>OW818030.2:1800000-2152700 GCA_942486065.2 Calliphora vomitoria
TCAATGTTTGACTTGACAAGAAAAATTTAAATGCAGTTCATTTGGTATAAGTGACTACCTGTTCGTTCACATGACTGTCTTCCTATTTTCGTATTCTATGCCATATTTATTTATTTCTATCCGATTTTATCGTTTTTTGGTAACTGTCAGTTGTCATTAAAATGTAAAAAAGATAAAATTGATTTATTTACTGAATGTTACCAGTTGATGTTGTTACATGTTTACACTCATATCTACATACAGCTACTGCATACTATACTGCCTTTACCAGCATGTTGTTAAAAACAGTTTGTATACAACTCGTATAAAACATTCGCTTGTTGGCTGTGTTGTTTGTTGGTGACTTGTAGGTGTAAATACCGCAAAATAAAGCAACAACAATAATTGTAACAATAACAACGACAACATTGATACTGAAATAAAATTAAAGTTTTATTCAAAGTGATTGATTACTGGTGTTAAAAATTACACATGGAATGTAAATTCACATTTTTTAACCATTATGTTGAAATAAATGTTTGTTTGACTGTTCGTTGCTTGCCTGCTTGCTTGGTTTGTTTACCTATTTGTTTACAACTGTGTGTATACATATATATACGTATATGTTTGGCCAGATGTGTCGAAAGGTGTCTGTGTTTACATACTACATCATCATTCGTTATAATAAATCGTTTTATTTAACTGATCGTTGCAAAGCGTTTTATTTATTAACATGGTTTTAACTATTTTTTATTTAACTTTAAACATAATTTATTGTAGAAAAACAAAAATATGAAAATCGAAAAAATTTATTGCTGGAAAATATATATATATATATAAACCTATAGCGGCAGTAATTGGATAAGTCAATTCAGAATTGAATAAACAGCATGCTTATGATTTGACAAAAACTTGTTTAATATAATTTGTATGTTAACATTTTCATTTAACAGCCAAAACAGCAAATTACATGTATATTGCACTTCATGATATTCATGTGCATTCGATAAATGAAAGGCACTTAAATCGAGACATACAAGTTAACCAAAAAACGACTTATGTGACCTTTTACTAATGATTTATCGTGACATTAAGTCCATAATAATTTTTATTTCACCAACCTTGAATTTAATCATATTTTTGTTCTATTGTATTAGCCTTAAAGTTCAAAAAAATTCACTAATAATAAAATTATTTTTTATCTATTATATATGTAAAAAATATTTACATTATAACAATTTTTTAAAAATATTCTCTTCCATTAACGTAATACAAGGTAGACTACCTTAATTACAACAAGTAGGAAAGTATATTCGGTCTAGCCCCGACCATATAATACCCTAAACTGAGTATAGGCACATCATTATTCTATTAAAATTTGTGTTTCTTATATCGGAGCTATGGACAATTATGGACCGATCGCCATGAAATTTGGTCGCGTGATTTCATTCTATGCGAAACTTATTTGTATTGAATTTTTTGAGCATTTTGAAGAGTTTTATGCTCGTTAAATGCAATTTTCGGAAGTGGGTCTTACATGGGAACTATGGTCAATTCTGCATCGATCTCTTTAAGATGTTTAGGTGTACTTTATTTGTATATAAAACTTATTTGTGGGAAAATTTGTATGGATATCTCTATAAATCACCCAAAGATAATACACATACCAATTTGTATAGAAATATATTTGAAATTACCAGCCAGACGGACACACAGACAACCTTCAATTTACTCAGAAAGTGATTCTTTAAAAATGTTTAGTGCAGAGGTCTAATTTTGTTGTCTAAGACAATTCTAACGCTAGATATAAAAGTTCTAATAATGTATTTGAAATTTCAAATTATAAAGTCCTAAATAAGCAACCCAAACAATATGTAACTAAACTATGAAAATGTTTTTAGACAATAATTTTAAGAAATTTGTGACCAAGAACTTACTTTCCTTCACATCCACCACGCTAACCCACAATAGGCACAATCTATAAAGTAACATTTTGTAATCCTTATTTATTAGAGTCGAGAATAATTTCGTTAGATTTCTTTAAATTTTTAAAAAAAAAAAAAAAAAAATTAAATTTAAAGCTTTGAATTTGAGATTTCATGCTCTTCTGGTTCCAATTTATAATGCATAAACGAGGACAGGACACGTTTATATTCTATGGGTAAATAAAATATAAAAAAACAACTATTTTAAATTGGATTTCTTTTAACATTTCATTTTTGAATTTTTCATGAAAATATTGCAACCTCTAAACGTTATTTCATTTTGTTCAAGTTATCTACACTTGGTTTCAAGATGAAAGAGCATCAAATAATTAAAAATTTCAATATAAGGGCCTATCTAGTGGACAGTAAAAATGTTATTCATTTTTCGAGTTTACAAAAATAAAAATATTGTCTACTTATTTGTTTTAATCACCAGAAATTCATTACTTACTAAATCCACAAATTCCTGAAAATTTCATAAATTGATTTGTCTGAAAATAAATTTTCTATTAGAGTAATTTTCTGATGCATAATAATCGAATCACTAACCATGAAATCACTCTCTTAACAACACATTTATACAACAATAATATTTCTTTCTGACACAACAGGAGATAGATAACACACGTTGACGAGGACGACCAAATCATTCTATAGAATAAATATGTAGCAAGAAAAAAACCAAAATGGAAACAAACAAAATACCAGAACATAAAGAAAAATCTTAACACATCACAAAAGTCAAGTCAAAATCTGTATAATAATATGTCATTTAATACCCATTGAAAATGTCATTTAAAGCTAAATAACAAATCATTTGTTTTACTCAGATACAACGGCAGCATCATCGCCAGCACCAGCATCAGCATCCAACATGTATCCTTCAACTCCACTTCAATTCACTTTGTTTTATACTCATACACAAGACAACTTTCAAATAGAAACCCACACACAAACACTTATGTTTTTAACATTAAGGAATTCAGAAAATAAAACAAATAATACAAATTTGTAATGTAAATGTTAACAGAATAGACCAACAGCTACAACAACAAAAAATAATAATAAAAAAAAAACAAAGAAATCATTGAACAAACATAAATAGTCGTTTGTTTTTCACAATTTTAGTTTTTCATTCTCTGGGAAAAAGGCGAAAAAATTCAATAGAAATGTCCTTATTTACTTATACTGCGAAATCACTTTTATTTCGGAGAAAAAAAAAAAAATGAAAATCAATTTTTTGTTCTGTTAGCTGAGTGTTTGATATAAACTTAATAAACTCATTTATTTTAAAGTGAGCATACCAGATAAACTCAATGGGGAGAAAAAAAAAGGGACATCTAATCAAAATCACAAAAATTTTACAAAAAATACTGCACAAGATTGATGACATTATGTATTGGTGCTATCGTACTAACACACACACACACAAATACTGAGTTCTAGCAAAATTTCAAATGACAAAAAAAGTAAAAATTTTTCAACAAAACAAAAGGTTGGAGCAGGAAAAAAAATTAAGAGCGTAACAAAAACACCAACAAATAAAAACAACTCACTTTTTCATGTGCCTGACAAACAACTGCAAATAGAGAGTTAAAAGTATTTATATCATATAAAGAATACTGAACGCTGTGTATCTTTGTGTACTTATATGCTTTTTTACATCAATATATGATGATATTTATTCTTTACATATCGATTACATTACAACAAACGCTCCAGCAAAAACAACACATACTAAAGGTACTCCGTGCATGTTTCGTAGCAATTCATCTACGCCACACACAAACAACTACACGTTGCTATAACAACATATGATACCAAAAATACATCCCATCATCAAAATGACAATGACCGTCATTCATCTTACAACCTCATCTTATTCCAACCCCATCACCAACCACACCATTGAAACATCCCAAATTTATGCTCCACCATGTTTGAGGAGTACATTGGTACGTACGTGTGTGTATATGATGGAATATATAATACGTAGACCAACAACACATGCATACTTATTAGGGTGGCACTTTTCGATTCATCCAAGGCTTAAAATTCTTCCACGTCATAAATCAAGTCCTGCAATATTTTAGCAAAATCGGATAACTTTTAGTGATTTTATATTTTCTTTGAATTTTCGATATTTTTAATACTTTTTGGTGTAAAGGTCTAACTTTTCCGTCTTGAACCCCTAATATAAAAAAATACTAGAACTTGATAACTATTAGGTCTATCTTTTGAACGTGGTATATGTTCAACTTTAAATATAATGTGTAACCTTTAAACATTGTTAGATTTTGGTAAAATTTCCAGCATAAAATATTGACGGAGAACAATCTTAAACCTTGGTAGCATCAAAAATCCAAAAAGTGTAAAACAAGGACCTCCCTTATACATACATAAAATATTATCCTTTTTAGCTTGCTATTTGTCTTCTCTTTTTTAGCATACATTTTTCTCGCAAATCTCGCTCGCTACCTTTCTTCAAACGCAAGTAGTTGGAGCTGCTCAGATGTTTAAACATTTATTGCAACAGAAAACCGGAGAACTGTTTACAAAAGACCGGACGAATCTTATGAGAAAAAAAAAGAATTCCATTAGATAAAAGTGGTAGGTGTAAGTGGCAGTAGCAGTGGACTACAGCATAAAAAGAAAACTATTGAAATATTGCAAATTTTTTTTATAAAAACTTTGTTTTGCTTTATGTTTGTAGTTTTCTCTTTTCAGTGTTTATTATTGTTTTCGACAGGTGTATTGGAGACTTTTTTTTTGGCCATATTAAACAGTTTTGTTTTTAAAGATATTTTAGCAACAGAGCTTTTTTAGCAAGTATACTTGCTAAAAAAGCTAAAAGGTATACCTTTTAGGTATGATTGGTATCAATGACAAAATTCAGATTTCATATGGTATTTCAAGAGCTGAAGATGAAATAGAATTATCGTTATAAATATATGATGTTTAAGGAATTAAATTTATGTTTTTTTATTATAACCTTATCAAATACTGCGTTCATAAATTAAATTTAGCAAACTTATAGAAACTTTTAAGGATTCTTAGCAATCCTTTTGCTAACTAATTACAAAAAAATATGCTTAAACTGACTAAAGAAATATTACTGGAGACTTATTTAATTTTCGAAAATTTTATAATTTTTTAGAAAATTCGAGTCATAGATAATTATACATAGAGACTAGACACTCCGTATTGTCAAACAAGAAAACAACAAATTATATGACTCATACAACAACAAAACACATGGACTAACATATATTTTGTTGTTGCAAGAGTTAGGTTTTTGACAATAGACTTAGGTTTTTGACAATTCCGTCTCATCTCTATGTTACCCTATCATTCCAGTTTTGAAAACAAATGACAGATAAATGAAATGATACAGCTAACTTGGCCTCCTAGTTATTTAACTTTGCTATAAATTTCATTAAAAACATTTAAGTACATTACAATTTGTGTTATTTAAGTTTAGCTATCCTCCTTCCGGTAATAACTAAACTCTTTTGCTAAATGCTGTTTTCACACAGACACATGAATTGAAATATAATCACTCACTCACTCAGTCATTCAGTCATGATGGTAGTTGTTAAGCTGCTCTTGAATAAGAATAAAAAAAATTACATGATGAAGTTGAAATGGCGACTATTGGATACTCGAAACCTTCAAGTATACTTTAGAAAAAAATGAGATGATTTTGTGCTTTTTTTTTCATAGCTGTACTTGCAGTGCAAAAACGTATTTCGTCAAAGATACAAAAAAGAAAACGGATGTTAAGAACTAAATGATTTTTAAGCTTAAAAGGAAATGCGAAAGAAATTTAAAAATGTGCTTTATTTTTTTCGTTATTTTGAGATTAACAAAACATTGAAAAAGAACAGTATTAAATTTGGTTTAAAGTAAAGAGAAGCCAACAAACAACTAAGGAGCCTTAAATTAAATAAAGAAATGAGTTTAAGTGTTTAAAACAAATAAAGTGTAATGTTTTTTTTAATTTAAAATAAAATTTAACTTACTAAACCCAAGGCGTATGATTATTAACTATAAAAATATTAACATATTATTAAGTATACGCTTAAAACTTAACAATTTTAATATACATAGTTATAAGGATTAGTAAACTTAAATATTTCCTTCTTTCTTAGCTAGATATCTAGTTCACGACTAACTGTATCGCCTAGAATAACATTTTTGTACACAGAGAAAATAGATTCGTGATAGCAACCGAATTTGTTGTCAATCGATTGATTCGGTTGTACACATCGAATATTTCGGTTCTATCAACAGAAAGTCAGTTGATAAAGAAGAATTTCGGTAGAAGTAACCAAACTTTTGTTATCCCTTCTAAAATTTTGTAGCCACAACTATAAAATTCGGTTACTATGGTAGAATCATTCGATTGGCAACAAATTCAGTTGCTATCACGAATCTGTTTTCTCTGTGTATAAATACAACTTTTTTGTCTTTCTTACAGTTGTAAGCTTTGAACTCCAGTTGGACATAATTTTTTAATGAACTTTTCAAACATTTTATTGCAACCACTTTAAGAATAATTGTCTGTATAAACATAATTTATATTAACACATAAGAAAAGAAGATACTTGAAATTTGTGTACTCATAAATATATACTCATTCTCTCAGATTTTTGACAGACCGCACATTGGTTGAAGAGTGTTCGAAATTCATTTTTTTCATGTTCGCCGATTTGGATAATTTTTTGGTATTTTGTTGTCAGATATCTCAATATTATGGTTCCGTAATATTAGGCTGATATATTTATTATTTGTTTGGACAGACACGCTCGAAGTTCATATATGTTCGCTTGCTTAAAATGGCATGCAAATTTACTGTATATTCAATCTTTTAGTACAATCACAGTGAACTTGTCATTTGACTTTGTTGTATATTTTCGTAAATGACAGTTATCATAGATAAGATTTGCATTAAAAAAGTTTGGAAAATGTGCCATATAAAAAATTTCGTAAAACAAAATATAAACAACATCAAAGTTTGAATGTTCATCAACTTCAGTGGAATGCATCTTTTTAACGCTGTAGAGAGCTGTTTAACGAAAGATGTCAAAATACAGCTTGAAGTCTCAGCTAAAAGCTAAAATAAAATTCAGCTGCTCCTACCTGCTTCTTTCCAAAAAAAAAAAAAAAAAAAACAGTAAAAACTATAAAGTGATGAAGTAACAAAATATGTATGAATTTTCGTTCATGCATGTTGTTGTTGCATTTTGCACATTTCTTACTGTTTAAGTTTCAAAAAATGGAGAACAGATAGTTACAAAAATACAAAAATTTAAATGGCGGCAAATAAAGCTGAAATTCAGAAGAGATTAAAGTTGACACTGGGCATAAATTTGGACGCAGTGAAGCAAGGTATGGGCACAACAAACGATGGCAATACGGCAAGAAGGTTTTTCGAAAATCCAGCCAAAACTGCAGACGTAATTGGCTTAAAAGAAGAATTAATACATAGATTTAAAATTATTTTGGCCGCAATAAATTGTAATGCAGCAATCGACACTAAAAAATTTCATATATATTGGATGGATACTGCCAAGTTGTTTGTTGGTCTCTACGGCATGTAGTAATGCCTGTAGCTGTGCATAAGATTCTGGTACATGGTAGCAAAATTATAGCAAAAGCTGTTCTGCCAATAGGTATGTCTCTATTTAAAGGCCCTTATTTAATGATTTCATTTTAATTTTTTAGATTTTAATTGATTATTTGTATCAGGTATGCTGTCCGAGGAAGCTCAGAAAGCGAAGAATAAAAACTATATAGCCTATAGATTACATCATTCGCGAAGAATTGGACATGTAGCCACTTATTGTCTTCAGATCCATTTATAAATAGATTTCGTTCAAAGCTGCAAATCAAAAAATTGGAGTACGATAATGATGTTAAAAAAATTATTAAGAGACTATGCTTAAATTACTTATTCATGTTTTTTCTATGGGATATGGGCGGAAAAGTTGGCGGATCAGGTATATTATTTTCAGGAGCCCATTCTACAATTATAATATTTATTTTTTGTGAAAATTGAGTTGATGTATTAAAAATCAAGGGAGTTATGTCACTTTTTGTATGGGAAGGGGGTGGATATTTTTCAAATTTCACACAAATAATTCTGAGTGTTTAAAAATGCTATGTGCCAAAAAACAATGCCATAGGTCAAAATTTAATTTTCACTTTGTTTGGGAGGTGGGCGTAAAAGTGGGCGAATAATTATTATGTCTATGTGCCAGGTTTCATTGTCCTTAGACAACTTCTTCTATTTTAAGCCGCTCATTCTATGAACCTCAACCAATGTGGACCGTGGTCTTTTTTTAAATGTTGTTTTAAAAAATGATATTTTATTTATTTGTTATTGGTATTTCCTAATTTATTTAAAATATCCTTAAATTACTTTCAACAAAATTTCACTTGCTTTTATTGGAAGCACAAAGGCACATTTAAGTTGTTTATTATTAGAAATATGTCAACAAACATTTTTGTCATGCACGAATTATTATTATTTTTATTGACAATAAAATTAAGGTTGTCGCTTGTAATTTTGTTTACTTAGTGAGTTTTTGTTCTTTTGCTATATATTTCCACAGAATCCTTATACGCATATGCCACATATTTTTTTACATGTTTTTTTTTAAAATCTGATAGACATATGGGCATTTCCATTATTTGTACGACAAAATGTTAAAAAAAAATAATGAAAAAGTCTAATTTTTAAAAAGTTTTTTCCATTTGCGAAGTAATTAAGTACCACTATATTCACAAAAAAATATTGCAGCAATTGACCCTAAGGAGTGAAGATATTAGCAAAAATCTGCGATTGCGTGACATTACCAAACACAGAAGTGCGGTTTGACTTGCATTACAAAATTGCACATCTCTGCGAATTGGGCAAGACTTTTTGTATAAAACCTTTTGTAGTAGGATTTGGAATAATATAAATTTATTTTCCAAATTTTAACATTTAAAAATCTTTCCTCGATATTTTATTTGTTAGCCTTAATATCTGACGTTACGTTATTTAAATTTCGATTTGATATATGTTTTGGTTAAGAAAAAGGGTAGTATATGGTCGATCTAGCATGACCATATAATACCCTACACTGAGAAACATTTTTTTTAATTTCAATAATTTATGTTCGTAAATTATTTTCGGAAGTTGGCGTTATATCGGAGCTTTGAGCAATTATGAACCGATCGCCATGAAATTAGGTCGCGTAATTTACGTCTATATGAAACTTACTTCTGTTGATTTTTATGTGGATACCAATATTTTTAAGAGATTTATGCTCGTTATAATTGTTTTCGGAAGTGGAAATTATATGGGAGCTATGACTAATTATGGCACGATCATCATAAAATTACATTCCATGATTACCGTATATATAAAACTTATTTGGAGCGAAATTTGATTTGAATTGATTAACTTTTAATTTTTCGGTCTGGTTGGACTTTTCGCTGGAAATGCCCATATATAAATAAATGTTTAACAATAAATTTACATGTGAACAAATATGAGTATATCCAAAATCACTCTCGCTCTTCACCTTAATGTAATTTTAAAGAACAATGCAAAAAACTGTCAAATAATAAAAAAAAATAAAAATTTAAATTGTATTTTAAAGCCCTTTACTAACAGACTTATGAAATTCGAATTTCACCCTCATTATTTGTAGAATATAAAAAAAGTATTGGCAAAGTAAGCGCAGTTGATTAGAAGCTCCTAACATACTGTACCCCATACTGAGATTTGTGTCAACAATATTATTCATTCATATTCATATGAATTTGTTATAATATGATTTATGTTTTACTACCATCTCAGTGAAAAAAAGTGTTTTATTTCTATTTTATTTTTTTTCTTTCTTATATTTTACATAAGATGTATTAATATTTAATAGACACGTACATTACTTGTCATTGTATGTATTTAAATGAATATTTTTGTTTGTGCTTGTTTTATGAGAAATGTTTGCTACGAATATTTGTATTGTTATTCTGAATGTTGTGTAAATGTATTTTGTTAGATTATATGAGTGTTGACAGATGTTTTTTTGTTTGGCTAAAATAAGGGAAATAAAATCAGACCTGATGGCCCCAGAGAATAAACATAAGAAGGTTTGTATAGGAAAAAGATTTTGAATCACCTTGAAAAATTTACTTGAGTGAAAGTTGCTAAAAAGTTAATGATTATATCTAACATCTACAAAGAAAAACAAGTACGAAATTATAGTTAGTCAAACCCGACCATATAGTAAAGTAAAACATTTTTTTCCTTAAATTTCAATAATTTATTTTGTGAGTGATTTTCCGAAGTGGGCCTTATATGGAATCTACGACCAATTATGAACCGAACGCTATGAAAATAGGTCCCATGAATTTGCAATAACCCCCCACATTTCTGAGAAACAGCTAACACCAGCCCACCCAACATTTTGACATTTCACAGTTTCTTTTTTGGGATTTTTTCTTTTTAATATCATAAGCAACGTCATTTGAAATCTTGCTTTCAGCATAGCTGCATCTACCTTCTATATATTCCTTCTTGAATCATGAATTAAAAATTTTGCCAATTTTAAGCTTTAATGTTTCTTGAAAAAATATAATTATACAAAAATGGACACAACGTAAGTTCCTTACTACAGAAGACAAACAACTTCACAAAAAAACATGAGCTAATAAAAACATGAAATTCGACACATAAGTAATACAATCATTTAGTAAAATATTTAAATTTATTTTTTAAGTATATACAGCTACGGTAGTGTTATCCACATTGGTAAATTTTTTAAAAATTTAATTTAAAAAAATAAAATAAATTTTTCCTTATTGCAATTTTTCTACCTCTCAACAGCTTCAAAACTTCATTTCAAAAATGTAAACATTCACAGCTGTTTATATATAAACTGAGTTGTCAACTGGCATAAATTTTTGACATTTATGTCTTCGAAATGTTAGGCATTCAAAAGCCGAAAGTTGAAAACATGAATTTTTCCCGTTAAAATTGGAAATGAGCACATAATGAATTGCTTTGAACTTCTTTATTGGGTGGGTAACATTTTCGATCATTATTCCAGTAATGAAATACTTAAATCTTTACATCATGAGTGCAAAGCTTGTAAAATTGATTTCTAAAATATCATACACCATGAGCGATATAGTTGTATATATATTAAACCCCTGCATGAATGTAATTGTTGTTAAGTAGTACATATGAACTTGCAAAGTGTGTGCACTTACTCGAACTATACTTAAAAATAATGTTCATATTTTTGAGAACAACAAAATTACCGAATATGTATTTTTTGTTACTCGACTTTATGTTTACTAGTTAATATACGTGAAGAGTAACAAGCGACAACCAAACTTCACGAGGTACTTGCAGTACTACGTGAAGTTTGGCAAATACAATTTAAATTTAATATTTTCTTCTTCATAAGAAATGGAAATAAATGAGGCAAGTTTACAACATATTTTGTTATTTATTAAAATTATAGAAATATATTCTTAAATCTGATATTAAATCTGCATTATTTTTTATTCGCATATACTTGCAGTACCACATGAAGAGAACATGATTTTTAAGGTACTTCTTTTTTTTTTTTTTTTTTTGTTCACATATTACATGATCTTTTTTTCGGTACTCTATTAACATCGGCTACTTACTTGTTCGTATTTATTAAGACAACATTCTCATCACTTCCCTACTTGTACTCTGAGTAAGCATGAATGAAATAAACAAGATTGCGACATCGACAATTCCGTTATTTTAGTGTACTCTTTTTTCGTGACGTCAACAGTGATTGCTTTCTTATGTTTTGAATGTAAAATACTTACTTTTTATATGAAATTTCAAAACAAATAGTGAAAAATAAATTAAAAATTAAAATGTGGTGTGCAGTCAAAAATTGCAATAATAATAATAACAAAAAATCAAAATCGTGTGCAATAAGTTTTTTTAAGTTTCCATCAGATCCTTATTAAATCAATGGATAAGTTTTTGTTGCAGCATTAAAAAATTAACGTTAAAACGTCCAAAATATGTATGGCGCATTTCAAAACCGAAGATTTTAAAAACAATTTACAATTCGAAATGGGTAAGTTATGAGCAGCGCAACCAAAATTATGATTTTTTTTTTTTTTTTGGCTTGAACATTACAAAAAATAGTTAAATTGGTATTTTATTACCAATTACAGTGTTCAAGAATGTACTTAAAAATAAGAAAACTTAATGAAGACCTCAGAGATAGTGCGATATCAAGAAAAAGAAAATATAAAAAATAATAACTTGAACTAAAATATAGCAAAAATATTGAAAACTAATAAAGTAAAATATGTCTAATAACAAAAAACCTAAAATACATTTTATTTTATTAAACATAAATATCTTTTAAACAAAATTATTGACTTTTCCATTATAAATCACATACAATTTCCATATAATACAATCAGTTTTAATCACTGTTGACGTCACTGAGCTTAAGAGAATTTTTTTAACAGAGCCATGTCGCCATCTGTGTTTATTTCTTTATGCTGAGTAAGAGTACAAATAAATACTACATTTGACAGCGAGTTTCACATATGTAGAAAAAACTTACTCGCTACAGATGTCTAATATATATATATAGTTGTACATGTTTATCATAACCATTTCAATATTTTTACAAGTTGTAATACCCCTCACCTTCGTGAGAAGGGTATATATAAGTTTGTCATTCCGTTTGTAATTTCCCCAATATAATTTTCCGACCCTATAAAGTATATATATTCTGGATCCCTATAGATAGCGGAGTCGATTACGCCATGTCCGTCTGTTTGTCTGTCCGTCTGTTGAAATCAATTTTCTGAAGACCCCAGATATCTTTGGGATCCAAATCTTCAATAACTCTGTCAGACATGCTTTCGAGAAGTTTCCTATCTAAAATCAGCAAAATCCGTCCATAAATAACGGAGATATGAGCAAAAATCCGAGACAACCTCTGAAAATTTCATTAAAAAAAAGACAATTTTTTGCATGCTTTGACAAAAATGCAACAAAACGTATGTTTGGATGTGTGTTGGCTTCATTGCTTATTTTTTTTTTTTTTTTTTGTGTTTGACAAAAAGGCAGCAAAACGTATGTTTGGATGAGTGTTGTTTTCATTGCTTTGCGTATTTTGTTTTAGTTTTTTTTTTTTGGCGTTTCGTTTCTTTTGGCGTTGTTGTTTTTATACCATTTACCTTCGTGAGAAGGGTATATATAAGATTGTCATTTCGTTTGTAACTTCTACAATATAATCTGTTCGTCAGCAATTAAATGTAAAATAGGATGATATACGCTGAAAGTGGGCAATTAATGCATCCACAACAAAAGTGAAGGGTATATAAGATTCGGCATAGCCTAATATAGCACTCTTACTTGTTCAACAATATTATGGTCACTGTAATTATGTATACGATTGCGTTAAGTAATTAATTATATGTTTGTCGCAAGCATTTTTATGATGTAATTATGATGTTCTCGGCTTATGGTTATCATAATCTGAGAAGAACATATTATGATATAATGATTCAATAAAGAAATATTTATTTACTACAATCGTATTTATGATTGCCAAAATCATGAGAATGGTAAACTTAGGCATATTATGGTTACAGCCATCATATAAATACATAATTACAGCGACCATAGCATTGTTAAAAATGTGTAAAAACGTTGAAATGGTTATGGTAAACATGTACAACTATATTTTTTCTCTGGGTGCAGTCTACTGTAAAAATAATAAATTTTAGGAACACAAAACTGAACCATGTACGCAAATCATGCCGCATAAACCATTTATTAAAATTTACAATAAAACGTTATAAAACGTAAAATTAATTTTTGAGCCATTTTTATTATCACGTGCCAAAGATTTCAACTACTTTTTGCACAAGTTGATGAACCCTCATTACTATGTAATACTTGTTTTTTCCAGTCAGCTCGCGTTTTCGAAATATCGCGGTTTTTATATTTTCATTGAATACCCTATTCTTTGTGTTTTTCTTCAACAACATTGATGTCAAAGAAAATTTAATTTTGTGTAGAATACCAGTACAAAAATCCTGTTTTAATTTTAGCCTAAATGTAGGCAATATTCAACCAATAAGAAAAAAAACAGAATAACCAAAATAATTAAAACCGCGATATTTTAAAAACAAGAGCTGTCCAAAAAAAAACTAAAGATAATTTTGAAAATGAAATATCCCATATATGTTTTATCAAAAACATTTTTCGCTGCACTAAACCAAAATGCCAATTTTGTTCTCCTGTGTTAACTAAATGGGAAATAAAATCAAATACAAAAAAATAATGCTTCTAGATATTTATATAAAACATTTGTTTAAATCATTATACATTATTTTAAAGTGCTTGACAATTATTTTGAATTAAAATTTACTTACTTTCTACAAACATACATATAAATGTAACTTCCTTTTCAATGCTTACTTTAATGTACTTTATTATATGATTTTGCTTGTATTAACAAACCACTATTTACCAACATCTACACACACAAAACATCTCTTCATTTTGTTTAGCAGTAATCATTACTGACTTTTTTTTTCAAAGTTTTTTTCTATAACAACTATGTATTGAAACGTATAAATAAAATGATTTTTTTTTTTTTATTATTTATTTTTGTTTTTTGCCTTTCGATTTCCAGTTTATTTATTGCTTGACATTTGTGCGCTCAATTGATTTTCAATCATAGTATTTTGCTTTTCTCTTCAAATCTATTCTATGAATGTATGGGTGTAGTTTGTTATCTGTAATTGTGTTTGTAAAGCTGCCTTTACAAATACTTTAGTACAAGTGTACGATATCTCGTTTGTCTTTCGAGCTTTTGCATAAAAATGCCAACTTCATGTGCAAGTTGGTGTTAATGATGAGCAGAGGTAAAAAAAGCACCAGCTTTATGTATTACCGATACACACAAATCGAAATATAAATAGTACATAGTACATGTGTATAGAAAAAAAAGGTTTACTTTGTTAGATGTTGCCCCTGCATAAAGTTAATGCTAATTGTGGTATGACATGCAATCATCACGATGGTTGTCATTGTCATCATGATGAACTGTGCCTGCTGAAATGCTATGTTCGTTTTGCTGTATTTTGTTCTTTTTTTTTCTCTCGTTCATTTTTAATTAATGTCACTGTTTTCACTTTTGTTTTTAAATGTGGTTTGGTTTTGAATTTATTTATACAAAAAAATGTTTATAGTTTTGTAGAAATGGTAGATAAACAAACCTATAAATTGTAGAGTCGTTTTTTATTTCTGCCTTTATTTTTTCTCTCTATACAAGAAAGTAATTAATATTATGGTAAAAGCGTTGAACATTTTTTCAGCTATTTTATGCAATAAATTTACTTATTAAATGGTATTTTATTTTGTTTCTCTTTAGGTTTCCTTATCAAACTATATATTGTACAATCAGTATTTAAATCAAATTTTATAAAACTTCAATAGCTTTGATATAACTATACAATAAATAAATAATAATAAACAAAAAAGGTTTTGTTATTCTTTATTTCACAACAATCAAATCATTGACCGGAAAAATAATTTAGTCAGAAACTAAAAATCGTACGGTCAGATTTCGAGATATTTTCTTGAATACTACAAAAGCTATTTAATCTTGCAATTAATATTTGAATTTATTCCAAAAAAATATTTTTATATTTTAAAAACCTCCATACAGATCCTAAAAATTATATTGAAATTAATAAATATTTGCTTTAAAAATACATTATTATACCCTACACCACCATAGTGGGGAGGGTATATTGGATTTGTGCAGATGTTTGTAACGCCCAAAAGTATTAGTCTAACACCCACCTTAAAGTATACCGATCGACTCAGAATCACTTTCGATCGATTTTAAATCGATTAAACGATGTCCGTCCGTCCGTCTGGCTGGCTGGTTGGTTGGTCGCAATTTAGAATATATTTCGATAAAATTTGGTACATATCATTTTTTCCACCCAAAGACCAAGCCTATTGAAACTGGCTGAAACCGGTTCATTATTTCACCTAGCCCCCATACAAATGTGCTCCCGAAATTGGACTTTATCGGTCATAAATGTTTAATTTATATATGTATCTACACAAGGTTTTCTCCAAAAAAGTTTTGTATATACGGAATTCATGTCACCAAATTTTATTATGATCGGTCCATAATTAGTCATAGCTCCCATATAAGGCCTGCTTTCGATAATCACTTTAACGAGTATAAATCTCCTAAAAATGTTGGTATACACATAAAATGCAACATAAATAACTTTTATTTAGACATCAATCACATGACCAAATTTCATTGTGATCGATCCACAGTTTTTCGAAGATCCCATATAAGGCCCACTTCCGAAAATCGCTCACGAATATAAATTATTGAAATTTTGAAAAAAAAAAAATGTTTTTGCTCATTTACTTAGTGTAGGGTATTATATGGTCGGGCTTGACCGACCATACATTCTTACTTGTTTTAATTTATAATTGAGGCCATCAGCGCAAAAGTGGTGTAACCCACAATTTTTTTTCTGTTCAGGTGTTACCTACACTCCATACAGTATATTACCAACTATCAATACAAAAGTGGGGTAAGCTACCTTTGGGTATTCAAAAGCAGATGGAACTGATCCTTTTTGCACAGAGCATAATATAATAAAGTAATGTAGCAAAAGTGGTGTTAGTTGAATTTACCACTAAATAAATAGTTTGGAGTTACACCACTTTTGCGCTGATAGCCTCAATTAGAGACCAATATTAAGTATAAAACATTTTTTACAAATTTTTAAAAAAATATGAAAATGTTTGTGGAAAATTTAATTAATTTTTTGAAATGTTAAAAGCTTATGGTGAATGCGTTCCATCTGTTTCAACGTGGGAGAGATGGTTTGTTATGTTCTGAAGTGGCGTTTTTGTAACGGAAGACAAAGATCGCCCAGACCAGCCAAAAAAGTTTGAAGACCATAAATTTGAGACATTAATCCATGAAGTTTGTTGTTAAACTCAACAAGCGCTTGCAAAATCATTCGGAGCTACTCAAGCCGAGAGACCTTGAAAGACGATTTTGCATGTCCGCAATAATGACCTTCCATATATACACAAAAGCCAAATATCCATGACGCTAAGGTAATGCTCTGTATTTTGAGAGACCAAAAGTTTCCTATCTGCTGTGAGCTGCTGAAATCTGGCTATATCATCCATTAGAAGTGACGCTTCAGTTTAGAACAGAGTATCTAACATTACATTGATACGTTCTTTGCCTGAAAAGATGGAGCAGTTATTTTGGGTCGGAATCCATAATTTACCAGAAAGATGGGAAAAGGTCATAGTTAACAATGGTCAGTACTTTGTGTAAATTTATATTGAACAAACGTTTTAAAACAAAAGCAAAAAATTTTAAAAAATCTTGCAAGGCTGACCATTTAATACCCTACACTGAGTATATGAACATATTATGGAACGATCGCAAGTAGATTATTATTTGAGTTTTATTTGCGAGTCGATCGGTATATTTTAAGGTTGGCGTTAAACTAATTTTTTAGACGTTAGAAATACCAGCACTTGCCCATAACATTCTCTCTACTATGATGTTGGTAGGGTATAAATAAGTTTTGTACATGGTGCCCTTACCAATCTCTTATTTTGTATTTCTATAATTGTAGAAATTCAGCTCAGGTTGCAATAAGGAAACTTCCTTGATGATAACATGTAATTTGAAACGTTTATTTTTAAACTTAATCCAAATTAAAACATTGTTATTCTACAGTGCGTATGAATTATTTAAAAATGACATTAACTGTTAGATATACGCCTTCTTTTCTATGTTTATTTCAGACTTTATCAAATTATGTAGCAAATTTTTGAGAAATTTATAAAGAAATCCAAATTAAAACATTGTTATTCTACAGTGCGTATGATTATTTCTAAAGAACATTAAATATTAATTATACGCCTTTGCGTACATACTACTTCGACAAACAGCACCAATATAGCTAATTGCAGTTATTAATTTTTTTTTTTATTTCAGACCTTATCAAATTATGTAGCAAATTTTTGAGAAATTTATAAAGAAATCCAAATTAAAACATTGTTATTCTACAGTGCGTATGAATTATTTCTAAAGAACATTAAATGTTAATTATACGCCTTCGCGTACAAACTACTTCGACAAACAGCACACAGTGGGGGAAATGAAAAAAAAAAAGTGGAAATAAATCTGTAACTTCTAAACGAATCTCCCGATTTTAATAAAATTTCCCATGGCTATAGAGGAGATGTTGGTATGTTTGAGTTTTGAATTTGGGCTTATAACCCAAGGGAGGACCGCACCACAGTGCCCTAAAGTGGGGCACCGCGGGTATATCAAAAATTAAAAATGATGCCATTTTTGTTTACGATCCGATTTGAAAGTTATTCGAGTTATTCGCATTTGAAAAGTAAAATTTTATTTTTTTAACCTACCTTTGTCAGCTTTTTTGCTAATAACGGATCCAACTCTTTCTCGATTTTCTAGAAATATCTTTTCTTGAATTAACAACAAATTTATTAATAATAGTAGGAAATTCAAAACTTAAACATACCAACACTTTATCTATAGCCATGGGAAATTTTATTAAAATCGAGTTATTCGTTTAGAAGTTACAGATTTATTTGCACTTTTTTTACATTTCCCTCAACTGTGCAGCAGCATTGTAGCTCATTGCAGTTTTCTATATTTATTTCAGACTTTATCAAATAATCTAGCAAATTTTTACGAAATTTATAAAGAAATATTCCTCTAGAAATTTACACGCCCTCATGTACAAATTACTTAAACAAACATAAATAATTTTACTCTTAATTCTTTCACTTGGATTTTGTTGCTTTCTTGATTTTACATTATTTATATAGCAGTTGTTTAGACTGCTTAAGCTTAAATACCCTTAAGAATCTTTATCACATTTTTCTTATTTATTGTCGGCTAAAAGCCTTAAGCGTTTAATGTCAAACACTTGACTTTAGCAGAAGAAGAAGTAGAAGTAAATAAACTCAAGTTTCAACTATAGGCATAAGAGTACAATATACAATGTTTTTATTGTTGCTGCTATTTCTACATCTCTTCAAATATACTTTATTTATTGTATTTTTCTTTTTTTTTAAAAAAATATTTAACCAAAAAATAAAAAAATAAATGCTATTTCCCTCTTTCCATATTTTGTTTTATTTACTTATATTTTTTTCCAAACATTATTTACTTAGTTGCTGGCTTGTTGGTTTGTTGGTGTTAATAAAAAAATCAACACTTGGCATTAACATGCAAGTGGCACTCTAGAGACATTTACTTTAAAAATATTTTGCCACCACATCCACCATCTCTGCCCTGATGATCTCTAATGTAGTTTTGAGCAGTACAAAGGGAAAAAACTTTGTTACACTTTCTGCTTTTTTGTTGAACAATTAACTTAAGTTAACTTTTAATTTTATTTTGATTTTGTGTGTGTTTTTTCTTCTTTTTTTTTGTATTGCTATTAAATTGTTTAACTGTTAGTTGGTGGTACGTACGTAAGTATGTGTATAATAAGCACAGTGGTGTAATAATTTTGACAAACAACCATATGATTTTGAGGGTGTTACAAGTTTTATGTATAATTTTTGAGGGAGTCTCTTTACTTAAGGAGTTTCTAAGTGCACGGAACCGTATTGTTTAAGTTTATTAAGTTTGTAAGGTTTTTTTGCTTTTGAATTCAATGTAAGTGATAAAAGTTTAAGTAAAGTTTTAACCAAGATTAATTGTTTGAAAAAGACAAAATAGAAAAAAATTTAATTTCATTGTAATTATTCTAAGAACTTTGTTTTCGCAAGTTTCTATTTTAAAATAATATAATTTTTCTTTAATATTATCAATACTGAAAAAGCTGTTAGAAATTGCATTGAACTGCATTTATATTGATATGGAAAATAATGTTTTACATAGATATTAACCGTGAATGTATAGTAAAAATTGTCGATTCCTATACTAATTACTTTTACATCAAAAACAGCCCAACAATTTTTATTTAATTTAATACAATAAAATGTTGCTTTGCTCGATATCTATCAATACATCTACTTACACTACTTGATTATATACATATTCTGGAAACTTTTTTTATATAAGCAAATAGGCCGCGACTACCTCGATTTTGTCACGAATTTCCCAAAAATTTTTTTTTTTTTTTCAAAAATTTATTTACAACAAAATTTTTTTCACCAATAAATGTTTTTCATATTTATCCTAAAGTATACCTTGGTGTAGGGCACATAAGATTCGGCGCTGCCGAATATAGCATCCCAACTGCTATAAATCAGTTTGTAATTAGGGACAATCAGATTTTTTGCACTTAAGAATCATACATTTGAGTTGATTTTTTAGGTTAAATCTGCAGAATAAGGAAAATGGCACTTTATAGTTACGCACATTTAAGTGCTTATGCAAATATCTAATAAATAAGTATGTATATATTTGGTTGTAAGCTGGCCACTACCGAACTACTTCTACGTAATGTCGATAATACGTAGTAGTCATTAAATAGTATGTTAATGAGTAATGGCATCTCATTCCACGATTTTTCTAGGTAAATTGGTTTGCATATACAAGGTGGCGCAAAAGTAATCCTCGTATCAGAAAATGCTATAAATTTTGCGATTGGCCCCTAATTTCAGTTCTGTTTTGACATTTGTGTAGTAAACACATGCGAAATACACGTTAATAAACAATGTTATGCTACACTGCTCCAGAACGCGGAATATTGCTGACTATTTATTTGACCAATAATCGGTCGGTGACTTTGGCCGTCCAACGCCTACTGGTGAAACACTGCGACGTTTAGCCGCTCGCCTCGAAGAGACTGGCACAACACGAGATGCTGCCAGGCGTGGCAGACCCCAGAGTAGCCGTTCTGCAGAGAATATTGCTGCTGTAGCCGAGGATGTCATGGAAGCGCCGGCGACATCGACCAGACGACGTGCCACGCAAATGGGTATCAGTCGACGGTCTTTACAGCGAATTTTGGTACAAGATTTGAAGATGTTTCCGTACAAAGTCCAGACGGTGCATCAGCTGTTAGCTGCTGACCCCCAATCGCGTCTAACATACGCTCAAGCCATCCTTAATCACCACCAAGAGGAAGATGATTTTTCATCAAAAATAATCATGAAATAAGCAAAATTTACGCTTCTGGGACACTGAAAATCCGCGTGTAACCCACGAAGAGACATTACACCAGCTCAAAGTCACTGTATGGTGTGCTGTTTTCGCTGGAGGAGTCATGGGACCTTTTTTCTTCGAAGACGTCACGGGCCAAACGGTTACTGTGAATGGTGAGCGCTACAGAGCAATGATCAACGAGTTCTTTTTGCCGCAACTTGATGAATTATGATTGGAAAACATGTAGTTGCAACAGGATGGTGCAGCGGCACACACTGCACGTGCCACAACCGATATGCTAAAGGATGCATTTCCCGGGCGCCTAATCTCCCGTTTTGGCGATTTGCACTGGCCAGCAAGATTGCCTGATTTGACCGCTCCAGACTTCTTTTTGTGGGACTTTTTGAAGTCGCGAGTTTATGTCAACAAGCCTCAGACTCTTGCAGCTCTTAAAGACAATATCCGTCAAGAATGTGAGGACCTATCGCCAGAAGTTTTGGCCAAAGTGATGGAAAATGCCATAAAAAGGGCTCAAATGACAATCAACTGTGGCGGCGGCCATTTTCATGACATCATATTCTGTACTTGATGTAAAAAAAATTAAAAGACCAAATAAAAATAATCCACAAGAAGAATCAAAGTTTTTCATTTTTTTTTTTTTAATTACAGCCAAAAAACATCGGAAGTTTACTTTTGCGCCACCTTGTACATGAAATTAGATATTTATGAAACATAGTAAAATTTATACTCACTAATAAGGAGTTATTGGCACTATTTCTTATGGCATTTCTATGTTGTACTTGATTTTTATTATAAAAAGTCGAATTTTGGATGAAAATATAAGTGATCACAGATGATCGTCCTTTTTCCAGTTGGACCAGTATTTACCTACTAATAGCCACTTTTATGTTGTACTTCATTTTTATATTAAAAGTCGAATTTTTGTTGAAAATATAAGTGATCACAGATGATCGCCCTTTTTCCATTTGGACCACTATTTACCGACTTATTGCCACTTTTATCTTTTACTTGATTTTCATATAAAAAATCGAGTTTTCGTTGAAAATATAAGTGATCACCGACATATAGCCACTTTTATGTTTTACACAATTTTCATATGAAAAATCGATTTTTTGTTGAAATTATAAGTGATTACAAATGATCGTTCTTTTTCTATTTTGATCACTATTTACCGACTGTAACCACTTTTATGTTTTACATAATTATCTTATAAAAAATCGGTTTTTGGTTGAAAATATAACTGATCACAGATGGACCACTATTTACCAAATTTAATTTCGCACTCAAAGATTTTTTCTATGTTCTACTGATATGTGTCATTAATTTTTTGCATTTCGGAACACAAAGGAAATTTGAATTCAGTTTCATGTATCAAATAAATGCTAACTAACACGCAATAATAATTATTCAGTGTTCACTTTTTAACAGATTTGTCTCAGAATGTAAGATTTAATAAAATGTAAGATACTTAAATTCTCAAATTTAAGTACAGGTCGTCAAAATTTTTTGCCATTAACGAATTTACGGTTATGGGTAAGAAATTGTGGAAATGGTAGCAAAAGTTTGGTAGCTTCAACCAAAATTTTTCTGATTTTCTGTTGATAGAACCGAAAAACTCTATGTGTGCAACTCTCAAATTGTACTTAATATAATCATTCAAATTTTATATTTTATTTGATTTGCAAACAAGTAGGTACTCACATTCATAATATTAACATTTAAATTAATTTACTTAAAATTCCGTTTCTCCTTTCAGACATATCATTGGCTTTACGTGATGTACGCGTACAAATACCACATGCCGTTAGAAAGGGCGAAAAAGCGATACTCAAGTGTTTGTATGACTTAGAAGGTGACAGTCTCTATTCTGTTAAATGGTATAAAGGACGCAGAGAATTTTATAGTTTTACACCCAAAGAAAATCCAGCTATGAAAGTTTTTCAATTCGCCGGCGTAAAAGTTGATGTAAGTATTGGGAAGACTTTAAACACAGTAAAAAAATAAACCATTTAAAATGTGCTTAAATATTAAGTACCAAAACTTTTGCTAATAATAGTCAAACATTAGAAATGTTTAAGGCTATGAACAAATATTCAAAATATTTAGCATATTTTTGAGTACAACATTGAGGTTGTTATTAAAAATCCAAAAAAGAAAATTTCAGCTGTGCCTTGTGGGGAGTCCTTCTTTGTGTGGCGCCCTAAAACGTTGTATAGCTAAGAAAAAGACAATGCTAAATATTCATTTGCACATTCAATGACCAAAAGTATTTAAACTATTTTTTTTATTTTCTTCTTTAATTTTTTACTTTTAATAGATGTCACTTAAATATTTGCTGGTAGAGTATGTTTTTCATTGTTTCTAGCCGACACAGAAATTCGCACAGAGTGCACTTGTAGTTATTAACATTATTTTCATTCATCTGTATTCATTCCATTTACAAACTCTAAGTTTTGAGTCCTATAGCAATGTAGAATTTGTATTTGAAGTTTAATGTGTAGAGGATAAAGTTGTGTAGAACTTTGAATACCTTACACAAGAGAATGCCAAGGTATTTCAAATTATATATCAAATATAAAATGTCAAAACAAATTCATTCAAAGTATTTATATAAAACGTTGACTTAATTTAAATTTGATTATAAAGAATGCAATATATATATATATATATATATTTAAACATGTTATTTGTCCAAAGTAGCATTCTTTAGGACAAACCATATAAACAACCACTTTTCGCTGCAGCGTACAATCACAACCATCATAATTAAATTTTACAGTGGTTTTAGTTTGATTGTTAAATTTTTATGTTTGTTTTGACTTTCGTATAATTGAAATCATTTCTTGGCCCATGAATATTAATTGAGTTTTTGTGGGTGACAATGATTAGGGCAACCAAGTTGGCTTTAAGACTAAAAGTAAATATTTTAAATATTTTCGCAAGATAGAAAGTAAAATGGAATTCATGAAAGAATGGCGTGATATTATGCACAAGTTGGAAATTAAATATTTATGCTGTACATATTGTATAAAGAACTAAATGTTAGACAATTTTATTCTGTATATTTGTCATCTGTTTTTATGAAAAATATTCCATTAAATGACCACAGCGGTATCAGAGACGTTTTGCATTATTAACCTAGTATTAAGTTTTTTCAATTCTTTAGAGCCAATCGTATAATTTTCCCACTAGAACTTGAGAAACCATTTTAAAGATGCCTAAAAATATAAAATTTTTCTAGATTGAGTATCAAATAAAAAATTAGGGATTTTTTCAATTTATTAGCATTTATGTTGGAACATTTGAACAATATAGTATTGGCCATTGTTAGCTATTGCCTTTTACCATCTTTCTGGCAACATATGAATTCCGCGCTACATGAACTGCTCATCTTTTGGGGCCATGAATGAAGCAAGCCAATTTCGGATACTCTGTTCTGAAGTGAAACGTATCACAGAGAGAGCGTTCTGCATCGATGGAAACAAATAGTAGTCAAACGGGGCATGGTCTGGACTATAAAGCGGGTGAAGCAAAACTTCCCAAAAACTTATTTTTAAATAGTTTTTAAAAGGTATTGCAACATGTGGCCTAGTGTTGTCATGAAGGAATATTATGGTTTCATGTCTGGCCGAATATTCTGAACATTTTTCGACAAATGTTCGCTTCAAACGAATCAGTTGCATTCGGTATAGGTTCCCTGTGATTGTCTGGCTAGATTTCACCAGCTCATAATCGATAGGACCCTTTTGCTCCCACCAATTACAGAGCATTACCTTAGCCCCATGGATATTTGGCTTTGGTGTCGATTCTGCTGTTTTCTTTCATAGCGTTCGAGCATCATTTCAGACATGCAACGTTGTCTTTCCGGTCTCTTGGCTTCAATTCGTAAGGTACTCAATTTCCCCGCTTTTGGATAAATCCAGCTGCTCGCAACCGTTTTGAAATTACTGCTTGAGTAGCTTCCATTGATTTTGCAATATCTGGTTGAGTTTCATAACAATCTTCATGGAGTAATGCCTCTAATTCTCAGTGGCACCTTTCTCAAATTAAAGAAGTAAAACAAAAACGCCATCAATTGTAAATCCCGCATTATTAAGTCATACACCCAATAAATTTTATTATGCATTATGTTAAGCATCATCAAGCGTAGTTTTGTATAAATTTTGCGATTTTGCGATAAATAAATACATGGAGAGTTATCCTTTTAGGGTAGTCTGAAATCAAAAACAAAATATCCACACAATTTTGTAGCTCTAGCTTTTTTTCTAAAACATGTTTAAATAAAACTGTTATATTTTAGACAAGCTTCTGTGCATGACTATGAAAGGACATCAATGTGTCATTAAAAAAATTTAAATTTTTTCTTACCCCAATTATTAAAAACATAATACGATTTTACAATATAGAAAATCAGGTGCGCAGAAATAAAAAATTTAAGATTTTGTTTGTCTTCTGAATGGAGTTTTCGAGGCTTATTTAAGAATAAAATTCGCAAATTCAATCAATTATACCATAACGTATACCCACATACATACATTATATACAAAATTTGCTCACAAATTTAACTTCCCCCAAGTTGTAAAATCCTTACGGTAAACAAAATGAGTGTTCAAATCATCCGAGTTTATAAGCAAGAAAAGTTTATTTTTAAACTTTCTCTCAGACCAGTATCTGCAGCCGAATGATATAAAACTAGTCAGCATAGCAAATATTGTCTTTAATATCCTCCGAGTATTTACTTTCATTAAATATTTCATAATGCTAACTGCAAGTCTTAAACTTTTGATTTTTTTCCGATTTTCTCTTTAGAGATACAATACAATGTATATAAATATTTACATATAAACAAAAGTTCCATGTCTATTTAATAGTTTTTGCTTTCCTTTTACGGTTTATGAAAGTTCATTCCAACAGATTTGCACTTCCGACCCTCAAATGCTGTTTGCTGTATGTTAGTTTTGCTACTAGTTTTGTTTTTTATAGTTCCTATTAGTTTTTTTGTTGTTTTGTTACTGGTTTTTGTTACTGTTCTAGAGTTGTTTTTTTTTCAGCAAAAATTCTAAATAACTAAAAACAAACTTTATGCTCAAAAGATTTTTGTTTTTATAATAGTTTAAATGTCCAGAAAATTAGCAAATTTGAATATTTATACTATATGTATAAATGTGTGTAAATAACTATACATATACATTAGAATTAGTAAACTATAATAGCTATATACACATTAGATCTGCCCTTAAAAATAGATTTTCTTAGCATGGATCTTATTTGGTTTTTTATTATCCGCAACTAACTGATATAACATTTGAGCACGAAAACCTAAGCCGGAAATCTATTGAAATTTGTAAAATTGAGAAGTTTTTTAAGAGCAGGTCTAATACACATAAACACTCTCAAACATAAGCCAGCATATGTTTGGGTGTATTTAGTGTATTTATAATTTCATATTTTAGACCATAATGAACTAATAACAACAACAATAATAACAAATATCAACAGCCAAACAAAGTTTACACTGTAGTTGTGTAATTCATTTGTGTTCACTAAACTTGACTCAGCAGGAAATATGAGTTTAGTATTCTACAAACCCAGCCATAAGAGAGAGAGAGAGAGTGAGTGCAGAGGAGGATTATCAACAGAGTTTTTACCATTAGGAGAAGGAAGTTCATAAGAAGATGAAAGCCAAGTTGCATACTCGTACATAAAACTAAAACTTGTACTTTTGAGTTTCAACTTTATTACAACTAATAGTGTCGTAAAGACATTTCAACAAATACATAAATTTCCTTTCAACAACTAAACTAAGTAGATTTGCCGTAAATACTTACAACAATTTTATAATTATTTACATTGTGCTTAACATTTGTCATTTATGCTAGATGGAAAGTAATAAGTTTTTTTTGTTTTGTATATAATCAGCTATAAATTGAAGTTAATGAATAAACTTTAGATACACTACAACTCTGCTAGGTAAAATAATAATCAATTTAAAATTAACAAAAATTATCAGTGACTGACTCAAGAAACTTATTTTCAATGACATACCAGCAAAAACTTTTCAATGATTACTCTATTACATAGAAGTTGTCATGTAATGACTTATTTATTATCTATTTTATAAGTGCTTACTTTTTAAGCATTTTCATAAGTACTTATATTCCGTTTCCGTTACTATCAATGAGTTATTAAAGTCATTACTTTTGACTAGTTTTAGTGTTATCAATGTAAGGACTTATTTGTAAACGGTTGTGGTAAGTACTTACCTCCAATGACAGCACCGTGTTAAAATAATGAGATAAAATACTATTATGTAAGTAGTGATTTGTCAGAATATTCCAGCAAAAACTAACTATGCAATGATTATTATATACCGTTTGCATTACCTGGAAGTAGTCGTATAATGACTAATTTTTGTCTGTTATATAAATGCTTATTTTCCAGTCATTTGAATGAACATAGTCTCTTTCTACTGATAACGACTTCTGTGAGATCGAAATATCCATGACTTATTCAAGTCATTACTTGATATTAAAGTAGTGACATATTTATAAGCGGTTGTAGTAAGTGCTTGCCTCCAATGACATCGCAGTGTTAAAAATATGACTTATAATGCTATTGTGTAAGTAGTAGGGTATTCAATTAATGGGGTTTCTGGTTTAATCGGTTAATCGATCAAATAATTAATCGGGGGTTAGATTTAATCGGTTAATAATCGGTTAATTTCAAATTATTCGATTAACCGAATAATCTCTATTTTAGTTTTAAATTCAAAATAAAACCACGAATTTTGTGTACTTATTTAAGCATTTTATTATTAAAAAAAACAAAATCATAAAAAACATAATAATTCAACAAAAAACAAGGCTGTGCCAAATCTTATTTTAAAATTTTTTTTATAATCAGTTTTTTTTACATTCTTATTTTTTTCGAAATTGTTTTTTTTAAGTTTTTTCCAAATTCTTTTTTTAAAAATTTTTTTTTTTTTAAATTTTTCATTCAATTTATTTTATTAGTGGAAAAAATTTATGACAAAAAAAAATGTGTAAAAAATGCGAGTTAAAAAATATCTTTTCGGATTTTGACCCATTGTAGGTCCAACTTACTATAGCCTTATACACAATGGACTTTGAAATATCTATCATTAGATATCCGTATTGTCTATATTCATGACTTAGTAATCGAGATATAGATCAGAAATTGGCCAAAAATAGAGTTTGTCCTGGTTTTTTCCTTATAACTCAGCCATTTCGATTTTAAATAGCAACCCGAAATATTAATGCACGAATCATGTATGTAAGTTATTTGGGGACTACGGCAAGTTGATTTCAACATACAGACGGACATACGGACATGGCTTTATCGACGTCGCTATCTATATAGATCCAGAATATATATACTTTGTAGGGTCGCAAATGAAAAATGTAAAAATTATAAACGGAATGACAAACTTATATATATAGGAATCGCAAAAAAATGGTATCTGAGATCCTTTTTTTATACACATGTGAGTTTTTTTTTTTGAGATTTTATTGAGATCTTCTGAAATAACCTTTTAAAAAACGAATTTAATTGAAATGTTTTCCTTTTAAACGATTTTTTTCATTAGTTTTAATAAAACTTGACTTGGAAAGAACTCTATCACTGATTTTAGATGTTGGAGAAATCAAAAGTAAGGCATGATAAAGACTATCCAATTTCTCATATAAAGCCCTCTATTATACCAATGGAGTCCTTTTTATAGTTTTTTAGATTGTGAATACTTTTAATAGATTTTGATAAAAGACTAGTTTGAGTTATGTCTTTAGTTTCATATATTATCATGTCGTCCTCCGACTCATTAGGACAAAGCTAATCATAGTAAATTCTAGAAAAAAGTTCATTTCCAAATTCCTTAGTTAAAATTTTTGTCCTATACTTCTAAAAAACTATTGCTAGAAGTTAGTGTTCATGAATTATAATTATAATATCACTTAAAACTATATTTCTATATAAAGTGCAAAAAAAATAAATTTCGGTTAATCGGTTAATCAACACTAATTAATCGGTTTATTTGTTATTTGAAAATCGGTAATTTTAAATTATTCGAACAGTTAACCGACCAAAATTAATCGGTTAACCGATTAACGGTTAATCGATTGAATACCCTAGTAAGTAGCATTTTAAATCATTAATTGATAATGAAGTTTATTGTTGGGTTACCATTTTAATTCCTTACTTGGCAATGAAAGTTATTCCTGGAATATTCGAGTGCACAGTTGTTATATCTTTTTTGAGTATTTCTCAAAGAATTTTTCGTTCATTTCGACCGCTTTCGATTTTCTTTAACTTTTCAGTTTTTTAATATACCGGTTGTTTAAAGACGGAAACCAGTTTTTTCAGAAACTTTTTCGGTTAAACCGGAAATCGGTTTTTTGAATTTGCCGGTATTTTGGAAACTTTAAGTATTTAGACTTCAGTTGTATATTTTTTACAAATGATCATAAGTTTAAGAGGTGAACTATTAGTAACCCAAAATTTTGCACATACAGGTTTCTTGGTATGGTCTATCGATATGTGTCACTTATTTTTAACATTTCGAAACACAAAAAGTACAAGCCTTAAGAATTCAGTTTCTTCCATTCTCGAAGAAAATTTAATTTCCTTATTTATATTATTTTAACATATTACTAAAAAGTTATTCTTAGAAAGAAGTATTTAAACGTAGACAGCCTAAAGTAGATAACATTTTATAAACAAATCTGGTAATAAAAGGTTTCTTTTTATTTTTATTATTTTTTTTTTTTTTTATTTTTCTCATACATTTAAAATGTTTCTTAATCTTGAAATAACAAAGTAACAAATATATATTTCTTAATATTATAAAAGCAGACTGTATGTTATTTCTGTAATAATATACATACTAATGACCTTTTAAATATAATTTTTTTTTTTATTTTTTTACATAGATTTAATAATAAATCGTAGTAATGCTAGTGAAAACCACATAACAAACTGTTAAATAAATATGTATTTCACTGATTGTTAGGTGACCCGAACTTTGCAGTTTTTAAATCTTTTCATAAATACAAAAAACAAAACAAAATATTCTAACAGCAACTACAACACAGAACTACACAACTGAATGGAGAGCAACAAAACTCAACAAACAACAATAGCCAAAACAACACAACACATGCAAATGGAATACAATCAGTTGGATAAATTCACACGCACACACCTGAAAGAACAACAGTGCACCTCAAAACCGAATAACAATCAGAAATGTAAAATACAAAGTTATATTTATTTTACAAAACTACGTATGTGTGCATTTTTCACACTACATAACACACACACACACACACAACAAATATTTCCACAAAACAACAGTGGACGAATTTAAGGAAGTAAACAACAAACAAGCTGCCACAAAATATAAGCACTCAGTATTCAGTTAGGCGCCAAATATTCTGTATAATATTCCTTTTGTACAAATTCAAAGCGTATACCAAATTCTCGTGCTCGTAAACAATATACTAAAAAATTCTAGGCGAAAAAGTTTGGCAAAAAAAAAAGTAAACGAATAAAAAAACAGAAAAATATTGATGCATACATTTCACAGGTAGTAACGCTTTTTTCAGTTAACTATGTATTTCACAAACAGAGCTTTACTTACTTACAAATGTACAGAATACGTGTTACTGCTAAGTAAAAGAAACATAAAATGAAATACGAAAAAAGTACTTTGTAATTCTATACAAATGTAAATATTGATCTTAGTGTGGAAATATGTTAAGTCCACTTTTTAAGAAAATTATTATTTTTTTTAATGTTATAATTCAAACATAAAATTTGTTTAATTATAAATTCAGTTAATTGCAGATTGTAAAAATATTTTAAATTATCGCTTTTGCCTCTGGATCTATTAATGACGAAAGTTTTTTTTTACTTATTTTTAAGTTTGGGTTTCAAGAGTGTGTTTTTATTTGTTATTAAATTTAATTTCTATATTTTCAACTAGTAAAATCATAAAATGTATATAAAGAGAATAAGCCCTTTTGTACACTATACATTCGATATTATATTTTTACTAGGGATGTGCGTTTAATCGAATAACCAAATATACTGATTAATAAATTAATCAATTAATCAACATCTCTGATTACCCATTAAAACAGATAACAATATGATAGCAAAACCGTTATCACTTTAAGTGGGCGATTATTATTATAATATATGTATGTTATTATTGAAAACGATATTATCATAATATAGTTTTCAAATATTTTCCTTCCAATAATATAAACAAATAAACCACAAACATTTGAAAAAACTGAAAAATAATATAAATCAAAACTATTCAAACAACATACGCAATATGAAAACAAAATACTTACACATTAAATCATTTAAAACATTATTATTTGATTTAAACTGTGCGTAGGTAATAAACACGTGAACATTTTCTTAAATTTTATGGTGATTTGATCTGTATGCAATATTTAAAACTTTCAAATATTTGCAAAAAAAATATGAGCATTCGAACTTTTCAACATATTTTCTAAAAATATTCTTTTCTTATGGCAAAAAAACCATATTTTTAAAAACAAGCAAGATAACTATATTCGGCTGTGCCGAACTTTACACCAACATAAAGATTGAAAATATTTTTTGCTGAAATTATTTTGTTGCAAAAACATTTTTATTATTGAAAAAAAAAAAATATATGTGTGAAAAAATTTTTTTTTTTTCAAAATCGTGCTGAAAAAAATTTGTTTGGTAAAAAAAAAAATTCGGGTTAAAAAAAATATTTTTCCTGACTTTGACCCATTGTACTACTATGACGTTGTATACGTCGTTGGGAAGGTCTTTAAAATGTCTATCATCATCAGTTATATTAATGACAAGATATAGATCAAAATAGACTAAAATCGAAATTTCCCGTATTCAGATCCCAACTGAACCCTGACTATAACGGTTTTATTGATGTATCAATCATGTATGTAAGTTATTTGGAGGCTTCAATAGATAGACGGATATGTCTATATCGAGAGGGAATACATACATATACTTTATAGGGTCGCAAATGAAAAATGTAGAAATTACAAACATAATGACAAACTTACCAATCATGGTGAAGGCTATAAAAATTTGATAAGCATCTAGTTCCTAGCAAGAAACATTAAAAGTACGATTCATTTACTTTAATATGATCCAGAATGTGTCAATCTGACAGTTTACTCCCACTACTAAAAATATTAAATTTAAAACTATAGTGGATTTTTAAATTTTATGGGATTTTAACCTTTGTATAGGGTTGAAGGAGGTGAGGCTCTAAAATACATTTTTCGTTCGAAGTTATTTGATTTCTTCCTATACTAAAACTGTGTTAACAGTCATTGCAGATTTGAAAAACAAAAGATATGCCAAAAAACATATTTGAAGTTTTTTTATTTTTCTTTGAAATATTGGGAAATTTTTACTCTAAGTTTATTATTTCGAGACCTCCTCGTATGCAGTTTCGCTTTGAATTTTTAATGTTTTGTTAACCATATAATTGAGGAAAATCCTTCAACATTTTTTGGATCAAGTATTCTTAGAAAAACGTATATAAATTATATTACAATAAGCATTACTATGAGCCCAATATTGTTAATAAATGATAGGCTAAAAAGTAGGTTTAAGTAGTTTTTATCGTCTTCTGTAAAATGTTGCGTCAATGTTGCATTTGTAAAGAAAACTAAATTGTTTGTAATTATTCAAAGAATACTTATAATTTCAAATCAATTTAGACATCTTGCAGACTGAAATGCATTTTCTGTACCGCCAAAGGCATCATCAGTAAACTTGTTTGTCTAATGTCTATTTCTCCATTGTTGAGAAATAGAATTTGGGATTCATTTTACAGCTGCCAAGTTGTAATTCTTTATATGTTGTGATCAGGATAAAGCTCAATTACATTTACAACGAAATGGTTTATTATTTTAATACCCACCATCAAAAATTATGGGGGTATATTGATTTAGTCATTCCGTTTGTAAGATACCGAAATATTGGTCATAGAACCAAAAATCCTGGGTTCGCATAAGACTCAAAGACGATCTAGCTATGTCCTTGCATCTGTATGTCTGTTTAAAACACGTTAGAGCCAAAATGAAAACACCTAGCTGAAAATAAGCAAAATCGGTCCATGATTTCACCTTGCCACCATAACTGATTAAAGTCCCCATAGAAGGCCAAAACTACATATTGATGGATTAGGCACAGTCGCATATATAACACTCTTACTAGCTTATTATAATTTCTATTTCTGCTACAGTTTACATTTTTTCTTCCACTATTGAAATAAACTAAAATGTTAGAATATCACTACCTCCCTTCTTTCTAAAACATTTTGACTTAAATACCTGTTAAATATTCACACCTTCAGAGGTTTAACTTACAGGAAAAAAACTACGAATAACAGTTTCAATATAATACTTTAAAAACTAAACCATGTAGAGAGAGGCTATAACTCAAATAAAACACATACGTGTTAGTTTTACTTATTTTTTTATTTTATTATTTCAAAATACACAGTGCAAAAGCTAGTCATTTTAAATTTGCTTACAAATTCAGCTACAACTACAATTCGTTTACTACCTTTGTACAAAAAAAAAAAAAACATTCAAAAATCTGCATTGTCAGCAAGCAAATTGTTGCTTAAATGTTGGCTATAAGTAACCACAGAGGAAACAGAGAATACCAGGATTGAAACAGGAACTAAAAAACATAACTTTTGGTTGATAGTTTTTGTGCAAGTGCAAGTTTAAGTTTAAGGCAAACCTGTACTAAAGCAGGCATTAAATTTTCCTGTGGCAAATTCACGTTTCCACCACGTACTTAGACACATAACCAACAACAACCAAAAAATAATAAAATCTCAAGAAACTATAAACTATTTTTTATGAGTGTGTGTGGTTTTCACAAGTTTAGTTTTTTGGGCTGATGTTTTTCATTCTTTCTTTTTTTTTTTTGTATTTTTTGCATCCAGTTTTAATATTTAAAATTATTTTTAGCAAATTTTGCAGTTTTTTTACATGAATGCCTGGGAGTGTAAGGGTGTATATGTATACATGCATATTTGCATGTAATTGTATGATAAACGATAAAAGTATGTGTGGGTTATTTATGTGTGTGTGTGTGTGTGGGCGATTGTGTACATGTGTGTAGTGAAGTGAGTTTCCTGGTGCAGGCAAGTGTCTATGCAATTTTAATGTTCTGCAGTGTTGGGGTGTTTGAATGCTTTCTACTTTTAAAATAACAAAAAAAATAAAAAATATTTAATAAAGATTTATGTTATTTAAACTTGCTAATTTCCTAAGGATTTTCTGTAATAAATTCAAAAAAGGTATGCATAAGTGAAAATGTTTAAATACTTAATTAATAAAATGCTCAAAATTTAATTTCGATGTGTGAGATGAAAAAGAAATTAAAGTCAATCATTTCAACGTTCAATTTAAGAACAATTTATGTTTTTTTTTAAAGAAAAGTATTAGTTTGAATATATAGTTAATTTATCTATAGAATTAATTAGATATTATTATTACATTTTAGCGTTCATCTTCCAATGAAAGTCAACTAATTTTGGAATCAGTAAATGCAGCCACTTCCGGAAAATACAGTTGTGAAGTTTCAGCGGATGCACCATCATTTCATACATTGATTGGAGCCGGAGAGCTAGAAGTTGTGGGTACGTAACATTATACTTAAAGGAATCTACTTTTTTATTCATTTATAATAGAGTTTGCAAAAAAAAAAACGGAAGTATTAATAACCGCCTTTTCGGATTCTTTCGGTTTAAGAATTGTTTATATAAATTTTTAACATACTTAGTCTACTTTGAGCTCTATGCACTTTATCCAATGTTTCTCCCCTTCCAAAAAATTAGATTTGTCGGGGTTATCAAAATAGGTATCTTTTGTGAGATGATTTCATTGTTGGAGTCAAATCTCTTTCCGCCGAGACATTTCTTCAGGTTTGGAAACATAAAATGATCAGTCTCGTCTAAATCCGGAGAATAGGGTGGAAGAGGTTGCAATTCGTAGCCTAATTCATTGATTTTCCATGGAAACTGCACATGTGTGCTCCCTTGCGTTTTTGGTGGATTGTAAGCAAACGCGACAGCCATCTTCCGGTATGATTTCTCATCCCCAAATGATCATTCAAAATTGAAACCACTGAGCCATGTGAGATGCCTATGGCTTGCACAATCTCTCACAATATCGTACACAATACAATATCGGGTGTCGATTAGGGTTTCCCTTAATAAACGAAAGTTGGATTTTTGCCAGTCTAACACCCCAGTTTGGTGAACATTGGTAAAAAAATCACTCTGAAAAAATTTTGGGTAAATCCGTTGTGGTTAAGACATAAATAACATTAAAATTAGCACCATTCATATTGACTGTATTTTTCTTGTATTTTTTTTTTTTTAATATCATTTTAACCCCAAGTGCCATTAAGGGTTAATTTCCATTTTTGTGCTGTTATTATAAATACTAGACTACGTGTTATATTCTACTTAAGTTTCATCAAAATCGCTGCAAAAATAAATAACAATTCGCTATATTTAAAATAGAATTCCTAAATATTGAAAAATTTGACTTTTGACCTTCACAATTTAAGGTTTAACGTTTTCCAATTTTAGTAAAACTTTCCGAGTATATTTAAAATTATCTGGACTATAATATTGTAAATAGGTTTTACTTAAAGTTCGTAACAGTAAGGAAACAGAGCTCATTCGCCAACAAATGGCCAAATATTTGTTTTTCTCGAAAATTTCAAAATTTAAATGGCAGGTACGGAAAACTGTAAGAGATATTTTAATAATTTTTTACATATTTTTATTCCCTATTATATTCTCAATAAATCCCAAGGAGACGATAAAAAAATTCTGAAATTTGTTTAACAAAATTTTTAAAAATTCAAAAATATAGTTTTGAAACTGCCGTTAAAAAAAATTATTTTTTTGGTCATATCTGCGAATAGGTTAACGGTATCCTACGAATACAAAAACTCACGTACAAGTAAATATGGATATATTTTAAGTAAAAATGAGCTTTTATTTTAATATTTCTCAAAATATGTTAATTTTGTTTCTATATTTCATGTTCTAGTGGCCTGAAACACGTTAATGGCCTGGGGAATTTTTAATAACTTTAACATTTTTTGACCAATTTCGGTTTTTTATACCTCATTAGAACGACAATTACGTACACATTTCGATTCTTTAAAATTAAATTGCAAAAATAATTATTTAATGCCAACATTTTTACAAAAACTGAAAAAAAGGCATTTTTTCCCCTTGTAAATGCATTTCAAAACTTCAGAGGGCTTTTCAGGATGATTTTTTTACCAATGTTCACCAAACTGGAGGGTGAGAATGCCAAATATCCAACTTTCGTTTATTAAAGGCCAACCTAGTGTAGATACATCAAGTGGGAGTGCAAAACATTCGGCATCTGCCATGTTTGTCTCGTCACCATGAAATTCAGTAAAGCACTTTTTTTCCATTGAAATTTATGGCGCAGATTTTCCATAGTATTTAGCCTTTATTTTAGTGATAGATTTTTTCGCAAAAATAATGCTTAATGAGCAGACGAAATTCACTTTGTTCCAATTTCTCCTCAAGTTACGCAGTAGTCTGCTACTAATGACTATCAAACACAAACTAAATGATGCAGCTTTTTCAAATTTTGACAGGAGTAAACTGATGCCTGTTGACTGGATCAGTGTTATTCACCTGTTATTCACTGTTAACAGGACATTAGTTAAAATATGTATTACAAAAAGTTCTAAACTTATCAGCTAAAATTAATTCTGAATCAAAAAACCGAAGAACAAACGATGGTTTCTGGTTATAAAATATATGTATTTATTTGCTGGAATAAAAAAAAATAAATCGAAATTTCATAAAATTGTTATTATATTTTTTGAAAATTTGAAGTAATTTTTTTAATATTTTGATTTTCTGGTTTATCCATTTAGTATATTAATGCAAAGTTCTACATAAGCATTAAAAATTCTTAAGAATTCTGACACAAACAAAAACCAATAACTAATAATTAAAATTTATGTCATTTTTACTAAAATTCGGAAAATTTCTTAGCATTCCAATTTTCATTCAAGACTTGCAAGTACAGATGGTCATGTTAAATTTAATGTTAAAACCAAAAGCTGACATGTTTAAATGAAACTAAAACAAACAACAAAATGCCATTAAAAGCAGCTTTCATACATGTTGGGGTTTTAAGGAATAAATTTTATCGATAACAACAGAAAAAACCTAAAGAAAAAATAACTAAAAACACTATGCTGGGACAAAAAAATATATATAAATTGCTAAAATCTTTTCCAACGTTCAATTTTATTTAAGCAAACATGTTTTTGTTTGTGTGTGTGTGTTTCTTTTGCATCTACACAACACATACAGACACATCTTTCATTTTAGTCATTGTGGTGTTAAAAATGTGTAAAAAAAAACATTTTTTTTTTCACTCTCTTTTCTTTTTGACTAAAAATGTTTACTATGCTAAACTGGGTTAATGTCATGTTATTGACAATCATTGGCAACGACAGACACAATTTTAAAATTTGGTGATGAAAAGAAACATTGAGTGGAGAAAATTCTTGCCATGAAAACTATTTTTTTTTTTTTTTTTGGGTCGTTTTTTTGGTCTTGCATTTTAGTTTAAAAATGCGTTAAAAATTTAATTTGTGAATGCAAAAGCAATGGTTTAAAATTTTCAAAGAAAATCTAATAAATTTCACATTTTGAAAACTGTTAGGCAAGATTATTTAAAGCGTACAATAAAGAGTTTAAACACTACAAAACTTCATCTTTAATTATTGTTATTAAAGCATACACATCATCTTCAAAGCATGTATGTTCTGCTTAGGACATAAGGTTTAATAAAATTTAGAAGCTTTGTTTTAAATAAGCCCATCCTACATTACTTCCTGTAATCAGAATACAAATATGCAAACATTTAAATACCACAAATCACATGAACACAATGAAATTTCCAGCATTCCACAAACAAGAACTTATTAACTGAAATTACAATTTCATCTAGAAAATCTATAAAAGTGTACATCTCAATAAAATCCCCATTTAACAAGCATTAAGTGTTTGCAAATATTAAGTTTTTTGCATTTTATATACATGTCAACAAACAAACCTGAAAAAGAAAATAACACCAGCAAATACATTCAAATGATTTACTTAACGATGTTTTGGCAATAGTAATGCATACAATGTACATGACAGTAAATGAGCAAAAAACATTCGTTCCTATACCTGAATTACAGATGAAATTCAAATACGCAATAATGACTGACGGAAACGCCAACTCTATGCTTGTCAGGATAGCTGGCTCCAGTTGAACAATTTAATCGTCTGTCTACATGCCAACCACATTATATAGCCAAGTATTGGCACTTTTATTTACGTACTATTGAAATAGTTTTGGTTGGTCTAATGGCATTCACAATAAGTAAAAGGTATTTTGAGCAGAAAACAAGATGGAAAATACTATTAAGATTTTATAGCTACAGAAAAGAAAAAATACAACCATGATGTCATGCTTGAGGTGTTTGTCAGTAATATTTTGCTAACATCTGTAATGATGTGTTTATAAGTGTGAAATGTATAAATGTGTGACGAAAAGCACTTTATTTAGAAATATCCAAGTCAGAGTAATGATAATTAAATTTCCCAATACTGAGAACAGAGTTAAAATATTTAAAAGGATTGAGCAGCTTTGTGGTCTATACTTTTCATATCTTCATCACCAAGAAGGATACATGTAAAGGGTTTTCTAACAAGAGGTGTTATTTTGAATCACCCGGTATTTCGGGTGTCACTTTTGAAGCCTTTATTCTTTGACATTTGACAAGTAGAAACTACGCCATTACGCTTCAACAACGCATTCAAATTATTAAAATTTACTACAAAAATGGAAAAAATCTTACAATCACAGTTCGCAAAACTAAAGCAATTTTGGGTCGTCGTGAAGCACCTTGTCGGACCGCAATACAGAAATTGGTGGAAAAATTCGAGCTGTTGGGACAAGTTAGTGATGTGAAGAATAAAACCCATGCACGACGCTGCAGAACAACTGAGAATATTGCTGCTGTAGCCCAAAGTGTTGAAGAAAATCCAGGTTTGTCCATTCCTCGTCGTTCTTTGGAATAGGGTATTCCACAAACATCAATACTCCATATCTTATGGTCGGAGTTGGATGATATTGATCTGGACAACGTTTACTTTCAAAAAGACGGCGCTATGTGCCACACAAACAACGAAACCATTGCTTTTTTACGGGTCCTGTAAGCGTGGTCGTGGTGGCCATTTGGCTGATGTTGTTTTTCTTTATTAACGTCCCCCTTGGGGCATGGATAAGCATTTTGGTGAGCTCCAAACCTTGATGTTATGCCTCAAGGGGAAATATGAAGCAAAACCGGAGCTCCGAGGTGCACGGACCTCATTCCTGGTAAGAATTTAATTTATTAAACTCGCAGCTGACTAGAGTCTTATCTAGTATAGCGGGGATCCTATGGCCCCAGGACTTCGGTCCTGTAGGATCATTGGTGAAGTTACTTCGGTGTACACGTTAGTGGTTGTGGTTGAAATCCAAAGCGGGGAGAAGATCCTTGGTTAAAGGACTGATATTTGGGCTAGTGCTAAATTTCGGACTACCAAATGTATCTTACTGGGTGCTGTTGCTAACTCAGCAGAGCCATTGAAAGTAGCAGATACCAACTGGCGTTTATGCTCAGGAAACGTATTGAGGCAGTAGCATTCGTGATGTACTGGTCGTTGGACTTGGTTCTCTGTCGAGGTCAAAAGAGTGTGATAAAATACACTCACTTTGACTTTTAGCGGCTGGGAACTTTTGAAGTCAGAGACCATACATTGGACTGGATTACCAGGCCGGATGTTGCAGCTTTGATAATTGTCCTGGACTGGTCAGTTGACTAGCTAGCTATGGATGGCAGGGATTAGAAAACCCGAGCTCTCGAGCAAGGGGATTGTGCATTGATCTGTGCAATCAATGTACAAGAAGTTGCCAATTGAGTGTTCCTTGCAAGTCATTCAATGGCGGTGACCACCGTGGGTTTAAGCCTATGCGGCAGGTACCCACGTAAATCTTAGACACATCTTTCATTATTAACGGCATACCTTTCTCTTTATTATGAAATAAACATCCGATCATTTATCTCAAAAAATTCCATTTTTCTTTGAATACCAAAATAATCCTGTATATTAGAGTGGATTCGTTTGTATGGAGGACAAATAAGATGTCGATGTTCCTAAGTAAAATGAGAATTTGGTTTGTTTGAGGAGAACATTTTTCAAAATTTTTATTCTGACGTCAGAATTTGGTGAGCTGAATCAGAGGATAAAAAGGTAAATTTTTAAAATTTTTATGATTTTTTTTAACTTTTTGCTTCATATCAGAAAATCGAGGTGATGATAAATTTCAAAATGATCAAATATTTAATTAGAAAATTGATTTACATTTCTTGGTTGATATTTAATAAGTAAACCAACAATTAAAACTAGTACCGAGATAATAATTTTGAAATTTTTACAAAATGGAATAGAATAGATAAAAAAAAGTATTGTTTACAATTTTAAAATAATTCCTTTTTATATCGGTTATTCGGTTTTATAAAAATGGCCAATACCGTTTAGTTTTGTAAAAACTAAACGGTACGTTAGAATGAATCAGAATTTTATTTTATTTTATGACCATTGTAATGTATATAGTCCTTATTCATAATCAGTTTTTAAATTCATCAATAGTTTTTAAAACAAATTTTGTATGGAAATTATGTTTTATAAAACTTTTATAAATTTAAAAATTGATTATGAATAAGGAGGTATATGTTTTCGATCATTATATAATAGTTAGAATATATAACGACTGAGATCGAAAAATTCTTAACATACATATATGTTAATAAAAATTAAACCATAAACCACTAAACTTACAGTTTTGTTTTTTTTTTTTATTTGATTGAAATTATTGTTACATTTTACAAAAAATAAAAAAAATTATAGTTCTAATCACTAGTGATGAAATTTTGAACCTTTTTCGGAAACCCTTCCATTATGGTATTTATAGTGATTTCTGTCACCTTGTTCGAACAGGTTGTCCACCTCCGTTTAAAATCTACCACACTTTCGGACACTTTTTTGTGTTCTTCCATTCTCTTTTGACAAGAGCCCAATATCTCTTCACTGGCCAGGCAGTTTGGAGAATTTGCCTCTCTTGGTACAAATACCACATTATTGTTCTTTTACCACGCAAGACCTTTCTTACCATAGTGACAGGGTGCCAAATCAGGCCAAAAATAAGTGGACACATTAAAAAGTCTTATGAATGGAAGCATCCTCTTTTGTAAACATTCCTTGATGTAAATTTCGGTATTTATAGAGCCCTTTGTAATAAATGTTTGGCTTTTTGCCGCAACTGTATATTGGTTGCCATACCAAGAACTTTTTTGGGAAATTTTATCTGCTTTTGGGTCCTAAACTTTTCTTCAACCTTCCCTCGAGCATCAGCAACATCAAAATTTTGACCCGGAAGCTGCGAAAAATCTGCCACGTTTCGTCATCCATTATGCAGCAGGTATATTTTTTGTATAAAATTTGACTTCAATTTCCGTGCTCTGTTTTTGGCCTCTAAATTTTTAACAGCGTTTCTGTCAGGAACTTTTTGAGCTTTTTATGTTTTTGAACCTGCATTAGCTTTAACTTTTCGTACCAAATAGTCCGAGCACTGTGCTACCCGGGTTGGTTTTCTACCAGATGTGTTGGGAGCTCTTTTGAAAATGCTTAATAAACATCATGTGAACCATTCCTTCTACCTGAACCAGGTTTTCTATCAACGGACGAGTTCTTCCGGTACTATTGAATAACATTGGAAAGAGTTTAATGGCAGACCTTTGATTGTTTGGCCAACTTTTTGTAGGACCACTTTTTAGTACGCACTTTTTTCTGGTCACTCATTTTAATCAGATTAACAACAAATGAACCTAATTGACATTAAATATAATAAATGACATGCTTTACAAAGGAAACTTGATCAAAAATATGAAATAATACTTGGGTTAAAAGTTTTAATGAAAAACGTGTGTTAAGAATTTTTCGATCTCAGTCCTTAATTTAATACCCAAAAGTAAAAACGAAAGTTTGTTCTTGATTGCTGTACAATTCTAAATAAATTTGAATTCTAATTGTCTATGTAAAACATATTTACATCCATGAATATTGTAATGCACATTTTCGTATTGAAAATAACAAAATTAGTTCAGAATGCCTAAAGTTGTGAATAAAATGTTAGGCAATATGGAAATGATTCATGTTTTAAACAAAAAAAAAGGATGTAACATTCACAGAATTAATTTTGATATAGTAAATGTTATGACGTGACTTCATTCAATTAATTACAATATAAGAACATATTTAAAAACTGAAATATTAAGAACATGATACATTTTTGTGGAGCTTTTTTAAAGATGCAGATTTCCATCATCCCCATAAAGCTCTGTATGATCTATATAATAGCCGAAATACATAAGTACATTTAAAATAAAAGTAAAACTTTTAGTTAAAAAATAATGGTTTATTTTTAATAAACAATTTAAATATTACGTTAAAGCAATTTGTTACGAGTTTTGCAAATGAGTGAAAACAAATGAGTTTAAAACAAAAGCAACAAGAAACATGTAAATAAAATTTATATCTGCACATAATTTAAACAATTTCAATTTTATTTAATAAACAAAACAAACATTTAGCACTTCATAAAAACACAAACTGTAGAATATAAATAAAATTAACACTTGCATGTGAAGGTTGAACATTAATTTTAAAACAAACATTAAAATGTCATAAAAACCCAGTGGGAAATTAATGGAAACATGATGAGAAAAACTAAGAAGAAAACAGCAAAACTTATTAAACAGATAACAAGGCTTAAAATATTCATTAAATATTAAATTAAAGTACCTGGTTTAAAATTTAAAAAGTGATATTAATTCTGAACTTAAACAATTTTCCTACATAGAATGAAAAACCCTCCCTATTTGAAAATATCTTTAGATTTTCATGTAATTGATTTTGTATTGGGTATAATAAAATGCTCAACAACTACTTTATTATTTTCATTATTGTTATTTTTTAGCTGACATACAATTTTTTCATTAGAAGTTATCATCCATAAATATATTTTTGCCTTTTTTATTAACACTTCAATATTTTTCCCTTTTTTTCTTTTTGCTGTGCTTTTTAATTTTTTTTTCAATATCATCATCAATAGAAAAACAACACAAAAGTTCACTATCATTTTGGTGTTCTACTAGAAAATTATATCTACTTTTTTTGAAGCTCAGCAATTAATATGCAAAAGTTTTTATTCCTTTTTTAAATTTTCTGTTTTTTCTTTTTTCTTTTTTGTTCTTACAGCATATAAAACATTTTTTTTTTTTATTATTTTCAATTTATTTAACTGTGAACTGAGTTTTTATGTGAATTTCATTTAATAGCTCTTTTTTTTAAAAAAAAAGGTGCTAAATTGTCAAAAGTTGTCATTATGCAAAGGAAGTTGCTGAAAAAAAATGTAGAAAAATAATTAAAATTACTAAGGGAAAATTTTGAAAAATTAATGACCGTATTGAATTGAAGTGAAATAATTGTAGAAGAAAAAATTTAATAATGAGAATAAACTGAAGTGGTTTTAATGGGCAAAAAATGTTTCTACAGGTGCAAAATGCTACAAAAACTAAATTGACTTTGGTATCAGATTCAATTTATATAAAAATAAATTCTAAGTAGTGCAGCCAAAGAACTTGTTTTAATGATAAGGAAATGAATATACATTAATAAGAAATATCTTGGCAAAAAAAAAAAATGTATTTCATATCGCATAACTAATTGAGTTATGTAAATTTTGACATATGGGCAGTTCCACAAGATTGACAACCCCGACTGAAAAACCAGAACAGACTATATTTAATTTTTTAATATTTATGATTGCTGTAGCATGAAATGAATTGGCCTCTTTAAAAGGTTATTCGGGAATACAAAATTAATATTTTAGTAAGAGCTTCTTATGCTAAATTCCCAATTTTTATTGATAAATTCACTGAAATTTATTGTTGGGGGATAAGCTAGTTCCTATGCGCATTTCACTGGTTGCTTAGGCCAGATCATCAGGAAACCTTTTCCCAAAAGGCTTTAGAAAAACTAAAGATATTATACAAATAAAACTATAGAGTGAATGAGAATTACAGACACTCAAGCTTTATTTGTAAAAATATCAAAGCTTAAACAAAACGCCAACAATAAACAGTGATTTTATCTTTTCTTACATTCTCTACTACAATTGGTTGGTTTCTTGCCGACACAAACTGTAGTGTGTAAGTGAGTAAAGAAAAAATAAAACAACTTGCTTTATTGTTTTCGCAAGAAAATCAATACAAAGCGAGCTGCCAGTTTAGTCTTGATGCACGGGCACCTGCAAATTTATCATTAAAAGGTTATTCGGGAATACAAAATTAATATTTTAGTAAGAGCTTCTTATTCTAAATTCCCAATTTTTATTGATAAATTCACTGAAATTTATTGTTGGGGGATAAGCTAGTTCCTATGCGCATTTCACTGGTTGCTTAGGCCAGATCATCAGGAAACCTTTTCCCAAAAGGCTTTAGAAAAACTAAAGATATTATATTATCAAATTGTTTATTGAAACCGAATGTATATTTTCTATTATTTTTTTTAGTTTTGTATACATATATTTACAGAATATATATTGTTTTACAATAAGAAGAAAATCTGTCACGTACATTATTAAATTTTATTTATTATAAAATAATCCTAAGATTATTATATTCTACACCACCATAGTGGGGGGGTATATTGGATTTGTGCAGATGTTTGTAACGCCCAAAAATATTAGTCTAACACCCACCTTAAAGTATACCGATCTACTCAGAATCACTTTCGATTAAACGATGTCCGTCCGTCCGTCCGTCTGGCTGGCTGGTTGTCCATGTAAACTTTGTGCGCAGAGTACAAGTCGCAATTTTAAAGATATTTCGATAAAATTTGGTACATATCATTTCTTCAGCCCAAGGACCAAGCTTATTGAAACTGGCTGAAATCGGTTCATTGTTTCACCTAGCCCCCATACAAATGTCCTCCCGAAATTGGACTTTATCGGTCATAAATGTTTAATTTATATATGTCTCTACACAATTTTTTCTCCAAATAAGTTTTATATATACCGAATTCATGTCACCAAATTTTATTATGATCGGTCTATAATTAGTCATAGCTCCCATATAAGGCCTGGTTCCGATAATCACTTTAGCGAGCATAAATCTCCTAAAAATGTTGGTATACACATAAAATGCAACATAAATAACTTTCATATAGACATTATTCACATTACCTAATTTCATTCTGATCGGTCCATAATTGGTCATAACTCCCATATAAGGCCCACTTCCGAAAATCGCTCACGAACATAAATTATTGAAATTTTGAAAGAAAAATGTTTTTTCTTATTTACTTAGTGTAGGGTATTATATGGTCGGGCTTGACCGACCATACTTTCTTACTTGTTTTTATTTAAATATGACGAATTGTAAGGGAAAAATATTTGGTTTATTGTAAGAAATTAAAAGAAAGCATAACGGCTCTCACGATTCGCCATTTATCTCGTATTTCTATAGTGCCACAAAATTACTTCCGTCTTATGTCACGTATATTGTAACACTTATTTCACTCGATATTTTAGACAACAATGTTTCGAAAGAACTTATTGTGTTTTTTTAAAATATAGTACCCTCAGAATGGAACAAAAATACCAAATTATTTTTCAGATACTGTTACTTTTGCAAAATCTATTCCACTCTATATTTTTACAAATGTCACATACGAAGACATGGAATTGCCCATATGTACTTAAACTTTGTCTAACAGAAACTCTAAAAATGAATTCACTTTAATAAATATAAATACTTAGTAGTTACTGCTAAACTCACTTTCGAGTCTACTCGATTTTATTTCGAAACTATACTAACTGTGTCGCCCAAAAAGTTTCATTATACAACAACGGTTTCTGAGGAAATTCATTGTTATAACCAAGGCAAGCTTTTCAACCAAAAATCTTGAAAAGTAAGCATTTGCTTAATTTACAAGTTTAAAAAAAATTATAATTTGTTGCTGAATAAATGTGTATATTTCGCACGTCGACAATAATTTCTTTAAAAAAAATGTAGCTTTAGAGTTTTTTTACCCACAATCTGTCATTGAATATTAATAGTAGATCCACAATATATACATATATAATGGGTCCTCATGAAATCTAAAGAGGATCTAGCTACGTCCGACGTTTTGTCTGTCTTGAAGAGAAAAAAATATTTATGTCATGAAATTTTTCTTTATAATTTTATTTTCTGGAGTTTTGTTTAACAACTAATGATCATTTCAATTTGAAAAGTGGAAATACAATTTATTGTTCTTTGGAAAAATATGTTTTTTGCAATAAAATTTATCTAAACTCTTATTTTTTCTGTATATTTGTGCGCATATTTTCCGTTTTATTAACTTTTTAATTTTTTTATTTTATTTTACCTTAAAGAAAACCTGTATTTTAATTTTTTTGAATAGCGAATTTAAAGAACTCTTTTTATGTTATCATAAAATCTATTTTCACAATGCTACACATATTAAAGAAATATTTAGAAGTCTTCAAGAATTTTCAAAAATAAATTAAAACATGCATTTATTGTTACATTTACCATACAAGACGTATATTTATTATTTAATTATACGAATATTGATCATACGCAATGTAGTCTAATAGTGTTTTCACACTGAGTGGTTTTAATCCAAAAGTTGGTTTTATCGTTAAAACCATTATTAAAACCTGGTTTTACCATACAAAATTATTATGATAAAACCATCTTAAAACCTTTTTTGAATTGGTTTTAAGTAGGTTTTATGAAATACAACCTTGTTTTCTATGTACTAAATACAGTGCTACCAATATAAAAATGTTGAAAACAGCTGATAAAAGAAAACAAAACAAATATAGAAACGAAGAAAGCAGTAGTCAAAGTGTAAAACTTAAAAAAGTTAAATAACGAACGCAACAGCAACAATAAAAAAAATACAAGAGAAAAATAAGCTTTTGAACAGAACACAACGAAAAGGTTTTGTTGAAATGTGGGAGGAAAAAATAGAGTTTGACCAATAAATGTTAAAACCAGATTTATGAAAAGTTACAGTGTGAACGCAAAATCAGCTAATTATGGTTTTAACGTTAAAACCAGGTTTTAAGTTTAGGTGTGAAAACACTATTAGAGTACACAGAAAAAAGTATCAACATAAATATTATGATTTGATTTCATTGATTTCAATTCATAAGACTTATAAATAATTTCTTAAATAGTATGATTTTTTCATATTTTAAGTTTTCAAATAAAATCTAGAATGCTTGGAAAATATTATTACAATTTCATTTACATATATTTTTATGTTGTTCAAACATTTTTTAAATTTTCCTTGGAACATTTTTTTTAAATTTTTTTGATTTTCAGCTAAAAAAAGAGAAAATATGCTCGAAATTGACTCTATTTTTTTAAGAGTATAAAATACTTTAATGTTTATGTAGTATGTTTTATTATAATTTATGATCATTTTTAAGTATTGGTAAATCATCATAAAATATTGCCCAATATATGGCTATTATGCATACATTTTCGAAATAATTCATTAAATAATACAATTACAATGCAATTTATTATAAAACAGCATACAATTTACGCAACAAAATAATTAAAATTTCCATTATGTACAATTTTATAACATTTATGAACCTGTTCTTATTCTGAATGAAAAAAGTTTGGGAAAAAATGTCGATTAATAATATTTATTACAAAATTCATTCCAATCAAGAATTTATTTTTGCTGTGTAATAATATTTAGATATCTTCATATTTTTCTTTTAAATAATATAACGAAAGAAGTGTAATCAATCTGCAGTTGTTGACTAATCAAGTAAAATGAAGCTGTTTGTTGCATTTTATAATAGACTAAAGAAAATATATTTTATTATAACCGAAGTACGAAAACTGACTTCCGTCAATCACTAAACCTTTAAACAAGCTACTCTTGTCCAATGATTATTATTGATGATTATTATGTATATATACAAGGCGTCGCAAACGAATCATAGTTACATAACAAAAATATGAAGAAAATAAAATTAAAAAGGTTTATATTTTTCTGAAAGCTAAGTAAATTTTCAGTTTTAAAAATACATGTCTCATATTTTTAGAAAAACATTTTAATCTCACTAGATTGCATTAAAATCGAGTAATATTTACTACAAAATATGTTACTAAAAATATGTCTTTTATTAACTCTATACAATTTTGTAATTTTTTCTTTTGAAAAGCATAGCTTATCTCTTTATGTACTGTGTTTCTGCCAAGTTTTGAAAAGAAGTTTAGTGAATGCTTTTTTAATTTGTTTATATATTATTATAGCCGATTGTTTGTTTAATTTTAAACAGCTGAGAGAAGAACCACTTTTTGCCAAAATTTTCTACAATCTACAATTTCCTAAACATAAATGACAGCAGTTTTTTTTTTTAAATTTATGAAATAAATGGATGCTAAATTAATTTAAATGCTGTTTGAAAGCTAGTTATAAAAGAACATCAGTTTTGCACCGATTCATTACTTGCGATGCAAAAGCTGAAGCCGAATCGACACCAAAGCCAAATCCTTGGCGTTAAGGAAATACTCTGTATTTGGTGGAACCAAACGCGTCCTATTTCTATTTAGGTATTATGGGCTACTGAAATCTGACTAAACCATCACAAGTAACCTGTACCGAATACAACATATTCCTTTGAAGTGGGCATTGGCCGAAACATGCCCAGAATATGCGCCCATACATGAAACCGTAATATTCCACATGTTGAAATACTTGTTAAAATCTATGTAGAAAGAAGTGGTTGGCAAGTATTGCTTCATCCGCCTTATAGTGCAGACCTTACCACCTCTGACTACTATTTGTTTCTATCTATGCAGAACGTTCTCTCGGGGAGACGCTTTAGAACAGAGTATCCGAAATTGGCTTGATTCGCTCTTGGCCTCAAAAGATGAGCCGTTCTTTTTTCTCGGAATCCATATGTTGCTTGAAAGATAAGTTACAATGGCTAATACTTTGAATAAATTTATATTGTATAAAAGTTTCAAAATAAAACAATTCACCCAATATTTGAATTTAATTATTTTATAATATATTAAGTTTTAAATGTTTTAAGGCATAGATGACCACTAGATAGATAACTGAGCGCCAAAAACCTGTAGCTGTTGTCAAAAACCTAATTCATGAGAATGTATTGCATGTATTTTGTTATTGTATCACCCGTCTGTGTGAAAATAGAGTAATTCTTCCCATTTTATTGCTTTCTGCTTCCGTTCTATGTGTTTATTCTAAGTTTTAAGGCATTTTTATACCCTTCACCTTCGTGAGAAGGATATGTATAAACCGTTTGTAATTTCCACAATATAATTTTCCGACCCTACAAAGTATATATATTCTGAATCCTTATAGATAGCGGAGTCGATTTAGCCATGTCCGTATGTCTGTCTGTTGAAATCAATTTTCTGAAATCCTCGAAATCCTCAATAATTTTGTCAGACATGCTTTCGAAAAGTTTCCTATTTAAAATCAGCAAAATCCGTCCATAAATAACGGACATATGAGCAAAAATCCGAGACAACCTCTATTTTTGGCCTATTTTTTATCTATATCTCGATTACTAAGTCATAAATATAGACAATATGGATATCTAATGATAGATATTTCAAAGTCCATTGCAACGATGTATATAAGGCTATACAAAGTTGGACCTACAATGGGTCAAAATCGGGAAAATGTTTTTTAACCCGAATTTTTTTTCACAAAAAAACATTCTTTTGTCATAAATTTTTTTCACTAATAAATTGAAAAAAAATAAATTTTAAAAATTGGAAAAAACTTTTAAAAAACAATTTTGAAAAAAAAATTTTTAAAAAATTAAAAAAAAAAAAATTTTTTTTTTTAATTTTATTTTAAAGTATAATTTGGTGAAGGGTATATAAGATTCGGTACAGCCGAATATAGCCCTCTTACTTGTTTTATCTATATCTCGATTACTAAATCATAAACATAGACAATATGGATATCTAATGATAGATATATCAAAGTCCATTGCAACGATGTATATAAGGCTATACAAAGTTGGACCTACAATGGGTCAAAATCGGGAAAAATATTTTTTAACCCGAATTTTTTTTACAAAAAACATTCTTTTGTCATAAATTTTGTTCACTAATAAATTAAAAAAAAAAATTTTAAAATTGGAAAAAAATTTTAAAAAACAATTTTGAAAAAAAAAATTAAAAAAAAGTTTTTTTTAAATTTATTTTAAAGTAAATTTGGTGAAGGGCATATAAGAATCGGCACAGCTTAATTTAGCTCTCTTACTTGTTAATAATAAGGATATATGACAGCTATAAGAGTTCTTGCTCAAATTATTTAAAGAAATACATGCCTAATTATAATCATATGAATATAAACCACCAGGTTTCAGAATTTTATTGAAAATATTACAATTTTACCTCCCAGGAGGTAAAAACTAGAAACTACTATTTGTATATACTCTAAAATTATTTAATTAAATTTAATTTAAATGGCAAAAGAAATATCATTCAATTACATGAAAAAAATTGCAATCTTTTCAGTAGTTCCTGGCAAAGATCCTGTTATAACCGGCATACGTTCACGCTATAAAGTGGGTGATATAGTTAGAGGAAACTGTACTTCATCGCATTCTAGACCGGCGGCCAATATAACGTGGACGGTAAATGGTTATGAGGTGAGCAATAGATGATCCATTAATAAAAAAAATGTTTAATTAAAATACATAAACTAAAAAATTATACAAGGAGAAAACTGATTAATTCACTATTCACACATATCACACTCGTTCGACAATACTGTATTAACTCAAAAACTTTTAAATAATCAGGAGAGGCAAACAACTGTTCGTGCTTACATTTTAAGAGAATTTAAAAATCTGATTACATGATAGTAAGCAAATTCCATTTAAAAATGAATTTATTTTTTTAGTTAATACCATTTTTCTGCAACTTCTCGATATTATTTATTATTATTTTATCAACAAAACTTTAATAAAGGCTCAAATCAAAATAATACCGTTTTTGTAAAAATATACGATGTATTTCTATTTAAACTTTTGTATTAACTCAAAATAACACCTTTTAGTTGATATAAAGGTAGTCACTGCATTATCATGTAAAGGCTCTCAAAAGTGGCTTTCGAGATAAAAGAGTAATCGGAATACGTTGAAATTGTTACAGTATATAGATATCGATGTTGTTAGTTGATTTCTTGTAAAAAGTGAAATTTTAAAAATGTTGCGTATTGTTGAACGGGTGTGACATAAGTGATAGAATAACAAAATACATGGCAATGACCGTTTTTTTAAATAAATTTAAACATGTTTATTAAACATTCTTAAATTTTCGCTAACACTAAATTTTACGAAATTATTTGCTCCAATTTTTTTGTTACACAAATAATTTGGTCAGTTATTGACCACAAATTATTGTCGAAACCAAACAAAAAAAAAAACGACCAAAAAAAATACACATATTCCATTTAAACAAGCCCCATAACAAAAGAGACCTAAACAAATATATTTAGCTGTTTGTGCTAAAACAAACAAAAAATGAAATCAAATAAATGAAAAACTTTTAAAAAGTAACAAATCATACATACAGAACAGCCACTTCAGAGAAAAAAAAAAAAAAGAAAAAACGAACATCAACAACCAAGAGAACATACATAGATATATACATATGCATGCATATATAGTACATGTAGAGATATACATAAATAAATTTTTGCCCAAGGATAAAGTTTTATTTAAGGGGAAAACAGACATACGTACATATGGCTTATGGGGTCTCCCAAAATCTAAACATACCAAAAATAACAAAACACATATACAAACACATTAAACAACCACAAAAACTGGAAAAATTAAAACAAACAAAATTTCCAAATTGAGCAACCGAAAAAAAAATAAAAAAAAAAATTACAGCCAGCACATAGTCGTACATAAAGACCAAGAATATAATTTAATGTCCACTTAAGCAGTTTTTGTTGCACAAAAATGAAAATTACACTTACGCACAGACAAACACACGTGCTTTTATAAAAACATAAACAATAATGTGGTTAAAATATCTCTACTACTTTCATTACAATGACATTAAAAATACCAACGACAAAAAGAGGGAGAGAGAGAGAGAGAGAGCGAGAGGAATGTAGAAAAACTATATTGAAAAACAAAAATAAATACACAGATAAACGTGGCAAATTAAAAGTCACATTACCTCAACACTTGCACTTGCTAAACACACACAGACTCAACACTCAGACATGGACACTCAGCCTTTTTTTGTAGATTTTGTTAAACTATAGTTATACTTATACTTTAAATGTTGCTGCTGCTAGTGGTGTTATTGTTGTTGTTATGGTTGTTTCTTTTTATGGTTTAGCATATGTTTTAAACAACACTCTCACAACACTTTGTTGCTGCCATTGTTGTAACCACAAGTCCTGCTAGCCATTGTTAACATATGCTCCCAAGTGCAGACAAAGTTTTCAACGTGTATTTTTAATAATGAACGCATCTGTATGTTGTAGTTTTATACCAAACGAAACTTCTTCTTTTTTTCGATCCTCTTCGTATATTTTTTTTTTTTTTTTGTTCTTGTCATGCTTAAACATAGTTAAGGTTTTGTTCCCCTTTCTTTATGGGTAATTTGTGTCGCAATATTTACTAAAACAGCATATTTTTGGTAATTTAAGGCATAATTACACAGTATCCTTTTTATGAGCCAACGAACATAATCATGTACTCGTACATGGTGCAACAGTAAATAAGCTATTCATATGGGTGCCTCCAAATAAAGGAGATTGAAAGTGGAAATTGGGAAACTTGTTTCCTTTACATAGGTGCAAAAGAATGCACAAGTTTCATATAAGTAATAGAATAATTAATCTATGGACAAATATACATAAGAATTCATTGCTTTTTGAATATCAAAACTAATTCATTCTCAATAAGCACCAAATTAAAGCACTTCAACATTTTGTTGGAATTTGACTTAAATGAAGAATTGTTCACGTTATGCAAAAGTACTAAGTCCATTAATTTTTATTTTGCAAAATTATTATTTACACACCTAATCATCATATAATCATGAAACTTGTTTTGATTATTGGTTTATTCAAAGTTAAATCATAAATTTTGTTAAGAAAATATTGGATAATTTTGATATTTATTATCATCTGGAGTACTGATATCAAAAATGTTGCTTCATTGCATTCTGAGAGCAACCTTAGTGATAATAAAGACTTGAAATCAAATAACAGAGTTAAAACGATAAAAATAAAGTAAATATGTTATAAGAAAATAAGCTAATTCTATCAAAAAATACAGAAAATAAATAATAGAAATTATTCTAAGTCCCAAAAGGCCACCTAACTTTTTTTAAACTGTGATTTTTACCATTATAAATCATACCAAATAAGTAATAAAACTGCATTAACAGTTTTAAAAAATCTGTAAAATTGACATACATGTTTTTTTTAACAAACACAAACTGCGTTTTGATTGTCTGCAGATACACCCAGAGTCTCTGGCGGGAATCGAACCAGCAACCCTCATATTGATAGTCCAGCATACTACTCTTGTCTATCTAGACTGTAAAAGTTTCCAATTCGTGGGTTTTACATTAAGATGTTTTGCAAAGTATTGACAAAATGGAATGAATCCATAAATTTATTGTTACATTTAACAAACATAAAGTATGAGTATTATTTAATTGTACGAATATTGATCATACGCACCATAGTCTTATTGTAAAATAACACTATTTTGCAAGCAGGTTGAAACGTATATTTTAGGCTGTCATAGGAAATATATTGAAAAAATCTAGAACGTCAAACTTTTGAGATATTTATTAAGACGGAAAATACTGGAACAACAAATTAAAAATGAACAGTGCTAATTCTGTTTTTCACGACACTCCAACTATGCTGATAAAAAAACCCTGATAATTCGCGTAAAATCCGATTTCAGAAAATGAAATCGGTGACCATTGTGTTAGAACACAAAGTGAGATAATACAGGATGTCAAAATGTACCAGCTTTAATTAGCTCGTAAATTGAAAAAAATATTAAACGAAATTTCCTTATAATGCAAATAGGATAATAAAAAAAATCATGTTTACTTCACTAATCAATATAATTTATACTTTAAAGCAGAGCTAGACATTTCCTATGCACGCGTGCTTTTCGGCTATTACTAAATTTACAACAACGTACTCACACGTAATAAAAACTCATTCAGTCTCGTTTGAGCGTTCATTGAAGAAGGTTGTGTTGTCGCATGTTTCTTGCTTTTGTACATGAAGATCACTAATGCAGGGATGGAAAACTTAATATTTTTTAACATCAACGTATGGTATACGTTTTAAGAATTATAAACTTCCAAAAAGAAACGAATTTTAATCGAAAATGCTTTCTTAAATCGATATAAGTAAAGAAGTCTAACAGAAATGTTAAATTTTTAAAATACCACCATTTCAAAATTAAAATGTCCGTGCCTGTGTTGTAGTGAATATGAGAGTATAAATTTGTCTCTTTTCTTATTTTTCGCTCTTACAACAACTGACCAATCGCATATGTTGCCGGGCTCTGCTTTAAATCAATGGTGACCAAACCTTATACTCTTGGTGCTTATTTGTTTTTGTAAATGCTCTTAGCTATAGACAGTGTATTTCCGTACTCAATAGAGCACTCAGCACTAGCAATATGAAATATGCAAACAATCTTTGTCTTATTTGTTTTGTTGTCGTTCTTGCTTGTATACCATGCAAGTGCAAAGCAGCAACACTTTCGTATGCTTTGCTGGTAAACATTGTCGACAGCGATCATCAATGTAGATTTTTTTCTTGTTTATAGTATGGTATCGTTTAAAAACGTGTGTATTTTTTTCTTTGTTCTTTGTATGTTTTGGTTTTTACAACAAAAAATATTGAATAAAAATTAGTTTTTCTTTAAATGTATTGGTGTTTGCTCTTCCATTAGGAACTTTTGGGCACCCCTGCTTTAAAGTATATTTAAGTTTAAATTTTGAAATTTTCGATTTTCACTTTGACTTAGTTTGTTTGTCGCATAATAGTTGTCAAGGATTTTTTTCTAAGAAGATTATTTAAAATCTCAATCCAACTAGTCGTGATATAAATATTCAAATTCAAAATTTTTAAATTAGTATCAAAAATGCATGCAATTTCACAAAAATGAAGCTTAGTTTTTTTAAGTTTTTCTAAAAGATTTTTAAGAATATTGTTATATTGATAAAAACAAGATACAAAAAATTCTAATAATATATTTTTAAATCGATATAAGTTTGCACCTTAGTTTATGCAATGGTTGAATAAAGTGATTAAGGAGTGAGAGATTCAAAAATGCGTAACTTCAATTTCCATGCTCTGTTTTTGGCCTCTAAATTTTTAGCAGAGTTCCTGTCAGGAACTTTTTGAGCCTTGTATGCTTTTAAACCTGCATTGGCTTTAACTTTTCGTACCAAATAGTCCGAGAACTGAGCTAACTGAACTGCTTTCCTACCGGATGTGTTGGCAACTCTTTTGAAAATGCTTTCTATTTTTTTGGCTTTAGAAACATCATGTGGACCATTCCTTCTACCTGAACCAGGTTTTTTATCAGCGGACAAGTTCTCACGGTACTGTTTAATAACATTGGAAACAGTTTGAAGGCAGACCTTTGAATGATTGGCCAACTTTTTCTAGGACCAAGTTGGGTTTTGTTGAAAATATTTAATAATTTTAGTACTCACATTTTTCTGGTCACTCATTTTAATCAGATTAGCAACAAATGAATATAATTGACATTAAACATAATAACTGACATATTTTACAAGGGTAACTTGATCAAAAAAAAAAAAAATCAAATAATACTTGGGTTAAAAGTTTTAATGAAAACGTGTGTTAAGAATGTTACGATCTCACTCCCTAGCATGTTGTTTCATCTTATCCTCAGTTGTGCCATAAATACTTTTCTTTTCCGCTGCAGGTTTTTTTTCATGTCTAATATAGGCAACCTCCTTCCTTAATAGCAAACACCCATATTCCAAATTCAAAGTAAACAACCAACAAAAAAAATTTAAATAAAAATAATAAATATTTCGGCTTTACAAAGGACGTTAACATTAATTCATTGCAAACTTTTGGCAACAACAATGGGACGACTATGTGTAAAAAGTTTAAATTTAAACACAAAAATATTTGTTAATTATAACTTATGACATGCAAAACTAAAACCTTACGCAAATAACTACCACCACGGCAAATCTAAAAGAACACAAAGGCCAGTTGAACTACCAAGTTATAAATATTTGTTTGAGAAAACTTTTATTAAATTAAGAAATTAAAATAACCCAGCTTACAGCAATGCTTTAGTAATAACTTAAACTGAAAATATTATTACTTTCCAAGAAAATTATTATTTCATAGTGTTTAATATGTAAATTAAAGTTTTATTGCACTGTATTTACCGGCAAGAAAACTAGAAAAATTTCTCTTTTAGTGGAATGTTTTTTACATTTCACTTTGCTGTTCTTAGTAGTTCAAAAGGAATGTAAAATTGACCCAGTTAAACCTTTAAAAACAAAAAAAAAAAACATTTCTAAAGGTAAAAGAAGAAAAACTATCATGCAAAATTTGCAATGCTTATTAAAACTATAAATTGATATCATTATGCATTATGCTTAGTTCTTATTTATAATTAAAATAATTGTTTATTTAATATTTTTTTCAGTTAATGTAATTATTTTCTCTTCTTTCTTTCTTTTCAGACAAATCCTGCTCATATACGACACTTTAAGCCCCATAAGGATCCACGTGAATTAGAAACTGTTATTTCTGCCATACATTTTGTCGTAACACCACAACACTTTATTTATGGCAAATTAAAGGTAAGTACCAAGAAATCTACATGCACTTTAATGCACAAAAGTACTAGATAAAATGCAAAGTGCAGAAAAAAAGCAACTTTAACTATTATAATGACAAACTAGAAGACATTAAGTACTTGCAGTTTTCTTTTTTTTTTTTTTTCAACAGTCTATTTCCTTAACCTGCCTGTAGTGGTAAGATGAAGAAGACATACTTAAATGTATCAGACATGTAGCAAATGTTTTAAAAATTTTGTGAACACTGACAAATAAAAATAAGTTTAGAAAGAAATCCTTATGCCTAAACATAAATGTTAAAGTTACCCATAAGAGAAATTAGATTGTGACAGATTCACACTCAATTCCAACCTTCCAGTATTTAAATTTTTTTTTTTCGTCTGTATGTTGAAATCAACTTTCCGTAGCCCCCTAATGACTTACATACATGACTCATACATTAGTATATCCGCTATAGACCCGGTTCAGTTGATATTTAAAATCTAGAAAATCTGCCCAAAAATCAATGAGATATAAGGAAATAACCAGGACAACCTCGATTTTTGAACTTTTTTTTAAATTTAAAAAAAAAATAAAAAAAATATATGCTCCGTTCTTTTGTCTTTCATATAGTTTTATCAGTTTTCAAAAAAGTCAATTATTTTTCGTGTGAGAGTGCATTTTGTTGTACACATCAAAATTAAAATGCATGTTTTCTCGTATATTTGACAAGTAAAAATTTGGGTTAAATACAGATTAGAAAGATATTAACATCTACTATTTAAATCAGGTTTTATTTCTGAAATCGCATGATTTGTTGCAAATTTATTTAAGAAATAGTAAAATGTCACAAAATATTCAAAGCCGTTTTTCTCGAAAAGACTTTTTTTGAATTATGACGTTGTTGCAGCAAATGAGTGATATGTACTCATACTGTATAGTAGTACTTCTCAAAAACTTATGTATCATAATACAATTTCATCATCTATTTAAACAAAAATTTTATTAGATTTTCAGTAACACCAATTATATTGTTACGTTTTTACCTTTAAAAAATGAGGTTTATTTCCTATAAATAAACCGAATACTTTTGATTGCAAATAAAAGCAGTTTTAGTAGTTTAAAATTGTAACAACTCTTTATTTATTTACAATGTACAATAACAACAGTCAAAATAATCACTCAGTGTCTTTATACACGTTTATAAATTCGAAGAAATACACACACTTTATAATGTACAAGTATACACTGGCAATGCAGTCGATGTCTTTACTCTAACAGCGACAATGATCAACTCAACTCACGACTGCCAGCTCGGCCACTATTTATACACGCACCATCTATCGGGAATCTTCTACAATGGTCTTAACGGACATACTAGTACATTAGAATTCTAGAGCTTTCGATGTTAATGTTAGCAGCTTAAACATGCAGTGGTTGCCATACTTACAAACAATGCTAATATCTACATTGTTGATAAGTAGAAGCTTCTACTGATGGACGTGTTTATAAACATGATTAATGTTGCAGACAGTCGTTGTGGACCGTTGTTTCAAATTGCTATTGCACATTCGTAACAATATTTTTGATTTACGGTCGTTATTCATTAAAACTATTTAAAAACTTTTTTATTTTCATATGTATCGGTCACATATTATTACAGGTATGAAACAAAAAAGTAATATCGAACGGTTTTGTATTTTTGACGTTCTGCAACAATTTTTCAATGAATGTAGTTTGCAGAGCATGAGAAAAAATAAAATGTTCAATAGGCAACGAGTCTGATCTTTATTTGTCCCTCTTTCCTTGTCAATGCCTTTGTTTGTATTATATTTCCATATTTTTATATCTGCATTATTTGTGATATCTGGTATGTATTTATAAATACAAATAAGACAAAGACTTGAAGAAAATATAAAATAAAAATAACGATTTCCTGATAAAGGGACAAGTAGAAACTACGCCATTACAAAAAATGGAACGATATACGCTTCAACAACGCAAATTATTAAAATTTACTACAAAAGCATTTTTGGGTCTTCGTGAAGCACCTTGTCGGACCGCAATACAGAAATTGGTGGAAAAATTCGAGCTGTTGGGAGAAGTTAGTGATGTGAAGAATAAAACACGCGCAAAGTTTTGAAGAAAACCCAGGTTTGTCATTCCTCGTCGTTGTTTGGTTATGGAAAATTTCATGAAAAGGATATGGTCCTGTAAACGTGGTCGTGGTGGCCATTTGGCTGATGTTGTTTTTCATTATTAACGGCATACCTTCCTCTTTATTATGAAATAAACATCCGATCATTTATCTCAAAAAATGTTATTTTTCTTTGAATTCCAAAATAACACCTCTTGTTGGAAACCCCTGTATAACGAATGATTTCAATAATATTTTAAATTTTAAAGTGTATTTATTTACAATCTTGTCGTCTGTAAATACCCTTTAATATACTTTCAACTACTGGTACCTTCTTATAATGGTACTTCCAAATTATGATGTACTTTTTGAAAGGTTTATTTTAAATAAATGGATCTTTTGTTCAAACATTTTTTTCAAAAGTACATTATTAAGAATTCCAGCAAATTTCAAAGCGTAACTTTTAAAGTTCTAAAGATTGTCCTATAATGTTCACAAGATTTTAATAGAAATAGAAAACATAGTTTTCCATTATATTATTATTTTCTTATTTTATCATAAAGTATATCAAATAGGGTATTATAGGCAACCAATTCTGATGATCAAAACGAACAAGAACAGGAATCATACTTTTTGAAATCGCATCTCGACCAGGTCAACATCATCTGATTTAGGTTGAAAGAACTCAAACAGCATAATGCAATATCGAGCGCCAATGACACGTATATTTTTAAATCTGCTAATTTAAGTTTATTGCTTATGGAGTTTTCTTTTCTAACACAAAATATTGCCAACATATTTACCATTTATGCCCTCATTATGTGTTACATTTTTAATGATCACAAAAGCACAAAATTCATTGCCATTTATGCAATTTTTTTTTATGTAGTTTCTAAATATTCCAAAACAATACTTTTTACTTCCATTTTTAATACATTTAATAAAAAAATACTAAAACTATTTCATTAACTTAAACGAGCACCAAAAACAATAACAAAAACAGCTGTTTAAAAAATGCTGTCTTTCTAACCCTTTGATAAAATTAAGAGTAAAACATGTACCATATTTTTAGGGCAAAATTATTTGAATAGATCTCGTTATACGCTTACCATACTATATTTTTTTCAGAAAAGAATACAAAGAAGGGTAAAAGGCTGAATTTTATCCGATTTAGAGTGAATATTGTTACTAAAGTTGCACTTAGCCCTTTTGCATACCAACATTTTATTTTAACTTATTCTAACGTTTAGTGTTAAAAGTGGACTTAGCACATTTGCTCACTAAGCTAACGTACAGTCACAGTTTGACTAGCCGTGCCAGCATTTTTTTTAAAAAAATCGAATTCTTATGTCTTCTCAAAAATTAAATTTTACTGTTGGTCAATATAACCTTTATGCAAGAAATTATAACTGTTACGGTCCCATCTACTGCTTAATTAATTTTTTACATAAAATAAGAATTAATTTCTCCAAACTGTAATAAACTAATTAAAAATATATGCAAGAAAACTAAATTATAAAATATTCTGCACAAAGATATACACTATAATTAAAACCACATTGTTTTCACAACACAATGTAGTTACACTGTTGTTATGTCTCTAAAATTTAAATTATATACCCAGCGGGAAAAAATTCTAGGTCTTCAGTTTGTAGGCCTTCTAAAAGACCTGTATTCTAAAAGATGCGATACTAATTCTGCCTGCTCGCAGAAGACGTTCTAGAAGGGCAATGCTTCTCTTTCTACACAATCAAAATTGCATTGCAAAATAAGGTCTAACAAACCTTTACTTAATATTCAAACATGATTGGTTTTGCAATTATTGTCTCTCTATAATCCTATATATTTTGCTCTTTTTATTATAAACTGTCACATGAAACCACAAGAAGGTGCTACATCTTCTAAATAATTTAGTCTTTAAAAACATTTGAAGTTGTGAAGTTTGCGTCAAGGAGTTTTTTATATAAAAAACAAGTAAGAAAGTATGGTCGTTTTTTATATAAAAAACAAGTAAGAAAGTATGGTCGGTCAAGCCCGAGCATATAATACCCTACACTAAGTAAATGAGCAAAAACATTTTTCTTTCAAAATTTTAATAATTTATATTCGTGAACGATTTTCGGAAGTGGGCCTTATATGGGAGCTATGACCAATTATGGACCGAGTTAAGTAGTGTGATTAATGTCTGCATGAAAGTTATTTATGTTGCATTTTATGTGTATACCAACATTTTTAAGAGATTTATGCCCGTTAAAGTGATTATCGGAAGCAGTCCTTATATGGGAGCTATGACCAATTATGGACCGATCACCATGAAATTAAGTGGTGTGATTAATGTCAATATGAAAATTGTTTATGTTGCATTTTATGTGTATACCAACATTTTTAAGAGATTTATGCTCGTTAAAGTGATTATCGGAAGCAGGCCTTATATGGGACCTATGACTAATTATGAACCGATCATAATAAAATTTGGCGACATGAATTTCGTATATATAAAAATTATTTGGAGAAAAACTTGTGTAGATACACATATAAATTAAACATTTATGACCGATAAAGTCCAATTTCGGGAGGACATTTGTATGGGTTCTAGGTGAAGTAATGAACCGATTTCAGCCAGTTTCAATGGGCTTGGTCCTTGGGCAGAAAAAATGACATGTACTAAGTTTTATCGAAATATCTTCAAGATTGCGACCTGTACTCTGCGCACAAGGTTTACATGGACAACCAGCCAGCCAGATGGACGGACGGACGGACGGACATCGTTTAATCGACTCAGAAAGTGATTCTGAGTCGAGCGGTATACTTTAAGGTGGGTGCTAGACTAATATTTTTGGGCGTTACAAACATCTGCACAAATCCAATATACCCTCCCCACTATGGTGGTGTAGGGTATAACTACACACGTGATATTTTGAAGTCCATTCTTTAGGTTTTATGTTGAATTCATTTAGAATATTTTCTTGCTGCAGCAGTCTTTCAATTAGGCTTTATTTTCAGGGTTTTAAATAGATGTTTATATGTAGATATTCTGTGAGGCAATACGCGGCAGGTCTCCTTACAGGCCTTTAACGGAACACCTTCTAATATGCCTTTTTAAGTAGGTCTTCTCTCAGCATTCTAACAGCAGCGAGTATGGAAGGCCTTGGCTCGCAATGATACGCTGTGTAAAATTTAAACGATTTTGCAATGCGGCTGGGTGTCCTTGTGTCTGCAAAATAAGGCATTTAGGAAGGCCTCTTTACTGCATCTTTTTCCCGCTGGGTAAAGTTTAAAATTTATGACACATAGAAAACAACAACTAAAACTACACTAACAAATACAAACATAGTAAATGCTGTTCATATTACTTAATTTTGTTTGCTCTGCACAGAAAGGAAGCACGAGGACAAAATAATAACTCTGTTTAAATGGCTGGAATGAGAAATGGGTACATAACTATTTCTGTTAGGCTGAGAATTTAGTATTAGAAAAAAATGTCCACTAATTGTTTGTTATTTAAACAACAAAACCATAATTTTTAGAGGATTTTATAAAACACACAAACAAATAAACAAACAAACGCGGCAACAAAACTGGTACACAATAAGACGGAGAGAGAGAGATTGTGACTAATAGTCAGGGCACGTACAGTGCAACATTTTATGGTTAATTATTATTTTGTTTTGCTCTCTTTTTGTTTTTCAATGACTTTATAGCGGTTTAACGTTCATATACAGACACATAACCACGCATACACATACACACATGGTTTATGAGTATCATGAGCATCTTGTTGCTCTCAATTATAAGCAACAAATAAACATACACATACACATTAACAAAATTATCTTATAACCATAGAAGGACATCTGATATCCTTTTTTCAGTTTCATTATGTATTTAACCGTACTTTACTAGGGTGGCTCTTATTTTGGACTTTTTAGATCTTCCATGCTTCCAAGATCTAACCTTTAGAGGTTGCTCATAATGGTTTTTAGATAATGGAGACAAATTTTAGACCCTAAGAGCATAGAAAATCAAAAAAGTGAAAAATAAGATCCACCCTAATATTCATATTCACATTCACACACACATTGAAGCCAACATTGAAGTGCTATAAAAAAATGAAATGTTTACCATATTAAATGTTGACTGGCTGCACCACACAACTGCCACCATATTTGGCAACAAACACGCAATATTAATGAGTTGTTTTTTTTTTAATGAGTTTATCTTCATTTATGTGCGATTGTGTGCACAATAAAGTTGGTGGAAGATCTGTTAAATCATTTAAATTCTTTAAGTGGTCAAATTATAATTTTCATTTCATAGGAGCACAACAGAACTTTAATTTGCACACACGCTTGCTTGGCATACTGCACATAATGTATAAATGTATTCAATTAATTTAATAAAATATTTTATTGTTTCCGTTTTATTGCAGATACGTTGCACGGCTTTTATACACGATGTCTATTGGAAATCAACCGAAAAATCTGTAGAAGAAAATCGTTTAAATAAGGCGGGTAATTCGAATGTGGTGCATAAGTTTTCAGAGGACTATTTCGATTTGGATGAGGATAATGTTGTGGATCGTTCGGATACGTATATGACGCACATTAAGGGTAAGTCGTTCTTGAATGATTAATACATACTTGAAAGGCATTTTTAAATAGTTAATAGGTATATATTTTTAAGTCTAAAATTATAAACGAGTTTTATCAGCCTATTGATATCATATCAGATAATTGTCCATAGAATTATAAAATTTCCATACAATCATAAATAAAAAAAATATATTAAAACATCAATGGAATAAACGTTAAACTGATTCAAATCAATGAAAAATCTAATTACATATGAGGAAAACCAAAATTAGTTTAAGAATTTTTATTTTATCCAAAAGTTAAATTGAAAATTATAAAAAGTTCTTAAAGATGTAGCCGTTGATTAATTGAATTAAAATTATCCCAATTCATAGAACACTCTAGGAACTAGAATTCGTCAAAAGCAAGTAATGTTTAATGTTTCAACATTTCACCTAATATTAAACGTAATTCGCAATCCTTTGTAGAGCAAATAATGTAAATATCTATGTTTGTTAAAATCGCTCAAAACTTATGCGATTTAAGGTTTTCAAAGAATAATGTTTCGTCGCTTTTTAAACTTTAACTACGGTAAATTTTGCCCCCACTCTACATTTCTTGATTGGGTGTATTACTTAAAAATGGAGGATTTACAATAGATGGTGTAACTTTTGAACAAAGTTTTTGTTTTGAATTACGTACATGTCATTGACTCTCACTTAGTTATTGAACATTATAGTTTAAACAACAAAGTTTTCGTATTCTTCGAATATCTCGAATTTTGTGCCAACAAAGCGTCATATGCGGGAAGTTTTTCTTTATTTTTTTAATTTGAAAAAAAGTGCCGCTGAAGGACACCGATTGCTCACCAAAGCGTATGGTAAATGTGAGATGGTTTGTGTGGTTCAGCAGTGGTTATTTTGACACGGAAGACAAATATCACCAACGCCAGCGAAAAAAGTTTGACGACCAAGAATTGGAGGCATTAATACATGAATATTGTTTTAAAACCCAACAATAGCTTGCAAAATCATTGGGAACTACTCAAGCAGCAGTTCCAAAACGTTTTCGATGAAAAATGGATCCATTAAAATCGTAGCCCGGCCAACCAGCCGAATCGACACCAAAGCCAAATATCTATGGCGCTAGATATTTCTCTGTATTTGGTGGGAGTAAAACGGTCCTATCTATTATGAGTTGCTGAAATCTGACCATTTTCGTTTTAAGGGAGCATTGGCCGAAAAACGCCCAGAGTATTCGGCCAGACATGAAACCGTAATATTCCATCATGACAACGCTGGTCACAATTTGCAATACCTGTTACAAACTCTTTAGATTGAAGTGGTTGGGAAGTTTTCCTTCTCTCGCTTTATAGTCCAGACATTGCCCCTAATACTATATTTCAAACGAAGCAGAACGCACTCTCTGGGATACGCTTCATTTTAGAACAGAATATCCGATATTGGTTTGATTCATTCTTGGCCTCGGAATCCTTAAGTTGCCAGAAAGATGGGAAAAGGTCATATCTAACAATGGCCAATATTTATAAATTTATATTTTTTATAAATTTTTCAAAATAAAAGCTAAAAATGTTAAAAACTCCCGCACACCCAATAAATTCGATTAAACTTATGAAATAATTTGCCCGTTTTGTTGAACTGAATATCTATTTTTTTCTTTTTGATTTTTTTTTTCAAATTAAAACTGTTGGCTCTTATTTTTAACAAGTAAATATTAATGAAAAATGTTTTTTTTAAGAATTTAAATGTTGAAATGTTATTTTTATATACTGCGCTTTATCTGATTTACACCATTAATAAGTTTAAACTTATCTGTAGTTCTTTTTAAAAATAAATTTTAACATCATTCTTCCAGCTCTTTCATTTGTCGCCCTTTCAGTTGTTCTATGCGAAAAATATTAAATTTTTTCCATCTATCAACTTTTTTCCTCATTCACGGAAACACATGTTTATAGAAATATTTCATTTCTGTCAGATCTGGATTTTTTTATTTGTTATTTTTTTATTTTTTTTTTTTTTTTTTTGCAATTTGCAGAAGGAAGTATTACGGAAATGTATAAAAAATAATTTGTTAAAACTAACAAAAGACATGTGCAACTATGCTCATATGTAGTACGAATGAATACTCACAGTATTCACAGTATGATATACATACATATGTAGAAAGTAAGTCAGAAATAAATACATCCTTACAAAGTATTTAGCAGAAGAAAATATAATAAACGGAAAGAGCAACAAGTTTTGTGTGGATACAAATGAGTGAAAGGTATTAAAAAAGGAAAAACAAATAATGGGAGCAGTTAATACTTTATGTGAATTATTATTACTATTCCTTTGTAATACTACTTATAAAAGATATTTAACGCCAACAAAACTTTTTCAGATACTTTTTGTATTTACAGTTGAAAATATCGAATCTGTCTCTCTCGTCAGCTTTGCTCATGCAATTAAAAAAAACCCAAAATAATTTAATATATCATCTTACCTTTGTATGTCAAATAGTTTAACTACATAAAATATAAAATAAAGTAAATGTTCTGAGAGAAAAATCACCATAGTGGGGAGGGTATATTGGGTTAGTGATAATGTGTGTAACGTGCGTAAATATTCCCAACACCCAGCTTAAAGTATACCAATCTGGTATACTTTCCAACGAAGTTTATTTAATTTGGTTAGCAACGATCCATTATTTCTCCCAGCCCCCATACAACTGCCCTATGTGAAAATAATTATGCTCTTATAAAGATCTTAACTATACGATTGCATTTTGATTTTTTGTAGGCCCGACCTATTCGAAGGAGTCATTTATAAAGAAACTGCAATCACAGGCTTGGTCTACCAATATGTGTTAACGATTTTTATACCCTACACCACCATAGTGGGGAGGGTATATTGGATTTGTGCAGATGTTTGTAACGTCCAAAAATATTAGTCTAACACCCACCTTAAAGTATACCGATCGACTCAGAATCACTTTCTGAGTCGATTAAACGATGTCCGTCCGTACGTCCGTCTGGCTAACTGGCCATACTTTCTTACTTGTTTTATTTCGAAACACAAAAAAAATAGAAGCTTTATGAGTTCAGTTTCAACGATTCTCCAATATTTTTGATTTTGCTCATATGGCTTGATTCATACTAAAACAAGTAAGAAAGTATGGTCGGTCAAGCCCGACCATATAATACCCTACACTAAGTAAATGAGCAAAAACATTTTTCTTTCAAAATTTCAATAATTTATATTCGTGAGTGATTTTCGGAAGTGGCCTTTATATAGGAGCTATGACAAACTATGGACCGATCACCATAACATTTGGTCATGTAATTGATGTCTATATGAAAGTTATTTATGTTGCATTTTATGTGTATACCAACATTTTTAGGAGATTTATGCTCGTTAAAGTGATTATCGGAAGCAGGCCTTATATGGGAGATATGACAAATTATGAACCGATCACAATAAAATTTGGTGACATGAATTTCGTATATATAAAACTTATTCGAAGAAAAACTTGTGTAGATACCTATATAAATTAAACATTTATGACCGATAAAGTCCAATTTCGGGAGAACATTTGTATGGGGCCTAGGTGAAATAATGGAACGATTTCAGCGAGTTTCAATAGGCTTCGTCCTTGGGCCGAACAAATTATATGTACTAAAGTTTATCGAAATATCTTCAAAATTGCGACTTGTACTCTGCGCACAATGTTTACATGGACAGCCAGCCAGACAACCAGCCAGACGGACGGACGGAAATCGTTTAATCGACTCAGAAAGTGATTCTGAGTCGATCGGTATATTTTAAGGTGGGTGTTAGACTAATATTTTTGTGTGTTATAAACATCTGCACAAATCCAATATACACTCCTCACTATGGTGATGTAGGGTATAAAAATAAACTCTGAACAATCAGAGTCTAACTATTAGTGTGTAAATTATCATAAGGAAAATTTGTAGGTAGATTGTTCAAAGTTTATTTTTTGTTAAAATATAAACGCGTTATTATTTTATACTATAATACAATTTTTGATTTAATATTTATATTTGTTCTACTTTTTTTGCATCCTTTTACACCTTTTTAGGTCAACTTATGCAGACGTCATACTTCTGCAACAACATAAAAATCATGCATAAATTTTTAATTAAAAAAAAGAAAAACAACAGCAACAAAAATCATTATTTTTGCATTTTTTTCCATCTTTTGTATTTTTAGGTGATGTATCCTCGCTAAATGCCAGTGGCTGTTCAGCTCTACATAAATGTTCATGCTTTTGGCCACGTTTAACAACACTTTCACTTGTAGTGTATGCCGTGCAACAAATGCTCCAATTATTGCAACAATTGTTAAGCCAAACAACAAGAACTACAGCAATAAAAACAAAACAAAGCTCGGACAATTGCCAAACAATAAAAGCGAATACGAAAGCAAATAAAGAAAAAGACACAAAGTTATTAAAAACAAAAACAATGATAACATCGGCAATAAAACAGCAACAAGAAGAACAACAGCCTGTAAGAGGATCCTCAGCAACACAAGTGTCGACAATTTCATATGAAAACAAAACACAACAACAAGCCAAAGAAAACAAAGCATCTGAAGAATCTTGCCCCAAAGAAAAATATTTTCAAATAAAGTTAATCAAGAAAAAACATCAAAAACAAAAACAACATCAACAAGCAGCAGATGAAGAAGAATGGCAAATGCCAGCCAAATATGTACTACATACTTCAACAAATAGACACTACCACTACCAGCAACTGCAATTGCAACAAGAACAATTGCAGTCACAATTGCAATTGCAACAAGAGTGTGCTAAAACTCCATATGAGTACGAGTATAATTTAACAATGACAACAACTCAAGTGGCAAATATTTTGCCAGCCAACATTGTAACTGTAGCTCTTGTCTTTAATATTCTACAATATATTTGCTATAAAGAAGCATCTTCCGCACACCATAATTTATACGCACTATTTTGTACAACATCTCGCAAAAACTGCTCCTCTAATAGTTTGAATACCGCCACCACTTGTCGCAATATTCGTACAATAACTGGCAACTCAACATCAAACAACTTTTTCTTAAATGTAACAAAACAAACAAACACAACAACCAAAACAAAAACAAAAACAAACACAATAACAACATGACTTGATTATATGCATTGTAAAGTGGCTTAAAATTGCATGAAATTTATACATATTTTACATAAATACACTAACAACTACACTACACTACACTACTACATATAACTAAAAAGAAAATTTTATTTTTTACTTGTTTTTCTTTCACGAGTACATACTTACATGCATACATTGTTAAATAGTTCTTCTTATTTACTGCTGCCACATTTACACACTTACATACTTTCAAATTTTTATAGGTATGTATGGGGGGTTTAAATTAAGTTCAAGAAAGTAACTTTTTAAATTATGAACAGCAGGGTGTTTTTATGTAGCACTTTTTGAATTTTGAATATTCCTTAGGTATAAAATTGTTCTGAGCGATCTTAAAGCCAAATACTAAAAATTTTAGCAAAATCGGATAAAGTTTAGTTTAGTTTTCTTAGAAATTTTGAGTCAAAGTAGCAATATTCTCCAAAATATTAAAAAATTAAATGTTGAAAACAAATCCAATTAAAAATTGCTATTGTATTTAATATACCCGTATACATATGGTCACTTAAAATGCAAAACAACGTATCATCAAAAAATTCGAAATTGATTTTATTATTAATTACGATTCACTACATCATAATACATATGTAACAGGTGGTGCAAAAGTAAACTTCCGAAGTTTTTTGGCTGTAATTAAAAAAAAAAAAATTGAACAATTTTGATTCTTCTTGTGGATTATTTTTATTTGGTCTTTTAATTTTTTTACATCAAGTCGAGAATATGATGTCATGTAAATGGCCGCCGCCACAGTTGATTGTCATTTGAGCCCTTTTTATGGCATTTTCCATCACTTTGGCCAAAACCTCCGGCGATAGGTCCTCACATTCTTGACGGATATTGTCTTTAAGAGCTGCAAGAGTCTGAGGCTTGTTGACATAAACCCACGACTTCAAAAAGCCCCACAAAAAGAAGTCTGGAGCGGTCAAATCAGGCGATCTTGCTGGCCAGTGCAAATCGCCAAAACGGGAGATTAGGCGCCCGGGAAATGCATCCTTCAGCATATCGGTTGTGGCACGTGCAGTGTCTGCCGTTGCACCGTCCTGTTGGAACCACATGTTTTCCAATCCCAATTCATCAAGTTGCGTCAAAAAGAACTCGTTGATCATTGCTCTGTAGCGCTTACCATTCACAGTAACCGTTTGGCCCGCGTCGTCTTCGAAGAAAAAATGTCCGATGACTCCTCCAGCGAAAACAGCACACCATACAGTGACTTCGCCCCAGAAGCATAAATTTTGCTTATTTTCGTACCCGCTAAGATGGAAATGGGCCTCATCACTCATGATTATTTTTGATGAAAAATCATCTTCCTCTTGGTGGTGATTAAGGATGGCTTGAGCGTATGTAAGACGCGATTGGCGGTCAGCAGCTAACAGCTGATGCACCGTCTGGACTTTGTATGGAAACATCTTCAAATCTTGTACCAAAATTCGCTGTAAAGACCGTCGACTGATACCCATTTGCGTGGCACATCGTCTGGTCGATGTCGACGGCGCTTCCATGACATCCTCGGCTACAGCAGCAATATTCTCTGCAGAACGCCTACTCCGGGGTCTACCACGCCTGGCAACATCTCGTGTTGTGCCAGTCTCTGTGAGGCGAGCGGCTAAACGTCGCAGTGTTTCACCAGTAGGCGTTGGAGGCCAGGAAATCTGCGACGAAATTCACGTTGTGCATTTTCTGATAGGAGGATTACTTTTGCGCCACCTTGTATGTGTACAAAATTCTAAACATTTACTATAAAAACTAACCAAGTTATAACCAAAATTCAAAACGAAGTATCATCAAGTGCACGATTTTCTTAAACAAAATAACGTATATGTTTTGAGTAATTAATTAATAAGAAGTATTTTACCTTATTTTAGGTAGTTTCCTAACATTTTTTAATAAATTTTAATTTTTTTTATGAAAATTTTATAAAGTAACTTTTTTAGTTTAAATAAGTAAATAGTTAGTATGTAATCAAAATAAAATAAAACAAATAAAAAAATATATATTTTTTTTATTTTTTTCATACAAATTTATATTGATGATACGTTATTTTGGGTTCAGAAAACAACAAATCCAAATATCGTAAGACATATAGCATAAAAAAAATTTGTTTTTTTTCTATAAAATATATTTCTAGTGTCATTATAATTCAGATTTGAAAATGTTGCTTCAATATTTCAAGTAGATTTCATTTTATATCGTTTTTTGCTTCTCCTATAAGCTTATGAAAAGTAATGTTACGTTATTTTGCATTTTAGGTGAAGATATGTATGTTTAAATATAGAACTTTATACCAACAAAATCATAAAATTTCTTGCATATCCCAAACCCAAATTTTTCGAAATTTTTTTTTAAACGATGTATCAAAAAATTTAAATTTTTTTTCGAATCTAATAAGTACTAAATGAGGATTAAAAATGTAAATTTTAATTGAAGTACCTATTATGGGTTAGCGAATGCAACGATTTTAATAATATTTACTATTTGGTCACAAATTTGCTAAAATTATTTCTTAGAAATATATTTCCTAGCCTATTTTCTAATACCACTATTATACAAGGTTTTTGTTCATGATGTGAAACATATGTATGTAAATAAATTTTTGGTCATCTAACTTCGGGAAAAATCCAGGACATTAAACTTTTGAGATATTTATCTATCTATATAAAAATGAAATGGTCCATGCATGTAATGGCATCACGTGAGATCGGCTGGAGCGATTTGGCTGATTTTATTTTAGTCGATTCGAAATTTTCAGGAGATGGTTGCTAAAGAAAAAAAAAATTCAAAAATCCGAAAATTTAAGTTTTTAATACATTGCCTTCTTTTCACTTCTCATTTTTCATAATAAGATACATTTTTTGGAGAAACTTGAAGAACTAACATTAGTAAATAGCTACCGAGCAAAGCCGGGGCGATCAATATATATTTTTATATATATTTTTATTTGTCTCCCTCACGATACTCCAACTATATACTCCTAGCTTATGCTGGTCGGAAAACCCCTGATAATTCCGTTCAAATCCCACCTAGTGGGGTCGATCGTAAGAAAAGTGGTAATAAATCAGTGCAAGCAAATGGTATAGTAGGACATAAGATTTCAAAAACTGAAATTTCTGACAAACCTATTATAACACCAGGTGAGATACAGGGTGTCATAGTTTACCACTTTTAGTTTACAAAGTTTTCTAGAGTTCGTAACTTGTACAAACACGGACAGATATTAAATTAATTTTCATTACAAAGCAAAAAAATCCATGTTTATTTCACTAAGTTATCTCTTATACTTTAAAAGATATTTAAGTTTCAATTTAGAAAATTGTATATATCTAGTACACTCTAAACATTAAAACATTTCCCAAAACCTCAATCCGCCAAGTCGTTCAAAAGTTTGAAATTAGTACTTATGAAAAATGCATACATATTGATAAAAATTAAACCTAATTTTTCTAAAATTTTAAAGAAAAGAATTACTAAATATACTTTTATATATCGATATAAACGTGCGCCCTACTAAACAATATTCTAAGTTTATCTACTTATAAAAAAATAAATGTAGCATAGAGTTTTTCAAATTTCATTACAAGTTTCAATAAATATATTCATTGGATTAGATCTGTCATTAAACGGTTATCTATGCACTTAAAAATGTGGTAGTGCACAAGATTTTGTAAATATAATCACATTTTATTCAACTGCATAAAAATCATACTAAAATTTATTTTTTAAAAATCATTTTTCTTATTACAGTATACGACAGCCCACATCGGCGGGGGTTTTGCTTACCGGGAAAATATATATCGGTCAAAGAAAAGTTATATAGTCCCGGCGTTTCGCTGCAAGCAGAAAAAAAATATAGTTGTGCATGTTTACTGTAACCATTTCAACACTTTTGACAATATTATGGTCACAGTAACAATGTATATGATTGTGGTAACAATAGTATGGTTAATTTTTGATTTACATGATTGTATCAACCATATATATGGTTACAGTAAACATGTATATGTTTGTGACAACCATTTATATGATGAAGGACTTACCATATTACGTTGCTCTCGGCTTATGGATATCATAATCTGAGAACAACATATTATGATAAAATATGTTGTTATATAAATGGTTGTCGCAAACATATACATGTTTACTATAACCATATATATGGTTGATACAATAATGTGAATCATAAATTAACCATACTATTGTTACCACAATCATATAAATAGTTACTGTTGAAATTGTTACAGTAACCATACTCCCTTTGTAACTTCTTTTTATTCATCTTCATTGTCTTTTGGGACCACCAACAAATTTCAGCCACCAGCGAGTCCAGGCTTTTGCCTTTATAACCCGTCGATCGATAGAAGCGCTCGCCATGCTGATCTGAGGCTGCAGCTTGTTGAAGTATTCCAGATGGTGAAGTAAGAATTTTGAGAGACATGTCCACTTAAATTTTCTATAAGTATTGAAATCTTGGTCACAAGAGCGGGGTTTATTTTCTATTTGACTTTTGGCAAAAACGTAAATTTTTTCATGAGCTTACCAAATCCAAAAAAGAAATATTATGTTTCACAAAATTGTACGTCTTTAAAATATTTTAATGCATACAGGATTTTGGTATTAAGCAGAGCTTTCATTTGGTTAAAAATTACAATCGTTTAAACAAATTAAGGGTATTAATGAAAGAGAATTATCATACATAAGGAGTGAAATCGAGAAATTCTTAACTTCAATTTCCGTGCTCTGTCAGGAACTTTTTGTGCCTTGAATGTTTTTAAACCTGCATTAGCTTTAACTTTTCGTGGCAAATAGTCCGAGAACTGAGCTAACTGGGCTGCTTTCCTACCGGATGTGTTGGGAGCTCTTTTGAAAATGCTTTCTATTTTGTTGGCTTTAGAAACATCATGTGGACCATTCTTTTTACCTGAACCAGGTTTTCTATCAACGTACAAGTTCTCCCGGTACTGTTTAATAACATTGGAAACAGTTTGACGGCAGACCTTTGAATGCTTGGCCAACTTTTTGTAGGACCAAGTTGGGTTTTGTTGAAAATATTTAATAATTTTAGTACGCACTTTTTTCTGGTCACTCATTTTAATTAGATTAACAACAAATGAATATAATTAACATTAAACCTAATAACTGATATGCTTTACAAAGGTAACTTGATAAAAAAAAAATCAAATAATACTTGGGTTAAAAGTTTTAATGAAAAACGTGTGTTAAGAATTTTACGATCTCACTTCTTAGTAATTCAGTATCATTTTTCTTCATACTACTTAAAAAATAACCGATTTAAGTTTTACAAAAAATAATTTTTTGCCAATTTTGAAATGGTTTTGTTATTTTTATTCAGAAGACAGTATTCAATACTTTCAAATCTATATATATAAAAATGAAATAGTCCATGTATGTAATGTCATCACGTGAGAACGGCTAGAGCGAATTGGATGATTTTTTTTTATTCGATTTGAAATTTTTAGGAGATGGTTTCTAAAGAAAAAAATTCGGAAATTTAAATTTTTAATATATTGCCTCCTTTTCACTTCTCATTTTTCATAATAAAATAAAATAATACATAATGGGCGAAGCCGTTGCGGTCAGCTAGTTTGAAATATAATGTGAAATATTTAAGAGTATTTTTTGAGGTATAAATCGGTATATAAAATGGTATCCTTAAAATATTTGATATCAATCAAAATTAATGCTAGTATTTTTAAAGATGTTTTCACTTTTATAAAAAAAAAAAAAAAATAAGAAACAAATTTTAAAAGTTTGCTAAATTTTTAAAAAGGGCATACATAAAACATTTTTATTTTGAAAATGTTTAACGCCTATCCAACTAGGAGTTGTTATTTATGAAGAAATTACTTTTATGCAATACAACCCTAGAGCAGTGCAATATAAAACTCCCCCCATATATTTTAAAAATGCACGTATACAGTTTGTTTATGTACATGTTGTTATTCTTATTTTATATTTTTGTATCTCCATCTGTATGTGAATATGTGTGTTGAAATATGTTCGTACTGCAACATCATATGGAAGAAAAATTTTAGTTTTGTTTATTATACATATTTTTTTTTTATATTTTTTGTAATTTGTGATATAAAAACAAAATGTTGCAACATTGTCAGTATAAAAAATTCTGTTTTTTGTAGACTATGTTCGTTTCGTTATTTTATTTTATTGTATCATTTTGTATATAAAGCAGCCTTTAAGCGTTAATTTTCATTTTATTTTCTTTTTAGTTTTAATGCAAAAACATAGCAGTGTATGAATATATAAAATATGTACTGAATGTGCAAAATGGTTAATTTTTAAATAAATCTTGAAAACAAAAGCTTAAAAAAACCTATTTAAAAATGATAATTTAAATAGTTTATCAATGTATATGTATATAAAACAAATTGTTCTAAGAAAGTTTTCTCTAGTCAATAAAGAAAACAATTCTTGTTGATGTAAGTAAACATTTTTGTGAATTCTGTAAACATTAAGCTAATAACTGTAGACAAATTCACCTAAAATTCTAAAGAAATTGTCATGCTTTAAACTACATATTCTAAAATACATTTTTCATTCGTATGTATGTACATATAAAAAATATACAAACTGTATATTATTTCCCTTAAATTAATTAAAATATTTTGTATAGAAAACGAGTTATAACCTTTAAATGGTTTCTTATAAATAAGATTTATAAATGTATTAAAGAAATAGTGCTACAATAATGCAAACACACATTTAAATATTAAAACAAAAGTTAATACATATGTATGGATATTCATAAATAAGGCTTTGAAATATTGTATGAGTATAAAAAAATATAAGAAACTTATAAAAAAAAAAAAAAATCAAAACAAACATTTATATTATACATATACATAAACGTTAAGTAGTATATTTTATAACAAAAACATAAAAATAAATAAGTAATTGTTAAACAAATATACTAATTAAACTTAAAAAAATGCACTCTTACTTTAAGTATATATAGTATTTATATAATTAAATACTTGTACAAAATATTTGTTAAAAATTTACTAGGCACTTTCAAATTCTGTTAAAAAAAATGCAAGTATTATTTTGTAACTAAAAAAGTAGTTAAAAAAAAAAAAAAAGTGTAAATATTTCTCTTCAACATACGAAAGCCCTTCAAAACATCCATTAAAACACTACAAAGTAGAAACTAATAATTGATTATCAACATAAAAAAAAATTGTTTTAAAACAAACTATGTTCAAATAATACTTGAACTTTAAAAATAAAACAAACTAAATATTAAAATAAAAACAAAAAAAATTTAATACGAATATAAATCATAGAGTTATGCAAAAAACAGAATGTAAAATATTTTTAGTTTTTATGCTTAACAAAAAAAAAAAAAATATTGAAAATGCATTAAAAAAAATAACATAAATTAAACTTATAATGATTTACAAGTTCATTATATGTTTATTATTAAATAAACCGAAAAAAATACCACACTACAATACACATACATACAATTAAACACGAAAAATATTAAAATAATAAAATATATATATGAATGTAATTATTAAAAGCAAAAAAAAAGAAAACCTAATTATTAATAAATAAATTTAAAGTGTTTATAGTTATTTAATAAGTTGGCATTAGTGTAACAAAAAAATAACCATACTATACACGGATCAGAAACATTAACACTTACCTCCCGGCAGTTCTAGGAGACTGTCCCGAACTAGTGTTACATAACTAGCTACATGACTAGTTATTTAAACATGTGCCTGTCCTAAGCAGGAGGTCAATTAAACCTTTCAGATTACATTGTTAGCCTTTTGGAGACAACGCATTGGATTTATATACCGGTTACATAGAGTCAATTAACTTACTAGGTAGCTAATTTGTTACTTAACCAGCTACATAACTAGTTCTGTTAATTGCCCTCAAATAGTCAGTTAAAAAGACATCTTATAGACAGTTCAATAAACGATTGCTTGTAAACAAACTTTCCTCCGACAACTCTCCAATAGATTACTTCTGGTGGATAAAATCGCTACTTTTTAAAGTGCTCTACAAAATGACGATTAAAGTGATTACACTATATGTTACTTAGAGACACTAAAATGACAATTGACTTCACGCTAGGTTACATAGGATGTCAGCATACTTAATCAAAAAGACAATAAACTGTATGATTAATTATATCAACACAATTTATATAAAACCAGTTTGTACGAATTTCTCACAAAAAAATGCAGTACACAATTAACGTTTAAACTGACTACACTCTAGATTACTTAGAGACACTTAAGTGACAATTGTCTTCATGCTAGATTATATTGGATGTAAAAAGTAACCGATTGAATTCTATCTGCATAAATTGCAATCAGACATTAATATTAATTTTTGTATATAAGGGATACATTGACTACCTGTTTAACTGCTGTGCTGTTACACACATACACTAGCTAATTTATAAATATTTACATTAAGGTGGTTCATAAAAACTAAAGTTTTGTTTTCTTAATGTGCTATCTCTAAAAGAAGTTATGATTTAAAAGCAATTTGAAGACACAAACTATATTATTGTTTAATTTGGAAGTAATTTTAAATCCAACTTGTATATTATGCCTACACAGAGAACACAGGTTCATGGTCTCCACTGAATTTGTCGCCAATCTAATTGTATTGGCTCCAACCGATTTAAAAATTAATTCAGCTAGAAACACTGAAACAATCAATAGAAGCAACTGATTAAAGCAATAATTCGGTTCTAGTAACTGAATTGAAACACTACTTTAATTTTAGTCATTTCTTTTCATATACAAATTACGTTTATTTGTTTTTTTTTTTATAACCTTCACCTTCGTGAGAAGGGTATATGTATATAAGTTTGTCATTCCGTTTGTAATGTCCACAATATAATTTTCCGACCCAATAAAGTATATATATTATGGATCCTTATAGATAGCGGTGTCGATTAAGCCATGTCCGTCTGTCTGTCTGTTGAAATCAATTTTCTGAAGACCCCAAATAACTTACAAACTTGATTCATACATCAATATATCGGGAATTCTTCCGGCTCGGTTGCTATTTAAAATCGAGAAAATCGGTCCACGCTGAGATATAAGGAAAAAACCGGGACAATCTCGATTTTTGGCCTATTTTTGATCTATATCTGGATTACTAAGGCATTAATATAGACAATATGGATATCTAATGATACATATTTCAAAGTCTATTGCAAAGTCCACGATATATATAAGGCCTACAAAATCGGCAAAAATATTTTTTAACCAAAAAAATTTTTTTGTCATACATTTTTTTTTCACTAGTAAATTTAAAAAAAAAAAAACAAAAATTGAAAAAAAATTATTTCGACAAAAAAAATTTTGAAAAAAAAAAATATTAAGTTTCAATTTTGAAAAAAAATTTCGAAAAAAAATTTTTTTTTTTAAATTTTGAAAAACAATTTTAAAAAGGAAATTAATTTTGTTCACCTAAAAATATTTAAAATTTTTATTTTAAAGTATAATTTGATGAATGGTATACAAGATTCGTCACAGCCGAATATAGCTCTCTTACTTGTTAAATAGTGATATACCTAAGGAGATTGGAATTCTTCTTCAATGGTATTAATATAGTTGGCCATTTGTACCATATAGTGGAAGAGCTTTGTTACTTAGACAAGTCGATAGGACATTGCTTTCCTTTAATTTCCAAATATTGTATGTAGAAACAACGAATTGGTTTATTCTACTAATTTCATAGTTGTGGGAATAAACATTTTATTTAATTGCAACTGATTTCCAATCAATCTGTTTTCTGAGTGTATGGATCTAAGGCAGCGACTTCTAAATACAATAAATCTTCTTTATAAAAAAGACACGTTATTTGTTCCTGAATTTTAGTTTATTTTATAAATCTAAAAACTTAGATAAATTTTACACATGAATCACAATAATTTACATCTATACATAAATTCATGGTTATATACATTCATTAGAGTGGCGTCTTGAGTACACGCAGAGAAAAATCATGGTTGTGGTAAACATAATCTAAGAGCAACATATGATAAGATTGATGATTGTAGTCCTAATATGTTATGATCATTATTAGTATCATAAAATATCATATTATGATAAAACATAATCGTAATATAATTGTCATTCATAATCATAATATGACCCAAAGTAATAATATTATGATCGAACGTAATCATATGTATGATTAACTGATTTCATATTATGATCCAACGAAATCATATTATAACATATTTTGTTTACATCTTAAACATATTATGGTACGAGTATAATACATAACGATTACTGGTTGTACATAATATAATATATATATCACTAAAATATTGTTGAAATCAAATTAGTTGTATGTGTACGACAACAACATATTGTAACAAAGAACATAGTGTAGTTGTCGTACCCATGCTGAACCATGTTTTTCTCTGCGTGTATGGAGCCAAAAAAAGTGGTCGATGTGCCCAAATAAAATTAAATATCGAGTCGGCAAAAACATCAACCAATTGTAGTTGGGTATGTAAGAAAAGATAAAATCACTGTTTATTGTTGGTGTTTTGTCTAAGCATTTTACAAATAATGCTAGAGTGCCTGTAATTCTCATTTGTTGTAAAGTTTTATTTGCATAATATCATACCTAAAGAGAATTCCTGACGATCTGGCCTAAACAGTGAAATGCATAGGGACTAGCTTATCCCCCAGCTATAAATTCCAGTGAATTTCATTGGGACTTTAGCACATAAAAACTTAATTTTAATAAAAAATAAACTTTTGATGAAATTTCACTTTATTTTGTAATATATTTTCTTAACATTTACACATACGTTTTGCTCTAACCGTGGATGAGTTGGATCAAAATATCTTCCTTATATTGCTTTCAAAGGACTAATATCTGTATTTTTATAAAATTTTCACGAAATTTTAGATTTATGAAATTTGTATACATATTTTATCAATTCTATGGAAACGCTTTATAAAATTTGTCCAAATTCGCATTATTTCGAAACCCAATTTTCAAATACGTATAAATAAAAAATTATCCTAGTTTATCCAATTTCTAATTAATCAATTATTCGTATTCACAATTAATTGAGTAATTTTTATTTCAATAATTGAATTTTATGCAACGTTTGTGTTTTTGAGTATTATACAATGTGGCGCAAAAGTAATTCTTCTATCAGAAAATGCTATAAATTTTGAGATTGGCCCCTACTGTCAGTTCTGTTTTGACATTTGTGTAGTAAACACATGCGAAATACACGTTAATAAACAATGTTACGCTACACTGCTCCAGAACGCGGAATATTGCTGACTATTTATTTGACCAATAATCGGTCGGTGACTTTGAAAAAAAAACATCGGAAGTTTACTTTTGCGCCACCTTGTATTTAAAAAAGCACCTTTTTATCCTTTGAGTCTGCTACCCAATATAATGCGCCTGGTTTGTTAGAAAAATGTTTTGGAAAAGTTAAGGTGACAGAAAAATTTTTTGGTAAATAAGAAATGGGGTTTGTGTTTAGTGAAAAAAAAAAAATTGGGTTAAAAATATTTTGTTTCGATTTTTACCAATTGTCGGTCTCATTTCTATGTCGTTGGAAATATCTTTGAAATGTCTAGCATTGTATTGTATTGTCCATGTTAATGACTTCATAATCCAGACATAGATGAAAAATCGATATAGTCGCGCTATTTTGCTTATATCTCAGCCATTTGTGGGCCGATTTTCGGGAGTTTAAATAGCAACCTAAGCTGAACTATGCAGTTATATTGATGTGTAAAGCATGTATGTAGATTATATGTATCAAGCATGTATGTAGATTATTTCAACACATACATACGGACATGGTATATCTACAGCACTATCTATAACAATACACAATATATATAATTGTGTTCGCAAATGAAAATTAAAAACGGAATTATAAACTTTTATATACCCTTATCACTCAGGGTGATGGGTATAACAAAACAAAATTACAAAGTTATTATTGAATCATTCTGTTAGTGAATTTGTAATAATTGTCAGTATGGCATAGGATTAAGTCATATTATTCAAACACCTAAATATTAGCATACATATGTATTTAATGTGTAAAAAACGACAACAAAAATATACAAGTGTATAAATAGATAAAAAGAAAATAAAAATTATTATAAACTATACATAATTCATTGTGGTCAGTTTGAATTATTTTGGCAAAACTAAAGGTAAGTAGAAACTGTTATTACATGTTTAAACTAGCAACAAAAAGTAAATAAAATAATAACATGGGCATAGAAAAAGATAACCAGATATCATGAATGAGTATTGTCGGCTATACAAGTGTAGAGAATCTCTCAATAGTGCGCTTTATTTAATATTAAAACATATTATCTTAAAGTAGTTCAAATTAATTTAGAAAAATAATCTCAAAATAAACATTTTATGGTAAATTCCTATACCAAATTTGTTATCAAATTTTCAACATAGCCAATAAAGATACCAAATAATCAACAATTATTTCTACAACATTCTACTATTCCACAAAATGAAAACATAGTCGAAAAAAAAGAGTAATTTAATTACTTAATTTGTATTGATTACCAAATATTTAAAACAATTGCACAAAATACTTACTATTAAAAACTTCATTGGGAAAATGGCTTTCAATTAATTCTGTTACATTTGAACTTTATCATTCTTTTAACGCTTTAAACAATATGAGGCAACAATAAATAAATGGCCATACTTAACCTAAAGCCTACAGAAATACAGCAAAAATACTGCAAATTTTTTTTGTTGCAAAAACAAACAACAAAATGTCCTATAATAAATGTACTCCTACATAAACACATGAAGCAGCAGAAAAAATGTAGAAACTAAAAGAGTGAGAGGGAAAGAGAGATGAAATAAACTAAGAAAAAAATCAATCTGAATGTTAAATGAACTTTGGCTATTATACTTTAAATCACCAGTTTTTACAATGAACAGATGAACTTTGTATATACATAAACTAACAAACGTACACAGGTATAAGCAACATTTGAAATACCCTATAATACAGCCTTCTTAACATGAACTAATATTTGAAACATAATTACTTTTATATTCAAATACTGAACGTATAATTTATAAATATGTTGTGGTTCTCATATAGCAATTCTGACCATACAATTCCGAAATACTGATAGCTTTTCTAAATCACTTTGTTTAGTACTTCTTTTGTTAGCAAATGTAGAGAAATAACGATATTCTTAAAGTACCAACTGCATAAACTCATAAGAATGTTGTTTTGAATTGGTTTTAAAATAGTTTCTTTTGATTTACCTTTCAAATAGAAGTTGATTTTTTAAAAATTGGTAGGAAAATGGATGACCTACGACAAAAAATACAGTGCAGTAAAAAACAAGTAAGAGTACTCAGCTGTGCCGAACCTTATATACCCTTCACCACAGATATATATTAAAAACTATAAATAAAACATTTTTTGAAAAAAACAAGTAAGAGTGCTATATTCGGATATGCCGAATCTTATATACCCTTAAACATTTGTTATTGATGCACTAATTGCCCATTTTTAGCGTATAGAATCCTAAATATATCAAGGAAACTTCTCAAAATTTTTTTTTTTTTTTAATTGCTGACGAACAGATTATATTGTAGAAGTTACAAACGAAATGACAATCTTATATATACCCTTCCCACGAAGGTGAAGGTTATAAAAACAACAACGCCAAACGAAACAAAATACGCAAAGCAATGAAACCAACACACATCCAAACATACGTATTGTTCCTTTTTTTGTCAAAGCATGCAATAAATTGTCTTTTTTTGATGTATCGGATTTTTGCTCATATCTCCGTTATTAATGGACAGATTTTGCTGATTTTAAATAGCAAACTTCTCGAAAGCATGTCTGACAGAATTATTGAAGATTTGGATCCCGAAGATATCTGGGGTCTTCAGAAAATTGATTTCAACAGACAGACGGACAGAGAGAGAGACAGACAAACAGACAGATAAAATTTGTAGACATAATTTGCAATGATTTACAGACAAAATTAAAAATATATTAATATTATGGATGTATGACTTAAAAATTAGCTTTTATTTTGAAATATTTTTACAATATAAATTTATTCAAAGTATTGGCCATAGTTAGTTGGTCAGACGGGTCAAGGTCAGGTCTATAAGGCATGTGAAGCAAAACTTCCTAACCACTTCTTTCTAAATAGTTTTTAACATGTATTGCAACCTGTGGCCTAGTGTTGTCATGACGAAATATTACGGTTTCAAGTCTGACCGCATATTCTGGTCGTTTTTCGTCCTATGCTCTCTTCAAACAAATTAGTTGAATTTGGTACAGGTTCCCTTTGATGGTCTAGCCAGATTTCAGCAACTCATAATAGATACAACCCTTTCGCTTTCAGCAAATACAGAGCATTACCTTATCGCCGTGCTCGCATATGATCTCTTACGCTTCGAGTTATCGCTATGGATCCATTTTTCATCGCAAGTATTGATTCAAAAATCATTTTCATTTATAGTGCTCAAGCAGCATTTCAGGCATACAAAATCGTTGTTCAAGGTCTCTCAGCTTCAATTCGTATGAATTGGATGTATTACTCCTGACGATTTATGTCAAACTCAACAAGAGCTTACATTGGGTAGTCCCTGCTTTGGGATGAATCCTGAAAACGTTTTAAAATTGCTCCCAATTTTTTTGCAAGCTCTTGTTGAGTTTGAAAACAATCTCCTCCAATTTTTGATCTTCCAACTTTTTTTGCTGGCCTGGGCCATCATTGCCTTCGTATCAAAATCACCACTTTTGAACCGTGCAAACCATCTCTTGCAAGTTGAAACACGTTGCTTCAGCGACATTTTTTTTCAAATTGAATTATTAAAGCAAAACTTCCCGCATACGACGCATTGTTGGCACAAAATTCGACAATTTCGAAGCAAAAAAAAAACATTGTTGTTTACACTTGAATGTAATTCAAAATGACATATAAGTTATTAAAAAACAAAAACTGCGTTTAAAAGATACGCGATCTATTGTAAATCCTGAATTTTTAAGTCATACATCCAACACAATAGTTCAAAACTTGTATTTTTCCGATTTTAAAATTTGTATTTGAGCGAAATATTATTTTTATGTTCTTTTCCCGGTACTTTTACATCAATAAAATATACCTTAAAATGCTGATGTCAAAATCTAATCGAATTAATTTTAAAAAACTGAAAAATTATAAAAATCGGTAAATATTGGTTTCAGTTTTATACTACTTAGCAAACAACTTTCCGCCAAAAAGTATAAAATCAATTATTTATAAGCTATTAAAGTGTCTAAAGTCTAGGGGAATGGAATCTATAAGTTAAGCACAGATTAGTGAAAAACTAAGAAATATTTTTAATTTTTTAACTTTAAAAAAACATAATTTTTAAATGAAACTAGAAAAAACTTATTCAAAATAATCACACCTACGAGTATTGTTATCACATGGTTCTTTTTTACTAATACATTCTCACCACTTAGGTTTTTGACAACTGAGTTAGGACTTTCACAGGAGAGTTTCCACACTATTTTACCAATATGTGTCACTGATTTTTGTTATTTCGATACACAAAAGTAATACAAGCTACCTGAATTCAGTTTCAAGGATTCTCCAAAAATATCGGTTTTCCTCATATATTATTTCATAACCCAATCTGTAGGAGAGCAGAAGACAAATATATTTGCACATCCTCTATATTTTATGGGTGGTCTACAGTCCATGTAATCTCTTAGAAATCTTATTTTGTGTCTAGTCTGTGAAAGAAATGCTAGGTTTAAAGGAAAAAGGGCTTTAAACATTCGTTTAAGCCAAATACGTAACTGAATTTTGTTAGCTATTTTTTTTTTTTGAGAGGGTGGCTTCATAAAACGAAATATAAAACAACAACTAGATTGACTTTTAAGCTTTTTTGCTTTCCTCTTTTTTTTTTTTTTTTTTTTGTTGTTGTTTGTTTGTCGTAACTTTTATTGTGGATGAACTGAATGGTTGGTTGATAAAAACAACACCAGCAGCAAAAGCAACAAAAATATTTACTGCGTACATATACTGTATGTATGTATGAGTTTGTTCTTACATAGCAATTTTTAATGCTCTTCAATCACGACAAAAATCCATTAATACACTTCACAACAGCAATACAAGTGTACGAAGAAGAGCGGTTATAATGGACAAAGTCCTTAAACAACAACAAAAAAAATAGGAAAGTGGAGGGAAAGGGGAGTGAGAGAAAAGCACATTGCCCAGAAAAACAACTTATCAATAGATGAATGACGCCCGACTGCAATCGTAGCCAAAAACAATAAGCATACCAGAAATAAAATAAAATCAAATCAAATCACTTTTTTTCCAAAAAGAAAAAACTTTTTTTTATCTGCATAAAAACAATTTCGCTTCAAATAGGCCTTTAATAAATATTTTCATTTTGAAAACAAAATAACTTTCTTGCATTTGCAAAATTAAATCTTACACAATTATTGCCTAATTTAAGGATAATATTCTTTAGATAAATCCTTGCCATGAATTTGTTTAATACTTTCAAAGAATTTTACGGAAATCTTATTCCAAATCATAAATAAATTTGAATAACAATTAAATTTAATTTACAAATTCTAATTTTGGCTTCAAGGCTTTGCTTTATTCAACTACGTCTTGGCTCGTACATCTCCGTCTGCCTTTAACAAATCATTGCCTACATTTAGGCTAATCTTTACGTTTACATTTCTTTCGCTGCTGATGCTGCTGCCATACATACATAGTTGTTGATGTTGCTGCTTCTATTTCAAGGGAAATTACAATTTTCTATTACAACAATTGTTTTAAATGTTCATACTCTTCGACTCTCTTGCTCATTCACACATACTTAAATATATGTATTAAGTGTAGGTATATGTGTAATAGGATGGCTCTTATTTTGCACTTTTTGGATTTACAATGCTCTCAAGGTCTAAAATGGTTTTCCGACATCTGTAACTTATATTCATTTTATCAAATATACAGCCTCAAATGTTAACTGATTTTGCTAAAAATTTTTAACATTTGGTTTTTAGTTGACGAAAAACTATTTTAAGGGCCACCCTAATATGTACAAATGCTTGTATTTTATATATATAACTGTATATGTGTGGTTCTATGTATGAGTAATGTATGTATTTACTTAAGTTATTTGAATTTGGTATATGCTTTACTTACCATTTCGTAAATTAGTACAAAATTTTACAATTATTGTTTAAATTAACAAATTTTCATTTAACAACTTAAAGCTAGATTTCGAAAATGAAAATCAGCATAATAATTGTAATTATTATTTATACACATACAGAGTTGTTTTAAGGATGTATTCACATAGTTATAGTAGTAGTTAGTATTGATATCATTAGTAGTATGTAAGTAGTTGCAGGTATTCTATGTATGATATTTTAATCTACTTAAGTCTGCAAAACGTTCCCTACTTAAATAAATACCCTCAAATAAACATACATACATACATATATATATATATAAATATATACTTACATATATAGACAAAAGAAAAGTGTATACATACATGTGTTGAAGTGAGAATAGTTGTATTGTTTTTTTGCTGGTAGTTGCCTTGGAAAATTTATATAAATATAGGTGCTTAACATTGTGTAGTCTGATGTATTAATTTTATTTTAATTATATTAAAGTCTTGCCATTGAAATTCAATGGAAATTGAATGATAATTTTATCATAAATGCAACTTACTTAAGCAAATTATTTAATTTACAAACTTTTCACTGATCATTGCTAGACATGCTGCATTGTCAATGAATTATTTTGTTAAACATTTTTCTCTTCCTTTTGTATACTATAAGTACATATTGCTCATTTGCTCCAACAACGTCATAACTCAAAATTCATGTTTTTTGAACTGAGTAATACAAAATATGCGCCGTTTTATAGTCTTTCATATAGTTTTATCAGTTTTCAAAAAAAGTCAATTATTTTTTGCGTGAGATTGTTTTTTTTTTTTTTTTTGTAAACATCAAAATCAAAAAAAAAAAATTGGGTTAAATACAGATTAAAAGGATATTTACATCTACTATTTAAATCAAGTCATATTTTTGAAATCTCATGATTTGTTGAAAATTTATTTAAGAAATTGTAAAATATCATAAAACATTCAAAGCCGTTTTTCCCGAAACGACTTTTTTTGAATTATGACGTTGTTGCAGCAAATGAGCGATATGTAAATACATAGATTCTCATGAATTTAACAGATTAATATGTTGCCAATCAACATGTTCCGAATGGATAATAAGAGAAAATTCAATGTTGTTCATACATTTTGAAAATATTAATTTAAATTAATCTAAATGTGAAAAATTTTATTTGTGAAATGAAATCTCCCTTTTAATTGTTTTTGGAATTTAATTCTTCATTGTTTGTATGATAATACTGTGCGACAAAAAAAATACCTGGAAAGTAATAAGTTTATAAATTAATTAAATATAAAATGATTTTAAATTTCTCAACGGATTTAGAAAGAAGAAACTCTGGCCATTCGAATGGTATATATGATATCTAAGTAACCTTGATAAATCTGTGTCCAATTCTACAACAAACATTAATTTTTTTTTTTAATTTTTCACAGTTTTCCGATTTTGGAGTTTTTTTTTTTTTTTTGTAAAAAAAATTGTTTTTACTGGAGAAATACAAAAATAAATTCTATTATACAATTATTATAAAAACTCCCAAACATATTAAATTCCACATACATTTACAAAAACTTTGCAGAAAAATCCATATTTTCACTAAAAACAGTTCTAAAAAAAACTGTGGTTGAATTAAATATTGCTCATACGCAACTATTTATTTAATACTTAATACTTATATAGAAAAATTTTCCAAATTTTTTTTATATTTTAAATTTATTTTTAGCAGATTTTCGTATATCTTTGCTTATGCAAATAAATGATCCATCGTTTAAGGTTTTATTTAGGTATTCAAATAAAAACCTTTGCCTGAGATTTAAAATTTCAGCTCAGCTAATTACGAAAACCATTTTAAAATTCAATTGAAAATGTATAAAACCAAAATCCTACTAATTTTGCTAAATATTTGGGGGATTCAAACGGTCTGCTATTACGTCATATTGTCATAATTTCCAGATATATTATGATAGTTTAAACTAATTTTTGTTGTGTTATAAAGAAAAAAATTCTAAACTAATAAGACTTTTTGAACTATGTTTATTGTTTTGTCATAAAATAACACTTTATTTGTTTGAAGCACAACAACAATTTGTTTAAACTATCATAATATATTAAGACATTATGACAATATGACTATAATATTATATTTTAAAATATTATAAAACAAAAAAAATTCAAACAAAAAGTTTAATGTTGCGTATGAGCAATATTTAATTCATGTTAATTTTTAAGTTGCTTATTAACTATTCCTTAATATAAAAGTATTCCATTATACAATTAAATGAAATCAATGAAATTTAACGTTGATATATTCAATTCAGCCGAACTAAACCGAACATGAAAACATTGTATTTGATTTTTGTATGACATAAGCGGGAATAATTAATATTTAAAACTAACAAACAATTTGGATAACCTAAGTCTCTATTATTTTAATAAGTTTATAATTTAGAATAACCAAAAAGTATAATTAAAACTTCCTTTTCCTATTGATTCTTACTTCACTCGGAACTATGCATGTTAGAATTTTGTTGATATTCGATTATGGTTAATATTTAATTAAAAAACAAAAAATGTCATATCCCGTTTTTTTTTTTTTTTAATTCAGTTGATAGTATGAGTGGAGTCTAACAAATTATCTTCCAATTCTTTTTTTATGTCATATAAAATTTAAAATAATAATAAAACAAATAATAAACAAATAAGAAAGCATAGCCGATCATACCCGGCCATATGATACCCTACACTGTGAAGATGATTATAAACAGTTTTCTTTTAAAATTTAGATGGGAGCCATGACTAATTATGGACCAATCGCCTTAAAATAACGTGGTATATCTTCCGTATATATGAAACTTATTTGTGTTGAATTTTATTTGAATATCAACATTTTTAAGAAATCTATACTCGTTAAAATAAATTTCGAAAGTGGGTCTTATATGGGAGCTATGACTAGTTATGGACCGATCATTACAAAATTTGGTAATGCGAGTTCGGCTTACATATATAAAATTTAATTGTGCTGAATTTGGTGATGTCTATATAGATAAGGTACTTATGAGAGCTTAACTATGTTCCGATAGTGGAATCGTATAGGGGCTAGCAGAAATAATGAACCGATTCCAACCAAGTAATAGGCTTTGTCCTTGGGGCAAAAGAAGAGCTTGTACCATTATCCTGTTGAATTATTTAAAAAATTCCGAGCTGTAATTTAATTACAAGGTTTATGATTGTGTAGGTTATAAAAACATCAGATGCGAAAACATAAATAAAATAGGATAGAAACCATTGATATAGAACATCATTGAAATTGTAGATTTCAGCTACTATTAATAACGAACTTTCAAGTGATATTGAAATATTGATATTGAAATATATTTGTAAACATATGAAAAAGAAGAAATATTTGGTCAATTCACAAGGTCTCTTATCATGTCATATTTTCATAATGTCCTAATATTTCACAATGGTTTTTATTGCTTTTCAAGCAAAAAATGTCCTAAACTAATACTACTTTCTATGCTATGTTTATTGTGTTATCGTAACGAACCAGCAGAGACCAACGCCGAATGCCTAAGAGTCGGTTAAACCGAGCCATCGAGTTGTGAATTGAACAATTTTCTTAATATCTTAAGAAGATGCTTCTACAAAATTTATTTTCATGCCTCCTTTCTGTAACATTTGTATCTTTATTAATATAAAATGTATGTTTTAATTTTTTTTCGATTGACAATATTCGGATGAGAATTTATCTTTCTTATATTATAATTGAATGCTTTTACTACATCTACTAATATTTGATATTAAAGGATATATTTCTGAATACAAGTTTCAGTAAGGATACAAACCATAACCAATTTTTAATTGTTGGAACCTCAATTTAATTTGACGTTTTACTACAGTTTTACTATAAAACCAATTGAAGTATAATAAATGCAACCGACTAAAAAACAATTTACTTTCTGTGTTTTAAATATATATTGTTACGTTTTAACCTTTTTAAAACGTTGGTTTATTTCCTTTAAATAAACCGGATACTTTTGATTGCAAATAAAAAGCAGTTTCAGTAGTTTAAAATTGTAACACCTCTTTATTTATTTAAATGTACACCAACAACAGTTCAAATATTCACTCAGTGTCTCTATGCACGTATATCAATTCACAAAAATGCACACACACACTCTATAATGTACAAGTATTCACGTACAAGATGATGTTAACTCTAACAGCGACAATGATCAACTCAACTCACGACTGCAGCCTCTGCCACCATTTATACACACGCCAACTCTCGGGAATCTTCTACAATGCTCTTAACGGACAAAACTCGTATGTTCGAATTCAAGAGCCTTCGATGTCATTGCCAGCAGCCCAAACATTTAGTGTTGTCATACTTACAAACAATGCCAATAACCGCATGCTACTGATGGACGTGCCTTCAAACATGATGAATGCTGCAGGCAGTCGTTACAGACCTTTAAATTCAAATCATCATTGCACATTCGTAACAATATTATAACTTTTGACAGCATTTGTCTCTGCATTTATGTGTGTACATATTGTATAAGAAACTACTATAATTTTTAGCTTATAATAAACAATTAATAAATTTATATATTAAATATTTACATATACATAATATGTATAAGATATGTGTATAGGTATTTAAAATTCCAAATGTTTTCAATAAAAATCCATTAAAATCCACACGTGCCTTTTTAAGCGGTAAGCCTGTCAAATTCTTTTTTTAATATTATTATTTACCATTATTTTATCCAATAGTTTTATTCGACCTTTTGATTATAATTAAATAAAAAGATTTCTCGAGCTCGAGGTCAATAATTTTCAATAGATTATTTATTTCCTTATTTTTTTATTTTTTTGTCAAAAATGATTTTTAAACATTTTAACCACTTGACAACTTTCAGTTTCAATAAATGAAGCATTAAGCTGTATGAAAATTATAACACACGCATAAAAAAACAAAACCTAAAAAATTAACATTTTAAAACAACCACTCTAAACAAGACTATAAATCCACAATTTATATACACTGACAGACACGCAATAATTTTCGCGAATAATAAAATGGCAACAAACAAGACAACACAAATAAACCTCACGCATACCCTGCCAGCATTTGGGAAGAGTATTTGGGGAAAAAAGTAACTACTTCGTAAAATCTAGAAGTTAAAAGGATGATTTTATTCAATTTTGCAAACACCAAAATACATTAGTATCGTATATTAATCTTCCGTTTGTTATTTCTTCATTATTATTCGAATAAGAGAAACAGTTCCACGAAAGCAAAAAAAACTCATAAAGAATATTTGTCTTCTAAAGGTAACTTTCACTTTTTACATTCAGAGAAAAAATATAGCTTTACATGCTTTCTGTAACCATTTCGAAATTTTAACAAATTTGTTAATAATATTATGGTCACAGTAATCATTTAAATGATTGCGGTAACCATAATATGGTTGTATCAACCATATATATGATTGTAGTAAATAAGTATATGTTTTGACAACCGCACTCCGCTTATCGTTTTCGCAATCTGAAAACAAAATATTATAATATAATCATTCATCATGAACATGATTGACATAAATATATATTTATTTACTACAATCATATATATGATTGTTATGATCATGTCAATAGTAACTTTACCACAGTCATATAAGTATTTACATTGACCATAATATTGTTAATAAACTTGTAAACATTTTGAAATGGTTACAGTAAATATGTACAAATATATATTTTCTGTGGGTTTACCAGATACTATTTAGTTGATAGTACGAGAGCATGCCCATTATATTGCTCAGTTCAATTATTACTTTTAAAGTTCGTTTAATTATTTTACGTATTTGTGAAGTTTTATTAAAAATAGTGATAAAAGTAAACAAGTAAGAAAGTATAGTAGTTCAGCCCGACCATATATTATTGACCAATCGCCATAAAATTAGGTGGCATGACTTCTGTATATATAAAACCTTTTTGTGTTAAATTTTATTTGAATACCAACATTTTTAAGAAAGCTATAATGATTAAAATTATTTTCGGAAGTGGCCCTTATATGGGAGCCATGACTAATTATGGGCCTACCGTTATAAAATTTGCTGACATGACTTTTGTATATAAATAACTTGTTTGTATTGAGGCGAGTTTATATACAACTAGCTTGATCTGGTGCGCTTCGCTACCCCTGTCGAAGTAAGAAAAATATGTAAGGATTTTTTTTAAAAAAATCTGTTTTCCCCCTGTTTATCCCTTTCTGGTCCTAGTATTTAAAAAAGTTATAGCCATTTGACGCTTTCAAGTAAGGATCTATCTACGTTCCAAATTTCAATAAAATTAGTTCAGCCGTTTAGGCGTGATGCTCAAACAAACAAACAAATAAACAAACAAACAAACAAACAAACAAACAAACAAACAAACAAACAAACAAACAAACAAACAAACAAACAAACAAACAAACAAACAAACAAACAAACAAACAAACAAACAAACAAAGACATTTATATATTTATATATTTATATAGATTTATTTGAGATGAATTTGATTTGGATATCTATATAACAAAGATATTAATGAGAGCTTAACTAATTTCTGATAGGGCTTTCGTATGGAAGCAAGAAGAAATAATTGAGGATTCTACCTAATCAAATAGGCTTCGCTCTTGGGGCAATAGAAGAACTTGTACTAAATTTTGTTGAATTATTTTTGAATTTGCGACCTATAGTATGATAACAAGGTTAAGATGGACGGACGGACATGGCTTAATCGACTCAGAAAGTGATCCTGCACAGATTGGTGAAAATTAAGGAGGGACAATATTTTTGCAAGTTATAAACATCATCACTAATCCAATATACCCTCTCCACTATAATTTAGTGTATTTATTTGGTGTTGGTACATATAGTTGTTATGAATTTTTTACTTATAAGATAAGTGATAATGGTATTAATTATAGGTATGTTATAATGATATACAATTTGGCAGGTAATTCCGTTTCCCGAAATCATTTTTAATACTTTTTCCTAACTTCCATAAGTAACATATTGGGTAATTTTAGAAGATACTTCTTCGACACTTCCAGAAGTGAAATAACATTTACGTTGATACTTTTTTGACACATCCAGAAAAGTCGTATTCGTTAGTCAGTATAAAGGTGTATGTTGCACACTTCCTCCCGACTAAAATTACTACAGCGATCAGAAGACGATTTCATCCGCGACCAATTTAAACATTATAACATTACGAGGCAGAAACATCTACAATAGAAAATGCTGTCAGGGTACATACATACTTATAATCACACATACATAAATAGTTATACAAATATATATGCATTTCACCTTTACTCCCACCCAAACACTCAAATAGACAGACACATTAAAGCAACACAATATTTGAGTTAAAACATTACGTGGGGGTGGGGGGAGTCTAGGTGGTAAATGAAGTAATAGAATGCTGAAAGTGTGAAGGTAGGAATATAAAAAAGCAACACCAACAGCAATATCATATAAAACAGTACTAATACTCAACAAAACAACAAAAAATTGTTGGCAATTTCCTGATGAATTAAAAAAACACACAATTTCCGCCACAATAAAACAATGCCAAACATATGTGTGCATGTTCAGCTATATGTACGTGTATGTATTGGTATATTTGTACTCATACTTTACTAAAAACATACCTGGTTTTTAATATACATTAGGGTGGTACTATTTATTCAATTTTTAGATTTTCAGTGCTCCCAAGATCTAAAATTATTCTTCGTCAGTTAATACTTTGAAATTTTAAAGTCCAGTGTTACTATGAATGGTCTTTACTTTCACGATTATAACGATTTTTTCATGTGTATGGAGAAGATATTAAAATTGTGACAGGGTGAAATCACTCAGTTTTTTAAGTAAATTTTCATCCATAATTTTTAATTAAATATTTATACCCTACACCACCATAGTGGGGAGGGTATAATGGATTTGTGCAGATGTTTGTAACGCCCAAAAATATTAGTCTAACACCCACCTTATCACTTCTGAGTAGATTAAACGATGTCCGTCCGTCCGTCTGGCTGGCTGGTTGGCTGTCCATGTAAACATTGTGCGCAGAGTACAGATCGCAGTTTTGAAAATATTTCGATAAAATTTGGTCCATATCATTTTTTGTGCCCAGGGACGCATCTATTGAAACTGGCTGAAATCGGTCCATTATTTCACCTAGCCCCCATACAAATCTCCTACCAAAATTGGACTTTATCGGTCATAAATGTTTAATTTATATATGTATCTACACAAGTTTTTCTCTAAATAAGTTTTATATATACAGAATTCATGTCACCAAATTTTATGATGATCGATCCATAATTAGTCATAGCTCCCATATAAGGCCTGCTTCCGATAATCACTTTAACGATCATAAATCTCCTAAAAATGTTGGTATACACATAAAATGCAACATAAATAACTTTCATATAGACATTAATCACACTGCGTAATTTCATGGTGATCGGTCCATAATTGGTCATAGCTCCCATATAAGGCCTGCTTCCGATACTCACTTTAACGAGCATAAATCTCTTAAAAATGTTGGTATACACATAAAATGCAACATAAATAACTTTTATACACACATTAATCACACCACTTAATTTCATAGTGATCGGTCCATAATTGGTCATAGCTCCCATATAAGGCCCACTTCCGAAAATCGCTCACGAATATAAATTATTGAAATTTTGAAAGAAAAATGTTTTTGCTCATTTCTTAGTGTAGGGTATTATATCGGTCAAGCCCGACCATACTTTCTTACTTGTATATTTATACATTTTATACAATATAATTTTTTTAAACAAAAAAAAGTATCAACATAAATATTATGATGAGATTAATAATAATATTTTATACAGTATAATATTTTTCGTATTTTATATCTTCAAATAAAATCTAGAATGCTTGGAAAATATTATTACAATTTCATTTATTTATATTTTTATGTTGTTCAAAAATGTTTGAAATTTTCCTTGAAAAATTTTTTGTTTTTTTTAAGATTTTCAGCTACAAAAATGTTTATGTATGTATGTTTAATTATGATTAATGATCATTTTTAAGTTTCAGATATTGTTAATTCATCTTAAAATATTGGCCAATATATGGCTATAATGCAAACATTTTTGAAATAATTAATTAGATAATACAATTATAATGCAATTTATGTGGTCAATCCACAAGGTCTCTTATCAGTCATAATGTCCTAATATTTCACAATGGTTTTTATTGCTTTTCAAGCAAAAAATGTCCTAAACTAATACTACTTTCTATGCTCTGTTTATTGTGTTATCGTAACAAACCAGCAGAGACCTACGCCGAATGCCTAAGAGTCAGTTAAGCCGAGCTGCCGAGTCGTGATATATTAGGACATTATGACAATATGACTTGTGAATTGACCAAATACTTATGAACATGTTATTATTCTGAATGAAAAAAGTATGGGAAAAAAGTTGTGTTCGATTAATAATATTTATTACAAAACTCATTACAATTATGAATTTATTTTTTCTGTGTAATTTTAAATTCAATTTAAGTTACTATGTATGTTCTTTATTTTAAAGTATGTATCGATTTGTCTATATGTTTCACAGTGTTTTCATGGGTTATCGCAATTTTAATAGAATACAGAAATTGTTCTTAACAAGAAAAAGTGTAGAGATCTAACTTTGTTGTTTGGACAATTTTAAATCCAGACATAAAAGGTTTAATACTGTGCTAGAAATTTTAAATTACTAAGTCCTAAATTAGCAACTCAAAGCAACAATTTGAAGAAATTCCTTGAAATTTTGCAATTTCCAATGTGCATTTTTTAATTCTCATCTAACACCTAAAGAATCAAGAATAATTTTTTTTACATTTTTTTAAATTTTGTTAAAAAAAATGTTTGAAATTTGTATGAAATTTTATAATTTTTTTATATAAAATTATAATAAGTTATTAATTAATAAAACTATATTTTTCACATTAAAACGTTCATGGATGAATGAAATATAATCTTTTTTAATTGGAATATTTTATAAATATTACAACCTCTAAACGCTGTGCTCAAATTTTCATCATTTGGATTTTAGACCTTGGGAGCCCAAGGGCCAACCTATTGTATACTTCTATATATGTGAGGATATACATACATATGTATGTATGAATAAATGAACAAACGTTTGCATACATAAAGATTTCAATAGTAAATGTGAGTTAGTAAAAGAGAGTGATTGTGAGTGAGTTGAATGTATTTTTTATACACACATGAGGAGTAACTGAATACAAAAGCATTTTAAAATGAAAAAATAAAAAAGAAATGAATTAAAAATCCACTGTCAAAGTGGTTTGTTTTGAATGTGTTGTTACTAACACATACCTACACGCATTGTTTTAAAGCTACACAAAAACGGTTGAAAACAATAAAAACCACAAGTGAGCAAATAAAAACATACTCAGGTTCATTTTTTTTATATATGTATATTTTTTATATTTTTTTTGTTCGTATTTATATTTTTGTTTTGTCTTAATAAAGGTTCACTTTTTTCCAAGTCTCTGTGTATGAACGAGTAAAAAGGTTTTATGTTGTGTTGTTTATTGCGAAATACACAGCCAGTAAATGATTTTATAGAAAACAACTCATATTTCAATTACATTGAGTGAGGACGTATTTAAGTATATATTGTAGAGATGGAATGGTATGAATGTTATTTTTTTTTTAACAGCAATAACAACAAAATTATTAATAATAAGTAAGAGAATAATACTCAGATAATCCGACTTTTATGAAACCTATAAAATGTTCAACGCTTTAAAGCAAATGTGCAATAAAAATTATTGTATCATGTGAGATTTATAATTAAGTGCTAAATATCATCACAATTGTACTTGAAAAAAATTAAAATTGACAAAATGTTTTTCTAATACAGCCAGTATTCATTTCAAATGGTTACTGTAATTTTGAAATAAATTTAAACTATTATTAATGAGATCGAAAATTTCAAAATGTGATTTACTAAAATTAAATTAAATTTGACAAGACCAAGACCCAGAACTGGAGTTGACAGAAGTAAGTTTAACTAAACTGTAATAGTCTCCCCATGTTGAATACATGCTGATAACAAAAATGGATTCATTAGTTAAAGTTTTCGCGATACCTGATATCTTCCGAATTTATTTGTTCGAATTGCACTTAAATTACAGAATAAGTGGAAAGCATTTAAAATTAATAAAATTGTTTTTCTTATTGCAAAAAGTATGTATTATATCGAGAACTATTATGTATGAGAGTTTGTTCACACAAAAAGGGCAATATTAAATTTTTTAATTTTGTCGATTATTGGTCAAATAAATAGTCAGCAATATTCCGCGTTCTGGAGCAGTGTAGGGTAACATTGTTTATTAACGTGTATTTCGCATGTGTTTACTACACAAATGTCAAAACAGAACTGACATTAGGGGCCAATCGCAAAATTTATAGCATTTTCTGATAGGAGGATTACTTTTGCGCCACCTTGTACATATATTTTTTAACAAAATAAAACTGTTCGTCATTTAAAAAAATCTCATAAAACTCTCTAGCGTGTGACAAAATATTTTGCACAAACGTAACAAGTCCCTTTACCCTCACAAATTTTACAGGAGTCAGAAAAAAAGTTCTGAAATTTTTTCAAAATCAAAATATGACCTAAAAATTAAAAAAAGTAGACTTATATTTTTATATACACAACAGTGTTTCCAGCAGTTAGGACTCTTAAAATTACCCCGGAAATTACTTAAATAGTTTAAAGTTTATAATATATTGATATGGATAATTGTTTGAAGCCATAATCTTTAGAGCTTCTATCTGCGACTTGCTTTTTAAAATGATCAATATTTTGATAGTGCTGTAAAGTAGCATTCAACCATAATTTTCATTTCGTAATAACGCAGCAGTTAAGGAAGTAGTCAATTCTCACTAATGTCTGATCACTTGACTGACACCAATTTATATATTGTTACGAATGTGCAATGACGATTTGAATTCAACGGTCTGTAACAAGGGGAATTTATACAAGGTGGAGTCAGTCAAACAGCTGATTTCCTTTTTTTTTCTCTTTTTCGTTCTAACAGTTGTCAATGCTTGTTTTTATATTTAAATATCTACATATTCTAAGCTTATTAACAAAATACTTATTTTTTACCTAAATAAGTAAAGCCCTTACTAGTCAATTACATACACTATATTAAGTTTCAATACATATTTGTTTAATTTTTAATTTTTGTTTTTTGAAATTTGTTAAGACCAATTGTTGTTTTTGTAGAACTGCCACCACCTTGTATGAATTCGCCTTGGTCTGTAACGACTGCCTGCAGCATTCATCAAGTATGAAGGCACGTCCATCAGTAGCATGTGGTTATTGGCATTGTTTGTAAGTATGGCAACACTAAATGTTTGGGCTGCTGGCAATGACATCGAAAGCTCTAGAATTCGAATGTACTAATATGTCCGTTAAGAGCATTGTAGAAGATTCCCGATAGATGACGTGTGTATAAGTAGTGGCAGAGCTGGCAGTCGTCAGTAGAGTTGATCATTAATTCTGTTGTTGTTGTGCATTATAAATAAATAAAGAGTTGTTACAATTTTAAACTACTGAAACTGTTTTTTATTTGCAATCAAAAGTATCCGGTTTATTTAAAGGAAATAAATCCACGTTTTTAAAAGGTAAAAACGTAACAATATTTTGGGTAATTTGACATGTATTTGATATTTTTAATGCAGCGAAAAGTCAATTGGTTACTTTATATATACCATGTAATCAATCTAGCGTAAAGACAATTGTATTTTTTATTGCTTAGGACATGGATGCGTTAAAATAACTATTCACGTAACTAGTTTTCACCGTAAATGATAGGTAAAATCACTAGTTCAGGACAGTCTCCTAGAACTGCTTGGAAACGACTGTCAGGAGCGGTAACTGTGTATGTGAAGTTACAAAGTCTTTAAATATGAAAACAAATATGAATATTTTCAATACATTTAATGAATTTTTGATACTTAATAAAAACTTCAAACATTATGAAGCAAAATGTTTTGAAATAATAATTTTAAATTGCTGATAAAGAAATGAAGAAGACTTAATGCCAGTTTCTCGATATCGACAACATCTAATAATACTTCTATAACAAATTCAAATACCCATTGACGACAAAAAATTATATTTTTTATTAAAACCATGGATAAATTTTAAATCTATCTTCATATATAAAACACAAAAAATGTTTCTACCTATGTCCGTTATAGACTCTGAAACTATCCAACCGATTAGCTCCAAACTGGTTTCATTGGAAAGAAAATTTTCTGAAGATGGTTTTAGACATCTAAAATACTACATTAGGTACCTGCGGGCCATTCGTAAAGCCGATTTTCGAATTTTCAATTACAACAATTTTTCCCAATTTTAAAATTTGTTCATCTTGAAATTTTGTATGTAAGCACCTCTCCTGATATGTAACAGGTGGCGCAAAAGTAATCCTCCTATCAGAAAATGCTATAAATTTTACCGATTATTAGTCAAATAAATAGTCAGCAATATTCCGCGTTCTGGAGCAGTGTTGCGTAACATTGTTTATTAACGTGTATTTCGCATGTGTTTACTACACAAATATCAAAACAGAACTGACATTAGGGGCCTCGCAAAATTTAAAGCATTTTCTGATAGGAGGATTACTTTTGCGCCACCTTGTAGTAGATCCACTAAGGGGGTAAAATTAGGTAAAATCGGCATCTCTATATCTCGGGAATTGCAGTCCTTCTTAAAAAATTCCAAATGGACTCTGGCACTTTTTTGAAATTTAAACTAATTTCTTTTTGGTACATTTTTTTACAAAACTATTTCTTATGTACATTAATATGGTAAAAAAATGTTTATTAAAAGGGAATAAAGAATTGTAAGCGTAGTAGCACACGTCAGGTATCCGCTAGTATATATATAAATATGCACTATCAATAAAATATGCAAAAATATGCCCTAACAAATTAATGCCATTTTACAGCAAAATGTGCGATTCGGATAGATAATTAGTCTACATTATATTTGAATGTTCTAGAAAAAACATGCATTTGCATATAAATTCGCCACCTAATAATCACCATTTAAAAGTGCGTTGGCTACTTTTAGCCCATTTAATTTTTAGATTTCTGTTTTTTGGTTAAAATTATATTTATTAAGTAACAGGAGTGCTAAGTTTGGCTGTGTCGAATCTTATATACCCTTCACCAAAGTCTACTTTAAGAAAACTATTTCAAAATCGGGGTTTTCACATATTCTGGTAGACAAAACTCAAATATACATCTACTAAAAAATTCAGTTTCCTATGTTGACGAATAACAGATTTACAGTAATTAAAAAAAACCCTAACTCATTTCAATAATAGTTTGAAAGAAAAAGCGCTAACTTATTTAATGTTGACTGCATATTTTTTGGTTTATATTAAAACAAGCAACTTTTCTAAAAGTATATTTCGATATATTACAAATTTTTAGTTGTTTATTTTTCACTTTCACTTTCAGATTTTATTCAGTTTTTTCCTTCTCCTGTAAAGTAACTAAGAGTTGAATTACGACCTTTCTATATTAAGCCATCGATATGTATTATCCTTGCCACTCGCCTAAAGATGCAATTTTTAAAAGTAGAGTGCATAATAAACCTTTTGGCATAATGAAAATGTCTTAATGTAAGCGTGTATGTATGAGAATATCAAGTATTTTATTATTTTTTTTTATTTATACGCGAACTTATGAAGGTGCATATGAAGGTACAACAAAAATAGAAAGAAAAAAAACACAAGCAAACACAAAATCCAAAATTGATGAATGAGTATATTTGTATGTGAGTGGAGAAAAACAATGCATTATTGCATACATCACTAAACAAGTTGATTGCATATTAAAGCAAAATGACGCATTTATAACACTTCCTGTACACTGTATATTGTACAATCCAACCATCCATGCATTCACATTTAAATGAACATACAAGCTTCTACCTTCGAAGCAAAAAAAGGTCGGGAAAAAAAGGATAAAACAAACAATGTGGATTTGCAATGGAAATGAAAATGAAAATTCTAAAGCAGTGCTTCGCACAAACAATAAAAGATTTTATAAACAGAAAAATGTATAAATAATTTGTGGCTTTTGGGGCCAGCAACACCTTTCTTTCATTAACTCTTCTTAAAGCTTCAATGCACAAGCTACAGAGAGACCTTTAAGATTTTTCAAAATGTTTAGTTGGCAGTTTTTATTCTTCTGATTTTACAAAGACTTTTCACTTTTACAAACACGCCTCTCTTTGTTTCGCATTGTAAGTAGTTCAAGTTTCCAAATCATTCTGTTGTATTTTTATTTTTCATGCTGCCATAGATTATCACCTTTGGAATATAGTCATTATCTTTCTTTTTTTTAAAAAAAAAAAATGTTGTTTTGCTGTGCAATTTCTCTACCTCGAAGTCAGTGTAATAATACGGGGTGTAATTTTTCCAAATAAACACTACTGTAATGATGGTTCAGTCATGTGGAAGCACAAAACAATTGTTATGATGATGGTAATGAAAACATTTGAACCAAAATCAAAAAAAAAAAAAAAAAAAAAAAAAAACTTTTTCAATTTTTCTATTAACATTACAACAGAATGAACGAACCTTGATGTTTCTTTAAAAAACAAAAAGAAAACAGTAATAAAAAATTATTTTACTAAAATTTAGCTTAATTCAGATTTATTTTCTATTTCAAATATTTAGTTTTTTTTAGGAGCGTTATAATCATTTGGTTTTATTGTATATTTTACTCTTTTGTTATAGAATTTAAAGAAAACATTACATTTATAGGTTAATCATCAATATTTATTCCTTACGTGTTATACATTTAAATATACATACATATGTATGTGTCTATATGTAGGTGTATGTCGCTCTGCGAGCAAACGTCTTAAGTCCTCTTTTTACTAAAATTTAGATTTGAATACAAAAAGTTAGAATAAGTGAAAATAAAATATCGGCTTAAAAAAATCTACTATTGGGTGTGTGACTTAAAAATGCGGAATTTTTTTTAACTTTTAGCTTATATTTTGAAACATTTGCATAATATGGATCCCGAGCCAGAAGAAATGCTCATCTTTTGATGAACAAATCAAGACGGGGCACGGCTTGGACTATAAATCGGGTGAAGCATAACTTCCCAACCACTTCATTTAAAATAGTTTTCAACAGGTATTGCAACATGCGGCATAGCGTTATGATGACTGCATATTCTTGAAACGTATCAGTTGTGTACCGTACAGGTTCACTGTGATGGTCTGGCCAGATTTCAACAGCTTATATATAGATAGGACCCTTTTGGTCCCACAAAATGCAGAGCATTACCTTAGCTTTGGTGTCGATTCGGCTGGTTGGCCGGGCTTTACGTTCGCTTCGGCTATGGATCCATTTTTCATCGCATGTAATGATTCGGTGCAAAAATGATTTTCTTTTATAGCGTTCAAGCATCAAGCATCAGACGCAAAATCGTCTTTCAAGGTCTCTCGTTTTCAATTCGTTTGGTACCCTGCTTTTGGATGAATGATTTTGCAAGCTTTTGTTGTATGTCTGTCTGTCGTATTTTTACAGACAGACATACGGATGAGTATAGCTATGAATATTTTGATGCCTGACAAATGGAATGATAAAAATTACACAAATTTTAATAAATAAACTTATTGGGATAGATCAATCATTCAACTGTTTTCCGTCCGCTTAGCATTTTATTCAACAGTACACAGTGGGGCAGAATCAACATTTTTTGAAAATAAATCTGGCATTTCTAAACGGATGGCCCGATCGGGACAAAATTTGACGGTACCTTCGAGTACAATATTTTTGAAGGACGGAGTTTTAAAGTGGCATATTTTTGAATATAATTGAGATATTGACTTGAATTTTTTTTTTTGTAATATCAGAAAATAACTTATCTAAACAAAAAAAATAGTTCGGGAAAAATGTGGACCAAATTGTTTCTAATATTTGCAATCCTATCAAATTTTTTAAAAAAATTTTAGTTTTAAAGCTCAATAAATATGTAATATATAATAAAATCTTTATTTATTAACAAAACTAAACGAAATTTCAGGGTTTTTTAAATTTCTCATTCTAAATAACAGAGTGTAAAAAAAACTTGTCAAAAGGTCAAAGACAAGCGAAATTTCCAAAAATGGTATTTTTTACAATTTTGCCCACAGGTTTTACATTTCCTTCGAGGCTGGAAAAATGCTTTAAAAATAAATAGGAATCACATCAAGGTTTCCAAAGCTGCTTTCCGTTTTCTGATCCCAGCTTTGGGATATTAGAACATGTGGTCCAAAATTCAAATTTTGATAAAAAAAATAGGTCAAATTCACCAATTTACACCAAAATATTCTCCGTAAAGATATCTTACAGAAAAACATAAAACTGTTATATGTTCTTAAAGAAAGTTTTATTTTAATAAAAAAAGAGTTATGTCACCTTTTCGCCAAAAAAAAAAAAAACAGCAAAAATTTACAAATTTTTGAATTTTTAATTTGAAAATCGTTTTTTTTTTCGGATCCGTAATTGATATTGTTCTAGAATTTTTTGCATATTATTGGCAATTTAGTGATCTAACTAATGAAAGAAATTTGAGTCCATGCGGTTCAAAAGTACGTCCTATGTTTTTAAAAAAGTGGACCAAGGTATTGCAAAATTTCAAAATTTCAATTTCGAAATGCTGATAACTCGGAAATTGGACACACAAGCATGTTTTTTCTAGACCTTCCCAAAAATTTTAAAATATTTGAAATCGGATGGGAAACAGAGAAATGGCACGTGTTTAAATATTTTACATGTTGAAGGTACCCTACTTTGAGCCCCATAGCGCCGCGCCTGGAGCATTTGTATGGTTCATTTTAATAACTTGAACTCGAATACTCCTTGGCTATCCCCACGTCAAATTTTGTCCCGATCGGGCCATCCGTTTAGAAATTACAGATTTATTTCCAAAAAATTTTGATTCTGCCCCACTGTGCAGCATACAAATTATACTAAAATTTATTTTTTTAAGCTATTTTGTTTTTTACTATTATCCATTAAAAACATAACATTGCTTTGAAATTTCTAAAAGTATTTTTTTTTTTTTTTTGAAATTTTTTTGTTTGTGTTTTTTCTAGTTTCCGCTGGTTTGTTGTGTCTCCTGTAACATTTGTGAAAAGAGACTTATCACCTTTTCATACGACTACTAAGCTAACGATATGTATGTTTACATTTTTCTAAAAATTTATATTTTTTTTTTTTAGCTTGTTTGCTTTAATTTTTTTATTTTTCTACTATAAATAAATATTTACATATTTCACAATCAATATGCAAATTATTGTTTATTTTAGAAACAACAAAAAAAAAATCCTATAAACAAACACATTTATAGTTACGTAAATGAAGTATTAGGGTATCACAAATTAAAAATTTGAAATAAAAATCTACTGAATCCTTTAAGACCCAAAAACTTCACTGTCAGAATTGTAGCTTTCGCGAACGAGGTCTGGCCTGCACCTCGTTCAAGATGAGAGAATATCTGAACATTTTTGTTAGGAATAATATTTCTGTAAGAACCTTTCTGAATGCTTGAAAGAAGTTATGGCTATTAAATTTTACGTTATCCAAATGATAATCCGATTAAAATATTGATTAAACTATGATGATATTTCTTGTAATTTCATATTTGTTCGGCACTAGAATATGTACAAATTTGTCTTCCTTATTTAAAAACGCAGTTCAAGATTTCAATTATTGTTTGCTAATAGATTACCTGGAATTCTTTGAGTTTCTCATGCACTTCTATTTTTTGATTACATACAACATTTTTATCAATAAGACCAATAACGTCTTCACCTTGGGAGTATTTTTAATATCTCTACATTTTTCATCTCACAAAACCAACACAACCAAATACCACCCTAATATATAATATTGTACGTATAATCGTACATATGAAACTATACCAGCTAGAAAGTGAAGCAAACAAAACAACTTTTCTACAGAACAAATGTTATGTCAACAAAATGTTAAACATAAAACAACTCTATATATATAGCAAAGTTTAAATAAGCTTGTTAAGGAAAAAGTTAAGAATTACACATCAATATCAAGACAAGTTAAAATACATAAAAAAAAAAGCCGATAGAAAAATCAAAGTCTTTCATTCCTTATTCATCCCCAACGGCTTAAAAACTAAAACTAATAAAAAGTAGCAGTAGAAGTTTAAATGTGTTGCTGAAAGTGCAGAAAAGTTGTCAACATCTATATTATACTAATGATGGAAATACATATAAAACGATACGGATATTGACACTAGTTAGTCAATAGTTTTTGGCTTTCAAAAGAAAGGTTAAACAAATTACACATTGTATGAAATAATGCTAATGTATAGAGAATTAAAATTATTTAAGTAATTTTAACTACTGAACATACATTGTCAAATTAGCAAGTGCTATACACAAATGAAAATCTCTATAATTAATGGTGAATTATTTTAAATGTCATACTGACTTTATAAAGAGATTTATATGACAACAAAATGCATTTTAAATAGAACTATTATGAAATACATATATATATTTTGACTTCACATATAGATTTTCAATAAACCAGACCTCGTTGTATGGGAATATTTCACATTATTTGTATTCTTTATTCTAAACAATAAATTTGGATCCATCCAAGATGTATTAACTTTAAGGGCAGCTCTAATTTACATATGTAGATATTTAAGTGTGTATGGGAATTTAAACATTTACCATATCAGTGAATTGCATTTGTAAATGTACTTGTAATAAACATAAAAGCTCTCAATTATCAACTCATCTAATAAACAAATCAGACAAAAATATCAATTACTCGTACAAAACATGTACTGAAAATGATCCAATCTTTAATAAAAGAATTCGGCTATTCCTAATCGTATAAACTTTATCTAAGTTTAAATATAAAAGAGTAACGTTACTGAGTGACTGACAGATACAACATCACCCAGCCCAAACGCCAAAAGGTATATACGTTCCCCTCTCCCTATGTAGATCCACTAAATAGGAATTTTTGTAAATTCAAAGGATTATGGGGTAAGCACGGGTAAATTCGGTAACCTTATATCTTCTAAACAAAATCCATTCTTAAACAGAGAAATCGAATTCGTGATAGCAACCGAATTTGTTGCCAATCGAATGATTCGGTTGCACACATAGAATTTTTCAGTTCTATCAACAGAAAGTCAGTTGACAATGAAGAATTTTGTTCAAAGCAACCAAACTTTTGTTACTCCTTTTAAATTTTTTTTAGCCACAACAGTAAAATTCCGTCACTAAGGTAGAATCATTCGATTGGCAACAAATTCGGTTGCTATCTCGAATCCGTTTTCACTGTGTAGTATAAAAAAACTTAAATATTTTAAATCTTAATAACTTCGTAAATACTGAGACTTTAGAGAAAATAAGCTCAATCTGTGATCACGCTTATTATATAGGTTAGGTTAGGTTTCCAGGCAGCCGCGAAGTTGAAGAGTAGAAGAACAGCTCACGTGGGTCCAAACAATGATCCCTTTGTGTTACCTGGAATTAAAAGTTAGAAAGAAAGAGGGGCAGATAGAAATGAAAAGAAAGAAGTGGAAGATTGAGTAGTTAAGAAGAAGATGTTCAAGGAAGAGAGAAGGAGATTTACAAAAGTTGCATATCAATACGATAGCGGTTATTAGGTTGCCCTATTAGGTAGATCACCTAATGCCGGACAGTGATAAAGAAGATGAAAAATGGTTTCATCCTCCTCCTTGTTTTGACAACTTCTACAGAAGTCGTTGTTTCCGTCAGGTAACATGGCGCCTTTTTTCACCAAATCATCAGAAACGCAGTTGCCTGTAGTATTTTCGTGTCCCCGTACCCACTCGAGTACGACTGTTGAATGTGTCGTCATCCTGTTTAAGGATGCCCGGCATTCCTGGACCAGATTAGATGTTGTGTATACACCTGTTAGAGATTTTATTGCGGCCTGACTGTCAGTATATATACGAATATCCATGTCTGATATCTTGTTATAACCTAGCCAGTTAGCCGCCCTTTTGATGGCTGATATTTCAGCCTGAATTATGCTACATTAATTTGGAAGTCTAAAAGATAACCTAATGTCGAATTCCCGAATGTAGACACCTACGCCAACTCGATCTCCTTTAATAGAACCGTCTGTATAGACTGAGAGACCCGTTGCTTCAAGTAAAAGTCCGTCCATTGCTTCTGTATTATACGGAATTGAGAAACCGAAGTTTCTCGCCAAGAAGGGCCCAGAGATGCAATAATCGATATTATCCGAATGAGTCTGGATGCTACCTATTATGCTGGCGTGACCGTATGGAGCATGTTTCCACGCCCCAATCGCGTTTAGCCTAAAGGCAGAGGTAAATGCCATTTTTCTTGCCATAAGATCCACGGGGATCCAGTTCAATATAGTAAAGAGCGAATTTGTTGCGGTCGTTCTCAGAGCTCCTGTTATCAGGATTGGCATTCTTCTCATAACCCTCTCGAATAGCATGTAAATTGAGCCATTGTCCAATGCCTTCCACTAAACAGAAACTCCATAGAATATCCAGTTAACGAACTCGGGTCTAATACCCCATTGCATATCTATCGCTTTCTTACAGACATACATAGCCGTCAAGGGTATTGGGTTTCCAGGATAGTTTACTATCCAGAATAACTCCTAAGTATTTTGCATTATCCAATAGTGTTAGCTCAACACCATTTAATCGGGGAAGCGAGAAATAAGGAATCTTGTACTTTCTTGTGAATAGTACAAGTTCGGTTTTGCTTGGGTTAACACTCAATCCACTGTCTGTACTCCACCGACTTAGTACACTGAGTGCATATTCCAGAGTGCATGGATCCCAGAGACTGTCACTGCAACGCTTATCATATAACAAAAATCGTTAATAACTTTGTAAATATTGTGATTCTAGAGAAAATAAACTCAATGTATAATAATTCATATTTTATACCATAAATAGATTTTTAGTATAAAAAACTCAAATATTGTTAACTTTTAATAACTTTGTAAATAGTGCGATTTTAGGGAAAAGAAGCTCAATCTGTGATCACTCATATTTTATACCAAACATCGATTTTTAATATAAAATACTAAAATCCTCAAAGTATTTTGAAAATTCCAACTTGACAAATGTTCAAGAGTGAAAAGTGGAATTGGTACTTTTTCTACTAATGGTACTTGATACAAATTATTAAAATTATCGACATAAAAGTAAGCTAATGTGCATCAGAGTGAAATTAGAATCAAACATATGAAGAAGTAATGGAACTTTTTCGTTCTTCTAATGGTACTTTTTGATTTTTTATAAGCATACATGGTTCTGAGTGAATGAGAATACAAAGGGGACTGAACGAAACTTAATTATGAGTAAATATGAGCATAAACCTAGTGAATTTTTGATGTTTTTGTCAAATTTAAATATTACTGAAAGCAAATGCTTTGACATGCATTTTAAGCCACTTTATAAAATAGATCTTTTAAAGCTCTGTGAACAATAATATAAATATATTGATAAATACTTATGTACTCGTCCTCTAGTACCTTTTGTATAAATATAAAAAATCAAATATTCAAATAACAATCAATAAAAGCAATGAAGCAGAATATTGATGCATATTTATTATACAATATAGAAAATAAATAAAACAACAATGAGAACAACGAGCACAACAATAAACAAAATCATCATTTGGATTTTGAACTGAAGATTGAAACATCATTTACGTATTCGCACTTTGTTCATTTTGTTATTTTATTTATATTTTTTTATATATAGTATTGTGGATTGGTTGTAAGGTCGAAACCTCTGTGCATCTGTCAGTCGGTTAGACTGACTGGATTTTATTCGTGTAACTTTCAATTATTTACTGACTGAATTGCCGAGATGGCTGGTTATTTACAACAGCTCTTACTAGGTTGACTGTTTGGCAGTTTGGTTGTTTAATGTATTGATGGGATTTTGGCTTCAATTTGTTTCTATGTTGAACTTTTTATGGCAGACAAAGCATCATTTTAAATTCAAATAATAAAATAACAATATTTTCCAGCTATGTAAGCTTTCAAATAATATTTTATACCACAACATCCAGCAATACAACACAGCTAAAAACAAAATATTTGTTTTAATTTTTTTCTAGTTTGTGTTCCTAAAGGGTTTTTGGTTTGACGTTGAAATTTTGTAAAAACAAAAGCAAATACAGCAATTTAATTGTTTTAATATTCTTGAAGTTTTCAGGGAGCAATTGTTAATTTTACACTAGCTATAGTGCTACTTACGCGGGCCCTTACAAATGAAATTATCATGCTCACTTTAATCTGGAGAAACTATCAAATAACAATAAGTATACATATAAGATTTGATACAGCTGAATATTATTAAATTCGCCAGTAACCTAAAACTTTGAAAGTGACTTATTTGTAACATTTAAAAAAAGCTAAACCATAGTACCAAATAGGGAGGTCACACAGCATGTATTGCATGTGTTTTGTGACATGTATTGGGCAATTTTTCCACATGTAAACATATACATACCGTGTGATCCATATGAAACTTTGTGTATGTAAAAAAAATGGGTATATCTTATGACATTTTTCACAATTAGAACATGTTCAATTTTCGTGTGTTTATCAATGTGTATTTTGAAATAAAACATGCCGTGTGACCCTCCTTTAATTATTTATGCAACAATTTATTGGTTCGTTTCATAATTGAATTGAATATAATTAACTTTACCCAGGTGAACAAAATGTAATTTGTGATGATTTCAAAGCAAGGATTTTCTTATATCAACTCTTTTATTTAGTTGTTTCTTTTGATGAGCTATTTATTCCCAGATATTTAATTTAAATAAATTCAAGGGTATATCTATGTTTGTTAAAATCAACTTTACGAAACCACCAAATAACTTATATACATGCTTAATACTTCAATATATCAGCTATAGTCCATCTTAGGTTGCTATTTAAAATCGGCTCAAAAATGGTCAAGATATAAACAAACAACAACCGCATCGATTTTTTACCAAAAATTAGTTTTCACCATAATTGGCATGAGTGTCAAGGGTATATATAAGTTTGTCATTCCGTTTGTAATTTCTACATTTTTCATATATTTCATATATTCTGGATCATTATAGATATCGAAGTCAATACAGCCGTGTCCGTTTGTCCATCTGTATGTTGAAATCAACTTTCCGTAGCCCCCAAATAATTTACATACATGATTCATACATCAATATATCGAGAATTTTTCGGGCTCGGTTGCTCGGATTACTAAGTCATTAATATAGACAATATGGATATTCAATAATATATATTTTAGAGACCTTTGCAACGGCGTATATAAGGCCAAAGTAAGTCGGACCTACAATTGGTCAAAATCGGGAAAATTATTTTTAACTCCGATTTTTTTTTTCACAAAAAAAATTTTTTTTATAACATTTTTTTCACAAATAAATTTTAGTTGTTTTGATTTTTCCCATAAATTTTTTCACTAATAATTTAAAAAAAAAATTAATTTTGTTTATTACAGCTCTGTTACTTGTTTTTTTAACAAAACTATTTTCACCAATTTTTTTACTTATTAGAAACTGCTTTACACTGTTGAAAGGTGATTTTCATAAACATTTTATTCACTTCACTGAAATAACCAGGGAAACCGGAATCATGCAAATGAAAACTTTTGGTTGTACGTTCAATGGAGTCATGCTTAAATTCGTTTCAGAATATTTAAAACATTTTGCCATCGCTTTGTTAGCATACATATATTTTTGAATATTTTTTCTTTAGAGGCATATTTCGGCATAACATAGTAAAGGAATATTTTTATATTTTGGGTTTTTATATACTTATTTGTGGCATTTTTCTAATTTAATATTTATTTTTTCACAAAAAAATTTGTTCCCGAAATTTACGAGAACTTTAAATTTTATATGTCTGTAAAAAACATGTAAATCAAACATTATCGAATTCAGAATAGTAAAGGTCTTTCTTCACTATATACAAACAATTGTTCGTAATGGGTTAAGAATTAATAACAAACTTCTCAGTAGAAATATAAAAACGTACACACACATTATATTGAAAATAAAATACTATTTTCGTTTAAAAACAATAATGAAAATCTCTTAAAATAGAAATCTGAACACATAAAAAATATAAAGTCAATCAACCAACCAAAGAATTTACTAAAAGTCACCAGACATACAAAAATGCTCAATCAAATATAAACCCATACTATAACTCTTACAAACAATCAAACAAACACACAGACTCACACTCACACAGGCATAAACTACAAACAGACAAAATCCATTACGAGCGCTAATAGTAAAAACCAACAAAAAAACAACAACTAACATATGTACACGCAGAAAAAAATATAGTTGCGCATGTTTACAGTAACCATTTCAACATTTTTACAAGTTTTTTTAACAATATTATAGTGGTAACTATAATATCGTTAATTTACGATTCACATGGTTGTATCAACCATATATATGGTTACAGGAAACAAGTATATGTTTGTGACAACCATTTATATGATGAAGGACTTTCTGCTCTCGGCTAATGGATATCATAATCTGGAAACAACATATTATGATAAAAGTATTCATCATAAAAATGGTTGTCACAAACATTCACAATCATGTGAATTATAAATTAACCATGTAATTGTTACCACAATCATATAAATAGTTACAGTGACTATAATAAAATACTTGTAAACATGTTAAAATGCTTACAGTAAATATGCACAACTACATTTTTTATCTGCGTGTATGAAGTATCCACGGAAGAGGAAAGAATTAAAGACACATACATACATATATACATATCAAATACTAAAAAAAAAACAAGCATGTATATAAGAGGACACTTTTATTAAGGTAAAGCTTTAAATGAGGAGGTAGAACAAAAAAAAAACAACAACAAAAAGTGGTGACATTGTATACCCACAAAACATCATCAACATCGTTGTAATAATTGTCATCAACATCATTGCCTGCATCCCCATATCAACAACATTTTAGAAAATGGTAACAAAAGCCAGCCATATCAGCACAGTGAAACACAGGAGAGTGCACTAGAAACCACGATGCGAAAATGTGAACTTTATTGAAAACAAATCGAATGAACATTGATTGAATGTAAAGCCAAAGCAATCAGCAACTATAGCCACCAAATTTAGTACAAAAGCAAAAAATACAGCAAGTACAACAACAACAATAAATACAAAAGTAAAACAATGAAGAGACTGCCAACAACGAAACCCAACCCCAACCAACCCAAACCAACCAAATCGTTGGTTAGAGGTTGCATTACCAAAGCCAGAGCATCTACAATACCTACTCCCAGCTAAATACCAACAACAGCAAACAAACTCAAATATAAAAGAAGGACGGAAATGAACATGAGTTTTGAAAACAAAATTTATTAAAGGCTTAAACAGAAAATCAACCATGTTGTCCAAACCAAGCAGATACAAATATTTTTCAAACCATTAAACAAACATCTCTGCATGATTTTTTCCCTTCCATACTTTGTAAAACCTCTAACTTTTTGAATATATTTCTAGATTTTAGATTTTGTAACCAAAAAAAAATAATAATATTTTTTATGAAGGGACAGGGAGGGATATCTTTTGTACTATCCCTTTCTCCAACATAGTAGTTCGTTCTGTCTGTGGGTGATTCCGTCTGTTAACAATTTGCATATTTTACAAATCGTTGAACATGATAGCTGGCAAAAAAAAAAATAGGAGGTAAAATTAAAACAAACACAACAACGACAACACAGTTTTAATAACAACACATACTTCGAACGCGAGAAAACCACCTTCTGCCAGCCAATATTCATTCATTCATTCATATATTCCAACAAATATGTACACGAGTATGGGTGTGTATATGCTTTACACATTCACCTTTACAACATTCAAAATCATGTCTAAACCTCACGTTTGCCATGCAACATGGTACATATGTATGTGTTTTGTTGCTGTTGTTACTGTAAATGTTACTGTTACTGTAGTTTTTGTTTTTATAGTAGCTGCTGATGTTATACACGCGAAAGAGTTTGTAACATTATTATTGAACTCCCAGATGATGGTGATTATGATCGTAATGATGCTGATGATGACGGAAGTGAATGAAACAACAAAAACAACTAAAAGTATTTAAGTTTGTCAGTCTATTCCTTTAATATTCAATACATATATGGGCATTTCCATAAATTACAACTAACAGTCGTTCTCTGTTGCATAAAAGACAAGATGACAAGTGTTATTGATATGCTTTGTAAACAAATGAAGAATAAACAAGCCTATTTTTCATACTTATATATCTCTTATTACCAGTGTTTCCAGAATACTAAATCCAAAATAATTTGTTTCCCACAATTTAAGCATATTATTCACTCGTTCGTTGATAGAAAACCTGTTCCAGGTAAAAGGAATGGTTCACATGATGCTTATTAAGCCAAAAAAATAGAGAGCATAGAAAGAGCTCCCAACACATCTGCCAGGGAAGCAGTCCGGTTAGCTCAGTATTCGGACTATTTGCTACAAAAACTTAAAGCTAATGCAGGTTCAAAAACATACAAAGCTTAAAAAATTTCCTGACAGGAACGCTGTTAAAAATTTAGAGGCCAAAAACAGAGCACGAAAATTGAAGTGAAATTTTATAAAAAAAATACTCCTGCTGCATAATGGATGGAAATCTGGCAGCTTCGCAGCTTTCGGGTCAAAATTTTGATGTTGCTGATGCTCGAGGGAATGTTGAAGAAAAGGTTAGGACCCAAAAGTAGACAAAATTTCCCAAAAAGTTCTTGTTATAGCAAGAAATAGGCAGTTGCTGCAAAAAAGCCAAACATTTGTTACAAATGGGCTCTATAAATACCGAAATTTACATCAAGGAATGTTTACAAAAAAGGATGCTTCCATTCATAAGAATATGTCCACTTATCTTTAGCTTGATTTGGTACTCTGTCACTATGGTAAGAAAGGTCTTGAGTGGTAAAAGAACAATAATGTGGTATTTGTACCAAGAGAGGCAAATTCTCCAAACTGCCTGGAGCTAAGGCCCGTGGAGAGATATTGGGCTCTTGTTAAAACAAAATTGAAGAGCACAAAAAAGGTATCCAAAATTGTGGTAGATTTTAAACGGAGATGGACAACCTGTTCGAACAAAGTGACAGAAATCACTATAAAAACCATAATGGAAGGGTTTTCGAAAAATGTTGAAAATTTCATCACTAGTGATTAGAACTATAAAAATAGTTTTTTTATTTTTTGTAAAATTTAATAATAATTTCAATCAAATAAAAAAAATCAACACTGTAAGTTTAGTGGTTTAATTTTTATTAACATATATGTATGTTAGAAATTTTTCGATCTCAGTCCTTAATACTACGTCAAAAAAAATGTTATGGAAACGCCTATAGTTGTATTTCTGTATATATAATGTACTGACATAATGGCGTTTTCATTACCAGTCATATTGTGGTATTTTGTATTGGTTGCCGTCAATGTCATCATTGTCATTGCGGTTGTATTTTAGACTGCATTCGTAATCACATTCACAATACATATTCACAAACAAACATATACATACAGACACTCTCAATAGTGTTATTTAAATGTTTAAAACTATAAAATTAAATGAGATTTGTTAAATCCATACCAATTGCATGCCAATTCTCAATGAAAACGTAATAAAAATCTTACGAGGGGAGATAAAAATTAAATTAAAAATTGTGTCTCATAAAAACAAAGAAATCAACAACATATTTAAGCTTTAAAATAATAAATTTTAATAGATACTAGACAATAAATATTCGATAGCTGCAAAACAATAGTGTAAGAACAATTTTAACAATTTTTATATGCATTGAAATGAAATGACCAAAGCAAACTACAAGAATATTGAAAAGCTATGTATATTTCCTTTGTAGTTGAATTTAATTTCATTTGCTGTTATTGAAATAAGTCAAAAACATTCTAAAAACTCAAGTTTCTATAGTATAGTATAAATACATATATTGTATAAGTGTGAGTGTGCATAAAGTTTTTACGAAAATATGTATATTTCATATTTTTTTGGAAGTGTTGAGTTTCAATATAAACAAATATTTGCATTTTCATATATATTGCCAAGTCACCATGATATTGCTTGCAATATGTTTGTATGTATTAAACAAACAAACACAATCATACCTTCACAAACATATAAATAAAAAATAAAAAAATTAAATCTAAAGATTTTTCTTTCATCTTCCTTTTATAGTTTGTTGTTGCTTTTGGTTTTATCTTTTTTTAACTTTGAAATACTAATTAAAATGCCATAATAGAGAAACAAAAAACTTTTATATAATTTATGCAATAAATCAATTCGAAATGCATAAATAATTTTGAAATGGATAGTGATTGAGTAATAGACAATTTACAACAGCAAAGCAAATATGGATTTTTTTTAACCTTCAAAATGTCAGATTTAATTAAAAAAAGAGGATTTCCTTAAAATATATAGTGAGAAGTGAAAAATATACAAACTTCAATTTAATTACGAAACACTTAAGGAATGCTATTGAAATTTATACATACAATCAGTTTTAACAGTTATTTAAATAATTTCAAAAAACAATTTCATTATAAATTGAAATGAAATTGCAATTACATATTTTCAGAGTATGTATGTATGTGTGGCATTTTACCTATACATATGTATGAGTATAAAGAAATTACCATCAAGTAAAGATATTAAGTAGATGTATATAATATGATATTATGGTATGGTACATATGGTACATACATTAAGGCGGAACTTTCTCGATTTTTAATTTACCCAAGATCTAATATTTTTTTGGGAACCAATTTTTGTATATGCCTCCAAAGTTTCTGAAAATTCTTGTGAACATATCAATGCAATCTGAAGGCACTTTAAATAGCACATAAAGAACAAAGATAGTTTTATAAAAAGGTATGATCAAGTGCAAAAGTAATCCTCCTATCAGAAAATGCTATAAATTTTGCCGATTATTGGTCAAATAAATTGTCAGCAATATTCCGCGTTTATGGAGCAGTGTAGCATAACATTGTTTATTAACGTATATTTCGCATGTGTTTACTACACAAATGTCAAAACAGAACTGACATTAGGGGCCAATCGCAAAATTTACAGCATTTTCTGATAGGAGGATTACCTGTTATGTTGTGATGTATTTTTTACTCAGCTGAGTTGATTTACAGTTGTTCAGCTTCGTAGGCAGAATGGAGATCATTGGGTGGCCCTTCAAAGTCTCACATTTAAAAAACAATCCCCAATAATCCATTTATGATTCGAATGAACTGAAATTTATTTAGGTTTAATTATACCCTTCACCATGAGTGGCATATACTTTGCGACCCCACAAAGTATATGTATATATTCTGGATCGTTATAGATAGCGAAGTCGATATAGCCATGTCCGTCCGTATGTTGAAATCAACTTTTCTTAGCCCCCAAATAACCTACAAACATAATTGATACATCAATATATCGGGAATTCTCCCGGCTTGGTCGCTAATTAAAATAGAGAAAATCGGCCCACAAATGGCTGAGATATAAGGAAACAACCGGAACAACCTCGATTTTTGATAGATATTTCAAAGTCCATTGCAACGATTTATATAAGGCTATATATAGTAATTTGGACCTACAATGGGTCAAAATCGGGAAAAATATTTTTTAACCCGATTTTTTTTTACCAAAAAAATGTTTTGTCATACATTCTTTTTTTCACTAATAAATTAAAAAAAAAATTAAAAAAAAAAAAAAAAAAATGGAAAAATTTTGAAAAAAAATTTTTTTTTTTTAAATTTAAAAAAAAAATTTAAAAAAAATTTAATTTTGTTTACCTAAAAATATTTAAAATTTTTATTTTAAAGTATAATTTGTAGATTCCGTACAGCCGAATATAGCTCTCTTACTAGTTTTGTTTAATTTTGCTCGATATTTTCGTTGTTTAGATATGACGGGCCTACGTAGGGTAGAATTTTTTTTAATACAACGTATATTTGCGATAAAATTCTGAACTTGTTATCTCATCCCTATAAAAAGTTACACGCATCCAAAGTTTAAACATCTTTTTATATGTTTCAACTTCGGATGCGTGTATTATTTAAAATTTTTCCAAAGGAATTTCGGTATTTGAAAACAAAAAGTGGCAACAATTGTTAGCCAAATGGACAAATTCTGTTTTGATATCTTTAACCGATAAAATTTTACATTAGTTAAAATTTGTATTTTTCTTGACGGAAAATCACCCTATTATAATTTGTATAGTTTTCAAGGTAAATGACGTCCGATAAAATTATTTTATTTTACTAAAATATGAATCTTGAAGTGCCAACGTTCCTACCAATACCAACCTTGCCACCTTACAAAAATGTTAACTATAATGTTAAAGCTATTTTTTTGGCAAGAAATGTAAACAAAATTTGTTTGGTGGACTCTTAGCTATATTATTGCCATATAAGCGGTATCACCAAGTCTGAATTAGCTGTTGGCCAAAAACTGATGACACCCTTTTTTGAGGGCCAACTGATTTTCAGAATCTTTGGAGGCCCATAAAAAAAAATTTATCACTAAATTGGCCGAACTTCAGTCTGTGTGTTTTCCTCCACAAATAGGACAACCATATATATGATGAAGGACTTACCATATTACGTTGCTCTAGGCTTATGAATATCATAATCTGAGAACAACATATTGTGATAAAATTATTCATCATAACAATGGTTATCACAAACATATACTTGTTTACTGTAACCATATATATGATTAATACAATCATGTGAATCGTAAATTAACCATATTATTGTTACCACAATCACATAAATAGTTACAGTGACTATATTATTGTTAAAAATTTTTGAAATGGTTACAGTAATCATGACATGTGTGGCCCTACCTTTAGTATTAAAAAACAATTTTAACAATTGTTAAAATGTAAATTTCGTAGTTAAATAGTCTAACATTTAAAATCTGTAAATTTTACTTCAGTTTATCTTGGGTTAATGAAGTACAAGTAAACAAACACATTATTTTTTATGTTTTTTATATCTTTAATAACTTCAAATAAAATGAGCAACATTATCCGATTTTACCCAAATTTCAGCACTTGGTATTTAAATGCTTGTATCTTACAACCGAAATGTTTTATTATAGTTTTTCGTTTGCACAATTTTCCTGATTAAGGCACAAATTATGGTGCAAAAGATAAATAAGTGAATGAAAACCTATATGAAAGTAATTTTCTCTTTTCATAGAAATGCTGGTCCAGATAAATCGAATATATGGCATATGTATGAAATTTGGTATTTTTATATCTTTAATTATAAAGAAAAATTGTAATCCATTTTTTAACTTTTAAACAAACGGCTGTTGCAACCTTAACAAATAATTTAATAAATATGTAATAAATAATTTAACTTGCACTATCAATTACGCTGTAACAACAAGTGTTGTCAACAATTGACTGTTTTTATTTCAGTAGCTGTATTATTACACAATATTTCATTTCATTATTGTTAAACTTTTCATCGTTATCCTTCTTTCGTCAGTCAGTCAGTCACCCCTTAACAAAACAAACAGAATGAAGGAAAAAACATTTTAAATACACTTTATAATTTCTTCAGAGTCATCTTTTTCTTTTATGTTCTTTTTTCTTTTTTTGCTCATATTATTTCATTATGCTTGTACATCATTCAACTTTTGACTTTATTACATGCTTATAATCTTGTTGGCAAATGTTCTTTTGGCCTATTGAGTTGTAACAATGATAAACTACAAGAAAAACGAAAAATGTTGAAAAAAAAAAAAAAGAAAACCCCAACTGGTAAACGATTTATATTCATCTTCACCAATTTCTTTGCAGCATAGACATTCTTAAACTTACTAGGTGCCACAAAACACACAAAAAGTTGAATCAAGCAGTATTGTTAAGAGCAGCCAATGATGAAGAGCAGCAACGGCAACAACAGGAGTCATTTTTTTAAAACCATGTCCAAACTCCACTTTACTTTAGAATGAGTGTTTGGTTTATAAATGTTTGAACACAAAAAAAAGTAATAGAAAAAAGAATTGAAAAAGAGTTTCTTATTGTTCAAGTATGCAAAGAAACAAGAAACTTTTGTAATATAAGGAAACTTTAATACATATACTATATATGCAAGAATTAGTAAAATACTTACTAGCAGCCCAGCAGTTCTAGGAGACAGTCGCGACCTAGTGATTTTACCCATCATTTAGGGTGGGAACTAGTTACTTTAATAGCTACGAGAATAGTTATTTTAACACGTGCATGTCCTAAGCATGACCCTTTTTGACTACAATGAGACTGTCTAATAGCTGGTTCAAAGTAGTCAACGCATTGGATTCACATACTGGTTAAATAGCGTCAGTTACCTTACCAGTTAGGTAGCTACTAACTGGTAACTTGATCAGCTACATAACTAGTTATTTTAACATGTACGGCTGCTAACTGACCTCAAATAGTCAGCTAAAAAGACATATCATAGGCAGTCTAATAAAGGATAGCTTGTAAACAAACCTTGCTTCGACAACTCTCCAATGGTTCTGGTGGTTAAAATAACTACTTTTTAAAGTGCAGTACAAAATCAACACAATTTGTATAAAACCAGTTTGAACGAATTACTCACAAAACGTTTAAAGTGACTACACTCCAGATTACTTAGAGACATTTAAGTGACAATTGTCTTCACGCTAGATTACCTGGGATGTATAAAGTAACCAATTGTCTTCTTTCTGCACTACAAAGAACACATTTGTGATATGATTACTGTATATAAGGAATACATTGACTACTTGCTTAACTGCTGGGCAGGGTTTTGTTGCAACAGTATTAGTGGCGTTAGCAACAATGTGAGAGTGTGTCTGTTTCTTTGAAATTCTTTCATAAGTTCACAAAGGTTAAATAAAGAATTTCTCAGTTTACTCTGTTTAGTAATGAAAAAATATGTATAAAAAAATACATGTACATATATTGCACATAGATATATGTATGCAACATAATACATACATAGCTTATAAAAATGTACCTAGCTTTTTATGGGAAGTGAGCAAGACAACAACGTGAAGACAACGCACAAGGAAGCAACAATTGAATTTAGTAAAGATTTACTTTGTTTGCTGCAGAAGTGAAAAAAACCCGCATTTTATTCTTTAGAAATTATTAATATTAGTTTCTTCTGTTTAAGTGTTTATTTATAACCCGTTTAAAGTATAGTTCATGATTTTATTAAGACTTCAACATAATCCTAATAAATTGCATACTAAAAACCATGTTTATATAGTTATTAAACAGCAGTCGGTTTTTAATACAGTTCTATAATAAATACGGGTACTCATTTAAATGCTTAAGTTTCCCATTTGTGCAAATGTGCAAATTTGCGCAACGTGTTTCATTAACCCACCTTTTAAATTTTGTGCAATTTTATACAGAAAATGTCTATTTGATAAAAAAATCAAACAAAAATATATTCAACAAATACTTAAAAAAATGTTTTACAAGTTTTATAAATTTAAATTCTAAAAATTTGTAATGAAAGTGAAATCTTTGGAACAAACAATGCTAAACATAGTTTGGCAGATTTTGCTTATGCTCTAGCTGTTGGTTAATATTTCCATACACAATGCCATTCAATCCAATTATTCTGTTCCAAAGTCACACATTTTTCACATGTAAGTACAAAATATTTGTATTTTATTTGATTTTTATTTCATATATGTATATAAAAGTAAACAAAAGCAGCTGATTCATCAAATGCACAATAAATTCAAGTTGGCAAGTCTAAATTGTCGCAGAAACTTATCGGAGTTGTGCAAACGAATTTCCATACAATTTTTGACCTTTCATTTGCCAGAGGGTAAAAATGTGCACAGTTTGCGAGCCATTTAAGCGTTTACATGAGGACCCATATTTTTTTGATTTTCGTACTGTAGCTGAAAAGCGAATTTTATGTGAATTCGAATTGAAATAACATCTAGCTCAATTGTGAGCTCAATCTAATATGTATTTTAAACATGCACACAAAAAAATAATCGAGGCTATATTAACTAAGCTTAAATAGTTAATTTCTTTTTATATGAAATCTAAAAACTAAGTTTTGTTATCTATGCCAATAGGTAATTTAAACAATACACTTTACGTAAAAACTATGTTAATATAACTATTGGAATTAGTAATTTGATATTTGGTATATGGTATATTTGTTGTTTATTTTATTGTCAATTGAAAATATTTTTGGTGCAAAAGGGTATGTATGAAATTATCTAAATTATCTACTTTTTTTTACAAAAGGTAATTTTTCACAATGGTGCTTTTTTTACAACGGCCACTTTTTTACAAAAGGTACTTTTTTACAAAGGTAAATTTTTACAAAAGGGAACTTTTTTACAAAAGGTATTTTTTTACAAAAGGTACTTTTTTACAAAGGTACTCTTTTACAAAGGTACTTTTTTACAAAGGTACTCTTTTACAAAAGGTACTTTTTTACAAAAAGTATTTTTTTACAAAAGGTAATTTTTCACAATGGTGCTTTTTTTACAAGGGCCACTTTTTTACAAAGGTACTTTTTTACAAAAGGTACTTATTTACAAAAGGTACTTTTTTACAAAAGGTACTTTTTTACAAAAGGTACTTTTTTACAAAGGTACTTTTTTACAAAAGGTACTTTTTGCATAAGGTTCAAATAGTTTTAAAGAAAACTATACATATTTGGTCATGTTTAGTCATCTATTCGTTATTTGAGAAATATAATTGGTCAATTCACAATTAACATGTCATATTGTCATAAAAAATGTCCTAAACTAATACTACTTTCTATGCTATGTTTATTGTGTTATCGTAACGAACCAGCAGAGACCAACGCCGAATGCCTAAGAGTCGGTTAAGCCGAGCCGCCGAGTCGTGATATATTAGGACATTATGACAATATGATTGATAAGAGAGAGACCATGTGAATTGGCCAATTATATTTCTTAAATAACGAATAGATGACTATAAATAAATTAATATTCACTAAAAAAACACATTTTTAAAAAATACTCTAAAAAAGAAAATAAATTTTAAATTAAATCAAACAGGCTTGTCGTTAAAAGCTTTTATATCATAAAAACTGTATAATGTAATAAATATGTAGTTTGATTTAATTTAAAATTTATTTTCTTCGAAATATTCAATGTGCTCTAAAAGTATTTCGAATTTAAATTCGAATTTTCGAAAATATCTTAAAAAGCTTATACATATCTTAAAAGTACATTACAATTCATACAATTTTTTATTGTTTTTTAAATTCTTAAGTTCGAAATTGGAAAATTTAAGAAATTGTCCTTAAATAATTAAAGATCAGGTTCGAATTCGATTCTGAAATTTCGAACATAATATTGCATTTCCATCATAATGCATGAATGCCAAATTTCAGCCTATTCGGACTTCGAACTTCAGTTACAATTATTGGCCTAAACAAACATTGCATGTTAAATAATGTGAGATTTTAAATTTCTTAGCCTTTTTTCTCTATTATTTTACAAAATTTATTTGGATATTTTTGAAAACTAGTGTTTTCATTTCATCATTTTGCTGTTAATATTTTTTGTCTGATATTTTCAACTGAGAAACCAGTACACCATCCTGAGAGTACTTCCGGAATCAGTTCTTTAACCAATGATTTCTTATTGCTTCTATGATGCGGTCATATAGCATTAGATATTATTTGATATTCCCAAGAATTAAAAATTTTTATTTTCAAAATAGCACAAGACACCTATAAAAACTGATTTTTTTAGGATCTTAGAAACACCTTTAAATAAATATCCTTTATCGCAATAATTGAGTACGAGTATTTTAATTTATCAAGTAATTTTTATCAAATATCAAGAAAATTCACCAATCGAATCCGGCAATCCTTCATCACTTCTAAATATTTCAATCAGAAATATTCGATTTACAAAGCTTTTTTAATATTTTCTATAAGATTTTGTTTAAATATATGTGTATTTTGTGTGTATTATTTATATTTAATCTTGATTAAATCATGCATAATATTTGTTCTAGTTAATATTCACAATATTCTCCTACTAGATTGTATTTACTATACAATCACTACATATAGGTAGTAATAATGAATATATGTATACTTGTTTGTTTGTGTATAACTATGTACATATTTCTATTACTACCTTTGTTTATTGTATTTTGCTCAACAATATTTTTTTTATGATTTTTTATATAAGGATGTTTACACATATGGCCCATTCACAAAACTACAGAAAAAAAACAAACGATGAAAATATCTCATAAAGAAAATATAGAGGGAAAAAATCATAAAAATTCATAACAAAATTTTGACATACGTTTTATAAAAGGAAGTACAACGTACTAAAATGCAAACAACAACAATGCTGCTTACAATATAAAACAAGCACTTAAGGCAATAAGTCAAGACATATTTGTATGTAGGTATGTATGTAAATATGTAGTCACACAAGCAACAGCAACAAATACTATAAACTAATAACAAAAGCCTACTTATAACAAACAGGATTTCACCAAACCCAAAGCAAAATAAGCTAAAACACATGAAGAAGGAAGAAACAACAGAAAAAAAACCGAATCTTTCCCAAAGTAATATTGAGCAAATGCCAATACCACCACAAGACCAATAACATCAAAAACACAAGAAAAAAACTAATATAAACTGCTACAAGTGCGTTCAAAAATGTTGGACAATATCTACAGTAGCGGTCAAAACAAACATTATTTCTTTATAACATTCTTTTAACATACAATTAAACAACATGTAAACTCATACACAAATTTACATTAACGGACATTGCTCTATAGTCTAACAATATTATAGTCACAGTAACTATTTATATGATTGTGGTAACAATAATATGGTTAATTTACGATTCACATGATTGTATCAACCATATATATGGTTACAGTAAACATGTATATGTTTGTGACAACCATTTATATGATGAAGGACTTACCATATTTTGCTGTTCTCGGATTATGGATATCATAATCTGAGAACAACATATTATGATACAATAATTCTTCATATAAATGGTTGTCACAAACATATACATACTTGTTTACTGTAACCATATATATGGTTGATACAATCATGTGAATCGTAAATTAACCATATTATTGTTACCACAATCATATAAATAGTTATTGTGACTATAATATTGTTAAAAATGTTGAAATGGTTACAGTAAGCATGCACAACTACATTTTTTTCTGCGTGTACCCACCATCAATATGTGGGTATTTCTTTACTTATTGATAATAAAATATTTTTATGATATAGAGGTTATATAGGGGATAAGATCAATTATGGACCGATCCGCACACAAGTTGGTAGAAAGATTTACGATCATATAAAAATTGTTATGTCCTATTTCATCACGATATTAACCCTCCGACGGTTGAGTCATCCGTTGGCCTTATACGAAGTGCAAGGTGCACAGGGACCTATTTCTATGGAATTTTATATGAAAACGCATCTTTTTACATTTTTTTTTTTTTACATGTATAATGAATGTTAGAAAAAAATTTAAGGAACACGTTTGTGATGTGTTCAAACAATAAAACAAGCCAAAAGATAGCGCATTTATTAACGATTTCTTGAAATTTCAGTACAAGGTCCCAGCGGATCTTTTCACACGTTCCCGTACTAAACACATTTAAATCTCAATAAAAAATAAACTACTGGTCGGATCGCTTTAACTTTTTTTAAAACGATTCTAAATAAAATTTCCTTGGAATACATGTAGAGGCGGGTATACTTCCCATGGACCATCAAGGAGTAATTTCAGTTTGAAAATGAAAAAGGGCCCCAGGGACCTTCTCATCCGCCGAAGGGTTAATTACACTGCGTTACACGATTTAGGTACCCTCTTAACTGTTAACTTGAATGAATAGGTAATGAGTCATAGATTAAATCTTCCAAACGTATGTGATATCCATCACGTCTAGTTTTCGAGCTACATGTCAATTATTATTTTTACTAAGCTCACTATAGGGTTAAAAGAAACAGTTACTGTTTTAAATGTATTGTACTTTTTATACCCTACACCACCATAGTGGGGAGGGTATATTGGATTTGTGCAGATGTTTGTAACGCCCAAAAATATTAGTCTAGCACCCACCTTAAAGTATACCGATCGACTCAGAATCACTTTCTGAGTCGATTAAACGATGTCCGTCCGTCCGTCTGGCTGGCTGGCTGGTTGTCCATGTAAACCTTGTGCGCAGAGTACAGGTCGCAATCTTGAAGATATTTCGATAAAATTTAGTACATATCATTTTTTCTGCCCAAGGACCAAGCCTATTAAAACTGGCTGAAATCGGTTCATTATTTTACCTAGCCCCCATACAAATGTCCTCCCGAAATTGGACTTTATCGGTCATAAACGTTTAATTTATATATGTATCTACACAAGTTTTTCTCCAAATAAGTTTTATATATACGAAATTCATGTCGCCAAATTTTATTATGATCGGTCCATAATTAGTCATAGGTCCCATATAAGGCCTGCTTCCGATAATCACTTTAACGAGCATAAATCTCTTAAAAATGTTGGTATACACATAAAATACAACATAAACAACTTTCATACAGATATAATTCACACCACTTAATTTCATGGTGATCAGTCCATAATTGGTCATAGCTCCCATATAAAGCCTGCTTCCGATAATCACTTTAACGAGCATAAATCTCTTAAAAATGTTGGTATACACGTAAAATGCAACATAAATAACTTTCATGCAGACATTAATCACACTACTTAATTTCATGGTGATCGGTCCATAATTGGTCATAGCTGTCATATAAGGCCCACTTCCGAAAATCGTTCACGAATATAAATTATTGAAATTTTGAAAGAAAAATGTTTTTGCTCATTTACTTAGTGTAGGGTATTATATGGTCGGGCTTGACCGACCATACTTTCTTACTTGTTTATTATTATGTTTTGTTTAGCAATCGTTCCTATTCGATAACGTTGACATCTTTGTACCTATTTATTTTAAAGTCCAATATGAATACTGGACTAAGTGGTCGTCCCAACTGCTTAAATGCTGCAAAAGTATGGCCCGAAAGGTCAGAGTTTGGTAGAGGAAAATCTAATGTGGAACATATACAATTGATATATCCTGAATATGTCATTTTTCCACCACTGCACACTAAACATGGTTTGATAACAATTTTTGTGAAGGCTATGAATAAAGAGGGAGATGTTTATATTTAAAGACAGTTCTTATTTTCCAAGTTAAGTGATGGCAAACTCAATGTAGGAATATTTGTTGGACCATAAATACGCACATCGATGAAAAGCTTACTAACAAGGATTTTGATGCCTGGTTATCACTGAAAGCAGATATAAAAGGACTGAGCAACAACACAGCCGAAAATGTGGAACAGCTAGTTTCATTGAAAATTCCCTTTCTTCTCATTCATTTTTCTTTCTTTCATCTAATCTGGGTGCAGTCAGCGATGAGCAGGGTAAGAGGTTCCACCAGGATGTAAAGAAGCTTGAAAAACGATTTCAAGGCCATTGGGACACAACTATACTAGGTGATTAATGTTGGCGTTAAAAATGAGAAGATCATTCAAAGCACAAAAGAAAATGTTAAAGTTTCACGATATTTTGTGTTCAAATTTTGATTTGAGATGATTTTTATACCCTACACCACCATAGTGGGGAGGGTATATTGGATTTGTGCAGATGTTTATAACGTCCAAAAATATTAGTCTAACACCCACCTTAAAGTATACCGATCGACTCAGAATCACTTTCTGAGTCGATTAAACGATGTCCGTCCGTCCGTCTGGCTGGTTGGCTGTCTGGCTGTCCATGTAAACCTTGTGCGCAAAGTACAGGTCGCAATTTTGAAGATATTAAGATAAAATTTGGTACATATCATTTCTTCAGCCCAAGGACCAAGCCTATTGAAACTGGCTGTAATCGGTCCATTATTTCACCTAGCATCTAGCTCGGTCATAAATGTTTAATTTATATAGGTATCTACACAAGTTTTTTTCCAAATAAGTTTTATATATACGGAATTCATGTCACCAAATTTTATTATGATCGGTCCATAATTAGTCATAGCTCCCATATAAGGCCTGCTTCCGATAATAACTTTAACGAGCATAAATCTCCTAAAAATCTTGGTATACACATAAAATGCAACATAAATAACTTTCATATAAACATTAACTACATGACCAAATTTCATGGTGATCGGTCCATAATAATTCATAGCTCCCATATAAGGCCCACTTTCGAAAATCACTCACGAATATAAATTATTGAAATTTTGAAAGAACAATTTTTTGCTCATTTACTTAGTGTAGGGTATTACATGGTCGGGCTTGACCGACCATACTTTCTTACTTGATAAAAAGAAACTTGATTAACGTAAAAAATTCTGGTTGTTTTTATTAGATTTCTTTAAAAAATATGTTGGCCTTTTTAATTTTAATATAATTTGGCATATTCTTACGGAAGAAAAATGAGACGTGATGAAAAGAAAATGTGTATGTATGTTTAATAAACGATTGGATTATGAATGACAATTATGAATGTATAAGTAATTTTCTGACGGAGGACTTTACAATATAATTTCAGAATACTTAGAACTAATTTGTGCAAAATTTTATCAGCATTGCCGCATAATCAACACATTTATAACAGCTCAAACAGTATTCCGAGTGGACATTTGTATTGAGGCTTGATAATATCATGCTATTGCCCATATTCAATACAAAACTAACCTGTTAGCTCGTTTGGGCCCAATCGTTTTTTTAATAGTCAGATCGTTATACAACTAGATCGTCTTAGAATCTTATGGGAACCCAGAATATATATACTTTTTAGTTCTACGACCAATCAATCAATATACCCCCCATCATTTTTGGTGGTGGACATTAAAATATCCGTATTTTTCGACTTTGGAGGTCGTTCTGATAAGAAGCTATGTATTTTTTATAAAATGTTTGTAAAGGTAAAACTGAATCCTTTTAAAACACAACACCATAACGAGTTCCAAAGTTATTCAAACCTGAACATAGCTAATTTTTCACAAAAATATTAAAGATGTCCAACTTTAGAGGGCTCTAAACCATGAACAATATACGATATGGATTTGGCTTATACGCCATAAAATTCGCATTAAAGAGAAAAAAGCGGAAATTTTTTAATTTTCTTTTTCTTAAATAACCAGTTTTGCTATTTATTGTTTTATTAATTTTCTTCTAGGTAGAAACATATTTATCATTTTATTTTTTTAGTTAAACCAGGCTTGGAACTTTTCCTATCATATATGTTTTTGTTTTAATAAACAAGCAAATTTGTTTTCCCAACAGAACAATTAGTGTTTTAACCGACACTGTATAAACAAGCAAATACAATACATAAATGTTACACACGTACAGTGGCGAGCAGAAGTGAGTGCATGTTCACGACACTGACTTTCGTCATCCATAACAACAGAACCATACAAGCAAATCAAAAATATTTTTTAGTTTTATTTTTATTATTTTATTCGTAACAAATAGGAGTAAAGAAACAATAATAAATGATATGATTTCAAAGAGTTTGGAAGAAAAAACGAAAATAACCCGCATAAACTCAATTTTGCACGTTTTATGAATTGCACCTATTTTCGAACTTTCACTTCTCTTATCAGCAGAAATCATGCAGATTTACCTTTATGTTTGTTGTTATCTTATTCTCCTTGCTCGTAGAGCAGTTTAAATTTTGTTTCTTGCGAATTAATGCCGATTTTGTCAATTACTATCATATTTAAAATAAATTATTGATTTTTTGTATAAAAATTACAAAAATATCTGAAGAAATTTAAAATAGTGTTGTGTGCCTGACCGAGAAAGGCTATTCTTCACGTACCATTTCCGAGATACTTGGTAGTAGTCAATCGGCGGTGATCGCAGCTCAAAAGAGATGAAATGTGACTTCGAAATCGCAAGTCAAAGGTCGCAAAATATTACTAACGGACTCAGAAAAAACACAAGCTGCTAACACCAAAGGGTGTTTCTTTAGCAATTAACATAAATGAAATCGAATGGACTGCTAGAAGAGCGCTCCATGATATCGGATATGCCTCAACTGTTAAAAAAATCAAACCTGCGTTGTCCGATAAGAATGTTAAAGCGAGCTTGAAATTAGCAAGGGAGCATAGAAATTGGCCCATTGATGATTGGAAACGTGTTATCTGGTCTGATGAGTCCAAATTTAATCGTTTTCAGTCAGATGGATAGTAATACTGCTGACGTAGATCCGGGGAACGTGTTCAAAGACGCCATGTGAAGCAAACTGTTAAAGTAGTTAAACTCTTCTAGCAGTCCAATCGCTTACTTTTTTGTTAATTGCCAGAGAAACACCCTTTGGTGTTAGCAGCTTGCGTTTTTTTCTCATTTCGGACATCATTATTCGAGCATCTGAGTTCGTTAGTAATATTTTTCAACCTTTGACTTGCGATTTCGAATCACATTTCGTCTCTTTCGAGCTTCAATCACAGCCGATTGACTAATACCAAGTATTTCGAAAATAGTACGTGAAGAACAGCCTTTCTCGGTCAGGCACACAACACTATTTTAAATTTCTTCAGATATTTTTGTAATTTTTATACAAAAAATCACCAATTTATTTTAAATATGATAGTAATTGACAAAATCGGCATTAATTCGCAAGAAACACATTTTAAACTGCTCTACGAACAAGGAGAATAAGATAACAACAAACATAAAGGTAAATCTGTATGATTTCTGCTGATAAGAGAAGTGAAAGATCGAAAATAGGTGTAATTCTTAAAACGTGCAAAATTGAGATTATGCGGGTTATTTTCGTTTTTTCTTCCAAACTCTTTGAAATCATCTCATTTATTATTGTTCTTTACTCCTATTTGTTACAAATAAGATAATAAAAATAAAACAAAAAAATATTTTTGATTTGAAAGTCAGTGTCGTGAACATGCACTCACTTCTGCTCGCCACTGTATGCCTACACTTACACTTTTATACTTATGAAGCTACACAGATATGTACTTTTATATGTATTGCATGTGTATGAGTAAGTTAAATCTATTACACTACTTTATTATGACCATCTTTTATCAGGGGTAACAAACACATTTGTTTCTGCTTTCTTTTGTCTCGTTGTTGTTCTGTTGTTTGGGGTAATTTAGTTATAAAATACAACCTTGACAAAATATCACATCCGTATAGGAGAAACAGCAACTACTACTTCTACTACTACAACAACAGCAAATAAAAAGAAAATGATGAAGTAAATACAGTTACAAACACCTTTTGTTCAATTTATTATTAACGGTGTTTGTGTGTGTGCGTGTATGTGAGTTAGTGTATGTGTGAAAATGTTTTCAGCTGGTTGTTTATTACAGACATATATTCTCACACACGTATTGTTACGTTTTTATAAATATTTCATAGTGTCCCTATAATGACAAAATACCAAAGGACATCCTATACGGAAAGGACTCCTCTTGGTTTAACAAATTTCAACAATATTTTTTATGGTTTTTCTTGTTGTTGGCGGTGTTGCTGTTGCTGTTGATGTGGCTGTTATTGTTGTGTGCTGTCAATATGGTCTCGTTTAGGCCGTAAAGAGTATAAATAAATGATTGTCATAAGAAAACAACAAAAATATAATAAACTCACCCACATAAAACAACAACAAACGGCCAAGTAAATTCAAGTAACATGACATATGAATACATGTTGACATTGGCCAACAAATACCCTAAGTTTCAAAATAAAAAGAGAAATAAATCTGTTAACGTTATTTTCTGTATGTCAATAAAAAAAATCAAGGCGTTTAAATGTGAAGATCATTAAAAAAATTTCCTTCAAAGCAACAAAATCCACAAAAACTGTATATGAAAAATATAGGTACTGGAACAGCTAAGTCCTAGATACTTCATTCCTATCACATTAAAATGAGTACCGGTGGATGTTCGAGCAATGATTTCGTTCCAATACTTTTAATGGGTTCAGCGACTTAGAAGATTTCTGATATATTTCATTTGGTTCTATTTCTTTTTCTAGCGGTTTCTAGATCGATTTTTAGTTCTTAGTTTTCAACACTAAATACATCTGATCAATATAGAATATTCATGTCAAATTTTACCCTCATTACCAACGGTAAAAAGCTAAATAAATTCACAAATTTTGTTGATGGTGTATATGTCATAAAATGACATTGTTCTTAATATCTAAACACATACGTACTAGGGTGGCCCTTAATTGATACATTTTCGATACTTCAATATTCTCAAATTGCTAATTATAACAAATCGGATAATGGTTAGAGGTTGAACCAATTAAACATATTGTTTTTGCTGTTTAACTATAAGATATGTTTATATTTTCTGATATGGATAACCCACTTGAATTTGATAGCAAACTAAAACATAAAATTTCATCCCAAATTTTCAAAATTTTTTTAAAGACCACATGAGGACAGTTCTTTTCCAGTTGTCTAATATTTAATTTTAGATTTAGAACATCAATGTTAGACCTCGGAACTAAAAAACCTGATATTTATTTATTATTATAAATTTTATTACCTTTTAAAAACGGGGTTTATTTCCTTTAATAAAACGGATACAAATAAAATCAATTTTAGTAGTTTAAAATTTGTAACAACTCTTTATTTATTTAAATGTACACCAACAACAGTTCAAATATTCACTCAGTGTCTTTAACACGTTTATCAATTCGCAGAAATGCACACACACTCTATTACGTACAACCTTAAATGCACAAGACAGTTGATTTTAACTCTAACAGCGCCAATGATAAACTCAACTCACGACTGCCAGCTCTGCCACTATTTATACACGCGCCATCTATCGGGAATCTTCTACAATGCTCTTAACGGACATACTAGTACATTCGAATTCTAGAGCTTTCGATGTTAATGTTAGCAGCTTAAACATGCAGTGTTGCCATACTTACAAACAATATAATAATAACCGCATGCTATCAACATTGTTGATAAGTAGAACTTTCTACTGATGGACGTGTTTATAAACATGATGAATGTTGCAGGCAGTCGTTGCGGACCCTTAAATTCAAATCGCTATTGCACATTCGTAACAATATTTTTTATTTGGAATTCACGAAAATCGAAAAAGTTCAAATACATATCCATTTGTACCTACATACTGATTGACCAGCTAATTTTAGTAAAGACTCCATAAATAAATCAACCATAAATTAATAAATCCTGTACTTTAATTTGTAGGGTACTTGTAAAAGTTTATTGCTTTCTTGTTATGGTTGCTGTATCCCTGTTTAACAGCTTATATGTATTTAGGTGTTGTTGCTTTTGGTTTTCTTATTTTCATCACTTTTTTGTCCAAATAATATTGTTTGTGGTAAGAGCATGAAAATAATACTCAATATATTCATTTTATGTTAAAAATTTTAGTTTCATTTTTTCTTACAAATATCTTTCATTCTATTGTTAGTTGAATAAGCAGCATGAACAAAACAACAAAACAAAAACTTCAATTTAACGGAAGTATATATTTAAACTTTATTTTATATCTGTTTAGTTTTAGGTTTTCTTTGTCTTCTACTTATTTGGTTACATTTAATTTTATCAGGCTTTATTTTGTCTTTTTTTTAAATATACATGTTTTTTATATCATGTAAAAAGGAAACAGATAATAAATATGTTTCTGGGGAACAATGAAATATTTTTTAACGACTGTTGTTTTTTAGAAGCTTCTTTTTCAAATTATTGATTATTAAGTGATAAAATACTACTTAATGGCCAACATACATATTTAAATAAACAAAAAAAGGTATTTATAGGTTTATTTTTTTCTTTTTAAATGTAGTCAATAAAATGAGAGTTAATTTTATATTTATTTGTTGTTTTTATGATAGGGATTAAAAAAGATTTAATAAACAAAGTCAGAAAAGTAAGAATTTCATTAAGCTACTTAGGAAATTGGAAAATTATGTTAATTGCTATTAAATAGATTATGTAAAGTATTAACTAAAAGTAAAACAAGTAAGAAACAATGGACGATCAAGCCCAACCATATAATACCCTACACTGTGTAAATGAGCAAATAATTTTTTTTTTAAATTTCAATAATTTATTTTCGTAAATGATTATTAGAAGTTGGCCTTACATGAGAGCCTTATTAATCACCGATCGCCATGAAACTAGGTAGTGCTATTTACGTCTATATGATACTTATTTCTGCTCAATTGCATGTTGATACCAACAGTTTTAATATTCATACGTAATGATTTAACTGTAGGATGATTAGAACAAAATTTACCGCATTAATCATATAAATTCAGAATAAGAGTCTATTACACGCAGAGAAACAATATTGTTGTACATGTTCACCACAACCATTTCAACATTTTTAAAATCTTGTAAATATATTATTGTCTCTGTAATAATATGATTACACTAACCATACTATATTTCAGTTAGCAATAACATGATTGTAGCAATCATATCTATGATTGTGGTAAATAAGTATATGTTTGTGGCAACCATGTTTATGATGTAATACTTCAACATATTGTGTTGTTCTCGCATCATGATTAACATACTCTGAGAACAACATCTCATGATATTTATTTACTGCAATAATATATATGAATGCTACAATCATGTGAATGGAAACTTAAACATATTATGGTTATCGCAATTATATAAATAATTATAGTGACCAAAAATGGTTAAAAAACACATCAAATGTTCCATGGACAGCCGCTCCTCAAGCAGCTCACTTGGGTCCATTCAAATCTGATCCCATTGTGATACTCAAGATGTAGAGAGCAGGGTATTTACAATACTTCCGTTGCCTCTAGGTTAAACCAGCCAGATTTCCGGATGAAGGAGTAAATTCGTCTAAGATTTATCCTTGATAGCTCATCCAAGCATGATAGGAATGGAGATCAGAGGATGCGTTCCCTCAGGTTTGTCAGAGCCGGGCATTGGCAGAAAAGGTGGCATGCTTTGGATAATGCTACTCACCGGAAGGCCGTCGAACGGGTACTACGGACTGTAGCGATCACAGGCGCTATAAGATCTACTTCCTCTAAGGCACTTTTTACTATCTTAAACTGGTTACCAGTGGATTTGATGGTGATACAAATGGCTCTCAACTCTGCTGTGAGGCTAAATGCTGGATGTTCGTGGTCTGGTAAGGACCTTGGACACTCTAGGATACTGAATTACTATGGGCACATACATGGTAATGTTGATTACTGCATCGATAGTCATTTCCATATTATGATACCGAATAGGGATTTATGGCATAGCGGACTCTTTCCCTCTGATGATGTCATAAGGATATACACTGACGGCTCTAATAGGGGAAACAGGATCGGTGGAGGTTTCTATATTGAAAACTTTGGGATTAAATCCTTCTTTAGGCTACCTGACTTCAGTACTGCTCTTCAGGGGGAAATTACTGCCATTAAATGTACATCCAACTGGCTGATGTATTATCGAATATCTGATGATATATGTATGTTTACTGACAGCAAGGCTGCCGTTAACGGAATAGCGGATGTCCTCACGACATCTAGATTAACCGAGGAATGCCGGGTATCCCTAAATAAGATAGCGAGACATTCTAGGATAACGCTTATATGGGTCCCTGAACATGATGGAAATCAGACGTATTGGCCAAAAGGGGTGCGATGATGAATGATGAGGCAATCGACCACTTTTCTGGTATTTCGCTTGTTAAATGCAAGATGGCTGTTCAGCAGATACTATATGAGACTGCACAAAACAGGTGGACTAATGAACATTCCTGTGCTACAGCGTGGTCGACCTGGCCCGTATATGATGCCAGCAGGACGAATCTACTTATGGATTTCCGTCGTGAGCAAATAAGGCTAATTGTCTGCTTTATTACAGGACACTGTTTAATTGGGGCTCATGCTAGAAGAATGGGCCTACGGTACAATGATTACTGTAGAAGCTGCCATAATGAAGAAGTGAAAAACATGTACAACTAAGTATATATTTTCTCTGGCTGTACTATTAAGAAAATTCATATATCAAGTTAAAAGAAAGAAAAATTCTAGTACTTTTTCACAGCACATCAAATCTTAACTTCATAATTATGCAGTAGCTAATAAAAACATATGATATAGTTGTTATTTGCTATGTTAAAGAGGAACCAAAATAAATTTTTCACAAATTTATAATAAACTAAAGCCTTAAATTTTACATATTTGCCTTTAAACACAATTAGTCTGTTTTCTTATCTTAGAACAATAAACAAAATATTCCTTTTTGTGATATCCTGGATTTTCTGAAAAGCTTTTTTCAAAAATTGTTTTCCTGCATTATAATGTTTGCCAAAGTACCTTTAATTATTGTTTCATGGTATTTCTCCTACCAGTCACTAACGTACTCTGCTAAATGTCTTGAAATACAATCATAAATTACAAGTTAATGCAATTTTACCTTCTCATTTACTGTACAATTTTGTTTTTATTTTTATTAAGCTCAAGACAACAATACACAGCAATAATAAGACAACAACAAAGAGAACAAAAAAAATACAAACAAAATAAAACTGAACAGAGCATAACAACAAGTTAAAATATAAAGATCCATTAACGTAAATAACCACAACAATAATGTATTGTTGTTATCATCATTAACAAACATTGTTTTGGCTAATATAACTACTTAACACAAGCCCATACATACATACATACTCACAAACACACTAGCATACTCACATTATTATAAATAAAACAATACTTTAATACACACTTATACACGTACACACTTATCTCCATATTCACATACACATGCAAACACACACATAAACATGGCAATATTAAACAATAACACTTCATAAGAATTTCAAAAATGTTCTAATAAAGAGAAATGCCAACTGAACAAATGTCTGTCTTTTTGTACATAAACACTTAAAGACTAATTAGCAAAACTCATAAATAAATAATAAAAGAGTCACACAGATACACTTACTCCAACCATACAAATTTACATGCATGTGGCCAACAACAAAATATAAAACAGAAAGTTGTTATAAACTCAACCAACCAACCAACACACGAATGAATTTTAACTTATTCACTCACACATGTTGAATATTCAGTATTAACAATGTAGAGTTTTGAAATGACATGCACTACATTTAGAACGTAAAATACTTAGATCACTATAAACAAACTAACTGCTGCTTTTTATATTCTCCTATCTAGAAAATGGAATATTAATACTTATAAAGTTTATTAGTTTGTTTGCAAACTTGCATTTTCATTATAAGCAAAACCTACAGAATACTTTATATAATGAAGTGAAAGTGGTAACACAAGCGAGACTGAATATTTTTACTACTTTAATATCACGATATCGACATTGGTTTCCATGACACATCAAACATGTATTCGAGCCCTAACAGCGAAAATATCTTAAGTGCATAGCAAACTTTACAGGAGAATAATTTTTTGGAATTCTTTGGATGTTTTAATTCAACAAAAACATGTTTTTGTTATAACATTGTAACGGTACTTGGTACACATATGAAATTTCAACCGTTCAATGAAACGATCCCGATTTGCAGTAAAAAATTAAAATCGAAAATATTGTTGGTTAAGATGTTTTCGCTGTTAGGGCTCGAATTGTATCCTAAACCACCATAGTTGGGAGGGTATATTACGTTTGTGCTCCCAAAATATTACTTTAACATCCAACTTAAAGTACACTAATCAACTTAAAATATCCGTCTGACTGGCTGTCCATGTAAACCATGTGTTCAGAGTACAGGTCTCAATTTTGAAAATATTTCGATAAGATTTACAACATACGTTTTTTCAGCCTAAGGTCGAACGCTATTGAAACGGTCCATTATTTCACTTAGTCCCCATATAAAGAAATTCGATGGAAATTTTATCCAGGAAATTTCTTAATAAGTTTTTTCTTAAGTAAATTTTTCTTAAAATACTTATACTATTATTTTTGCACATGTATATATAGGTACACATAGGTTTTTTCGATTCTAACAAAACATAAAGTCAGTTGACAAAGAAACAACGATTGAAATAACAGAATTCTGTCATTAAGACTTAATCAGTGCCGAATCTTATATACCCTTCACCCTTAAAATAAAAAAAATAAAAAATTTTTTTAATTTTTTTTTTTAAATAGATTTTTCCAATTTTTTAAAATTTATGACAAAAGAAAATTTTTTGTCATAAAAAATTCGGGTTAAAAAATATTTTTCCCGATTTTGACCCATTGTAGGTCCAACTTTGTATAGCCTTATATACATCGTTCCAATGGACTTTGAAATATCTATCATTAGATATCCATATTGTCTATATTTATGACTTAGTAATCGAGATATAGATAAAAAAATAGGCCAAAAATAGAGGTTGTTTCGGATTTTTGCTCATATCTCCGTTATTTATGGACGGATTTTGCTGATTTTAATTCTGTCTGACAGAATTATTGAGGATTTGGATCCCAAAGATATCTAGGGTCTTCAGAAAATTGATTTCAACAGACAGACAGACAGACAGACGGACATGGCTAAATCGACTCCGCTATCTATAAGGATTCAGAATATATATACTTTATAGGGTCGGAAAATTATATTGTGGAAATTACAAACGGAATGACAAATTTATATATACCCTTCTCACGAAGGTGAAGGGTATAATAAAGGTTCATATATCGTTTATTTTTTGATATATAAAGTGTTGGTAGGAAGTTATAGTCAATGAATTATTAAAGCCTTTACATGAAAGTAGTCATATAAAGAATGTGGTAATAGCTTGTTTGTAAGCGAACGTGTTTATTTATTAACTCATTATTTATAAGCGTTTGTTGTAAGTACTTGCCGCAATAACATTACTGCATATTTATTATATTAACATTTAAACTCATTACTTTGTAATGCAAGTTGTTGCTGTGTACATTCTGAATTGAAAGAGATTCGAAACGAATCTTGTATATTTTCAGATTTAACTTTGTCGATCTTCTTAACTCTTTTCATAAAACTATAGAGTTTACTAATTTTGACCGATTAAATCTTACCTTTTCAAAACTGTAGTTTACCTCCTTTCAATAAACCAGTTTCTTTTAAATTCCAATTAAAAGCGCCTTCTTCTCACTCACTTTTCATACTCACTCTGTGATTTTATACAATTGCGCTTTTATAATTTAAAACAAACAAACACATATAAATTACGATTTTAGAACACACTTAAATTACTTATCCGCTTGATGTTGACTCAATAAACACACTAGCGCCATCTTCTAGTAACTTCCAGAAACACTCGAATGCTTTATTTCCACAATAGTCACCTAGAACTTTTAAAGCTGCTTCACAGTTAATATCAAACATATAAACAATGTTAATAACTGCGTTTTAGCAACATTGTTTATAAGTAGATGTTTCTACTGATTGAAATGGTTATAAACATGATGAATGATGCAAGCAGCCATTAAAGATCGTTGAATTCAAATAGATATTGCAAATTTTACATTGAAAATTTTAAAAAAATTATAAGAAAATATAATAGTTTCTTTTTTATTTCCCGGAAATGAAAAAAAGTCTAGGAAATTTGGAACCCTAGGAATAATCGATAATTGACCATAACTTCCATATAAAGCCTACTGGTATGCAAAGCATGTTGGTATTCAAATAAAATTCAACATTAGCTCTATAATTAGCCACATGACTTATATAAATAGTCAAGCCAGGCTTATTAGCAACGATCTTTGATAGGCTATTGAAGTTATTGATGAAGTGAATAAAAGAAGTAAAAGTACATATACGGATGAGCCGGAGATAAGCTGTGGTGTTGGACTGTTTGACTGTTTTCGCATAGTGAACTATTATGTAAATCATGCAACATATATGAAAGATGAGATCGAAAATCACTTTATCACTTATATATAGTTTCTAGTATAGAGTATTTCCTAGTAGAGCATGACTAACTATTTACACTTAATTAGTTTATTAATCCATTTCCTACCCAAACACTCTTGAGAATAATAACTTTCACGCAACTGTGTAATACAACATTAAAGATCGGTCATGATCGATTAAAATTTTTGTCAACTAAATATTTGCTTATTGTTTCAGAAAGACTGTTAACTAACTGATGCTGATGTTGTTTGCCAAGGACCCATAACCCTCAAACTATATAAGTACTTAGTACTAACATATGTGTGTCTCAAACATCAATTGGCACAATGTAACTTAATAATTTACTTTGCTCACAACTAAGTACCAAAACAGAAACAGAGAAAATCAAATACAATTGAAAGTTTTTATACGAGTATTGTTCATTTTCTTCTTCTCATTTCTATGTTTTTGTATTTATCATTTTATTTTATTTTTGGTTTTTTTTCAAACTCTGCAACAGCAACAAAAAAGTTAAAGAAACATGAGATTAAAGAATAAGATGGGCGGGTTGTTGATGTTATTGCTATTGTGCTGTTAGTTACTTATTGTTAGTGTAGTGTATGGTAGTAAGTATTGTTAGATCTGTTGTTGGTTTTATTGTTGTTGTAGCACCATGTTTAGTTTAGACACTTTTAGACACTTAAAAGCTCTTAAGTAATCCAATTACTCTCACATGTCATGTAGTATACCTTTAAAATGTAACTCTTCATACTATACAACCAAACAATACAACAACCGAAGCATCCATCCATCCATCTATACTATACTATAACTAAAAATACACACACCTATAAGGCTCCTCCAGCACCCACTCTACTCATATTTAAAGTCTTCCATACTTACGAGCATTAAACACACGTACATAATCGTACCTATGTACATTAGGGTGGCCCTTATTTTGCATTTTTGATATTAAGAAACTTTAAATAAAATGTTAAACCTTGGGAGCATACAAAATATTAAAATTCCAAAATAAGGGCCACCCTAATGTACATATTTATAAAAGTACAACAATGCTACTTGTAGTAGTTTAACTGTCATACATTGTTTTAACGAACATTTCAAGTTGCCGATGTATATACATATATGTATGTATGTGTAGATTATGTATAGTGTTAAAATGTATCTGTGCACTTGTCTAAGTGTGCATGTGTTAGGGTTATTGTGGCTTTTTGTGTGATATAATGATATTGAATGAAAAAAACCATCAGAACTAAACAACAACAAAAAAAAAACAAAACAGACATAATCTTTAGTTTTTCTTTTTTTTCTCTCTTCTTTATACCATCCAAGTATGAAAGTTTATATGGGTGTTTGGATGCAAGTTTATTTCCTATTTCTGGATTGTTCTGGGTGTTAATAATGAACAGTTATAAAAACATTTAGGATTCATCCATACACAGACACACAGTTTATTCAATATACTTACTCTATCCAGTAGTTAAACAGGTGTTTCAAAGATATGCTCATAAGTTTCTCATTTATGAACTTCCATCTACAATATAAAACTTTTGCTAAAGAATTTTACTATTTTCCAGCAATGTGTATGTACGTATAGGTATGTGTGTGTAGTCTAGGGATTTAAAAAATATATATATAGATAGATGTCTATGTGTGGGAGTGTGTATGTGTATGTTTAATATACTGTAGCAATTTTTAATTAGGATTAAGACGTGAAATTAATAACTTAAATTAAACAAAATACCAAAAAGATTATAACTCATTATAATGAGCTAATAATAGCAAAATGTTGAAAAGTATTAAGATTTTTCTTTATAGAAGAAATAAAATTGTTTTTCTAAAGTTACTTAAAATAACTTTTATAAAAATTTCAGCATTAAGTTTTGCTTTGTTTTTTATTAACTCACACCAGGTCTTTAAATAGAATGTTTAAAATTTTATAACTAACAACATGTTAGTTAATAGTTCAAATAGTTTAAACGTAGCAGGAAATTCGAGGATTTAAATTTAAAAAAAAAGATTTTTTTCGAAATAAAAAGCAACTAGTGGAACTCACCGAGAGCATAAGAATTCCTTGTTTTTACATTGTGTGAATACCCTGCTAAACCTTGGTAATAACTAGCAATTACACAATAACTCACATTTCAATGACTACTACACACCGCCTGCATTACATAGAAGTTGTCCTATAATGACTTACTTATTATCTGTTATACAAATGCTTAAATGACTTGAAATATTTACATAAGCGACTACTGTGATAAGCTAAAAGCAAAGTTTACAATTATTTCGTGGTATACCAAAGTGCTAAGTCCATTTTATAAATTGTAATAAGGACTGAGATCGAAAAATTTTTAACATACATATATGTTAATAAAAGTGAAACCACTAAACCTACAGTTTTGAAACTTTTTTATTTGATTGAAATTATTGTTACAATTTACAAAAAAAAATTATTTTTACAGTTCTAATTACTAATGGTGAAATTTTGAACCTTTTTCGAAAACCCTTACATTATGGTTTTTATAGTGATTTCTGTCACATTGTTCGAACAGGTTGTCCATCTCCGTTTAAAACCTACCACACTTTTGGACACCTTTTTTGTGCTAATCAATTCGCTTTTAACAGGAGCCCAATATCTCTCCACTGGCCTTAGCTCCAGGCAGTTTGGAGAATTTGCCTCTCTTGGTACAAATACCACATTATTGTTCTTCTACCTCTCAAGACTTTTCTTACAATAGTGACAGGGTGCCAAATCAGGCCAAAAAAATGTGCACACAATAAAAAGTCTTATGAATGGAAGCATAATTTTTTGTAAACATTCCTTGATGTAAATTTCGGTATTTATGGATCCATTTGTAACAAATGTTTGGCTTTTTTGCCGCAACTGCATATTGCTTGCCATACCAAGAACTTTTTGGAAAATTTTGTTTGCTATTGGGTCATAAACTTTTCTTCTACATTCCCTCGAGCATATGCAGCATATAAAAATTGACCCAGAAGCTGCGAAAAATTTTCCATACGTACATTTCGTCATCCATTATATTTTTCATCAGGTATATTTTTTTATAAAATTTGACTTCAATTTCCGTGCTCTGGCTTTGGCCTCCAAATTTTTAGCAGAGTTCCTGTCAGGAAATTTTTGAGCCTTGTATATTTTTAAGCCTGCATTGGCCTTAACTTTTCGTACCAAATAGTCCGAGTACTGACCTAACCGAGCTGCTTTCCCATCGGATGTGTTGAGAACTCTTTTGAAAATGCTTTCTATTTTTTGGCTTTAGAATCGTCATGTGGACCATTCCTTCTACCTGAACCAGGTTTTCTATCAACGGACAAGTTCTCCCGGTACTGTTTAATAACATTGGAAAAAGTTTGATAGCAGACCTTTGATTGTTTGGCCTTCTTTTGTAGGACCAGGTTGGGTTTTGTGGAAAATATTTAATAATTTTAGTACGAACTTTTTTCTGGTCACTGATTTTAATCAGATTAACAACAAATGAACATAATTGATAATAAACATAATAACTGACATGCTTTACAAAGGTAAATTGATCAAAAAAAAATCAAATAATACTTGGGTTAAAAGTTTTAATGGAAAACGTGTGTTAAGAATTTTACGATCTCAGTCCTTATTATAATCAAGTCAATTGGAATTGAGTAAAACTACGTTATAAAATATAGTAGGTTTATAGTAGTGTAAAATTTGTTTTAACCTTTTCACTACGATGGGTATCATGCATCCCAAGCGATATTTAAACAAGTAAGGGAGATATATTCGGCTGGGCTGAATCTTATATACCCTTCACCAAACTATACTTCAAAATAAAAATTTTAAATATTTTTAGGTAAACAAAATAAATTTTTTTTTTTTTGGAAAAAAATTTTTTTTCGAATTTTTTTTTTTAAATTTTTATTTTTTTTTTAATTTAAAAAACTTTTTTTTTTAAATTAAAAAAATTTTTTTTTTTAATATTTAGCCAAAAAAACTTTTGGTGAAAAAAAATTCGGGTTAAAAATTTTTTCCCGATTTTGACCCATTGTAGGTCCAACTTACTATGGTCTTATATACGTCGTTGCAAAGGTCTTTGAAATATCTATCATTAGATATCCATATTGTCTATATTAATGACTTAGTAATCAAGATATAGGTCCAAAAATAGGTAAAAAATCGAGGTTGTCCTGGTTTTTTCCTTATATCTCAGCCATTTGTGGACCGATTTTGCTGATTTTAAATAGCAAACTTCTCGAAAGCATGTCTGACAGAACTGTTCAAGATTTGGATCCCGAAGATATCTGGGGTCTTCAGAAAACTGATTTCAACAGACAGACAGACAGACAGACAGACAGACGGACATAGCTAAATCGACTCCGCTATCTATAAGGATCCAGAATATATATACTTTATAGGGTCGGAAAATTATATTGTGGAAATTACAAACGGAATGACAAATTTATATATACCCTTCTCACGAAGGTGAAGGGTATAAAAATCATCAAATCTACAATTTACACTATATTTATTATCAGCTGATTTGGGTACATTCAATGAGTGGTGTTGTTTTTTTATTGCAATAAGTTGACAAAAAACTTGGTTGGATGGGCAAGTTTTTTTCGATTTTTAAAGTTATTTTTATATTATAATCAAGTACACATATATATTCTTATACATGGGTTTTTTTCTATTTGGGATAATTGATCCTACTGGTTTTATATGGAATATATTGTCCTATTGCTGTTCATTTCCGAAACTAAAATGTAAAAGTAATTTGTATATTAATAATTTGCAGAATGAATAGAAAAAGTACGACTGAAGGAAAACGAAATCTTTTCGATGATTAATACCATCGACCCTGACCTCAGTGATTTTAGTGCTTCTAATTCAGAATATATTCCTGATTTCAAGAATGAAATAGATGAGCCTTCGAGTGAATCTGATAAAGTTTTGACGATGATAATACTGAAACAGTGTCGTTCAATGACAATTCCAATTTTCCAGTAGTATGAAGAGAACCATCGAATTTATTTTGCTTTCGATTTTCCATCACTAAAGAGATTGAGCACATTGTGTTAGCTCCAATTACAAAAAAAAATCATCTGAGCTCCAAGTCTTTAAATGTTTATTCCCTATGTCTACAACAAATGGTCCTAATTCAAAAAGATATGCTAGTGCAAAAGATCAACGATCAATGTAGTTCCATGAACAAAGAAAAATTTACATATTATATTTGATCAATGTGGAAAGAGCAATTGTGTTTTTAATGTTTTGATAACTTCCATAAATAAAATGACATATAATTTAGCCTAAAAAATAGAAAGTGTGTTTTATTATTCTGAAGGAAATGCTACCGAGGGGATATTAAGTCCCAATCAATGTGGTGTAGATAACCCAGTGGGACATATTATCCCAGTGGGACATAACTTTCCCCTGAAGGATAGTAAATTTTTTTTTTTTGTGATTTTGAGTATTAAATCTAGACAAAAAAGTTATTTAGATTTATATAAATTCGCTGTTTATAGAACGATAGGGAAAGGGTTTATTAAATCAAATATTTTTATACCCTTCACCTTCGTGAGAAGGGTATATATAAATTTGTCATTCCGTTTGTAATTTCCACAATATAATTTTTCGACCCTATAAAGTATATATATTCTGGATCCTTATAGATAGCGGAGTCGATTTAGCCATGTCCGTCTGTCTGTCTGTCTGTTGAAATCAATTTTCTGAAGACCCCAGATATCTTCAGGATCCAAATCGTCAATAATTCTGTCAGACATGCTTTCGAAAAGTTTCCTATTTAAAATCAGCAAAATCCGTCAACCTCCTCCATTTTTGGCCTATTTTTTATCTATATCTCGATTACTAAGTCATAAATATAGAGAATATGGATATCTAATGATAGATATTTCAAAGTCCATTGTACCGATGTGTATAAGGCTATACAAAGTTGGACCTACAATGGGTCAAAATCGGAAAAATATTTTTTAACCCGAATTTTTTTTTTCACAAAAAACATTATTTTGTCATAAATAGTTTTCACTAATAAATTAAAAAAAAAAAAAAAAAAAATTAAAAAAATTGGAAAAAACTTTAAAAAAAGTTTTTAAAAAATTAAAAATTTTTTTTTTTAATTTTATTTTAAAGTATAATTTAGTAAAGGGTATATAAGATTCGGCACAGCCGAATATAGCTCTCTTACTTGTTTAAGTTAATATGAGATAATTTCGAAATTGATTATCATCTCGACATTTTTTTATCAAAAATGTAGCTCCCTTGCCTTTTGAGAACAACTTTAGTAAGATTGGAGACTTTAAATCAAATAACAGCTTTAAAATGAGCTAAAGAGCTAAGTCCACTAAAAATAAGTAATAGAAAATGTGCCCAAAAAGAAGCTATAAGTCGCCAACGCACTTCTGTTAAAATTATTTTCCTTCTTGTGATCTAACATGTCTTCGTAATGAAATAAGTGGATCTGATGAAGCTGACATTGTGAACTAGATGCTTCTTTATGACCTATCAGACGTACATATTTATATAAAGTCTTTCACGAGCATAAGTAATACGATTATTTTTAAGCCTATAAGATGACATGACCATATTAGGATTGTAGCCAGCTAACCATATTATGGCCGATTTGTGATCATCATGATCATTAAATATACCAATATCTACGTCTACGTTATAATAATTTCATTTGCAAATCATTTGCAAGAACTGCATAGAACATAGCATAGTTTCCGCAACCATATCGTAACCATATAGTTTTTTATGACTATCAGGGATTTTATAAAAAATATCTGGGTTTGCTTAAAAACGCATATGAGAATTGACGATGTGATATAATTAAATCAAACCATTTGTTTTAAATCAAAATATAATTTCAACTAAAAGATTGTTGACCGAAAATTTGTTAATCAATAACTGTTCCTTATCAGATTAAAACTAAATTAAGTCATTTAGTAAACCAAAAAAACGTATGACAGTCCACTACGCACCAAAATATCGTTCCATTTCAGATCTTTTGATGTGTACAAACAGTAATATATATAACTAGCTGACCCGGCAAACGTTGTTTTGCCTTCTCATAAAATGGAAATTGGAGAATATTTTGTTGATATTTGTATGGGAATATATAGGAAAATCTAAATACCCTATCTCCAGAACTACTGAGTTGATTTCCTGCAGGCCATCCCCAATGTACCCTGAAATTTTGGTTAAAATCGGTCGATTCGTTTTCGCAGTTAGTGGTGACATCAAAGTGTACACTTCTTTTTATATAAGTATATATAGATAAGAGATCAATGAAACAATAAAATCTGAAATAAATTTATTGCATCAAGCCGTAATTATTTATATGAATTCCAATAAAAATCTGAAAATTCAATAAAAATACAATATTTATTAGCTAAGTCTGTTCCTAGAAATGTGTATGGAAATATCAACGTCAAAAGTTTTATAGTGGTGTGTTCTTTACTGATTGCGTTCAAAAACTTACGGATCTTATGTCGTTTCATGCAACTATAAGCATTTTTAAATGTAAAAACAATAGCTGACTTTGTTTGCTGGTTTGTTTGTTTGTTTTTTTTCCTTCCAAAGTACACTTGTAAAGCTTCAGTTTTCTGACGTAAACTCGTATATAGTTTGAATAACGTTCGTAAATACTTGTAAACTTTTTAACGTAACATTATGATTAAACTTATATAAAACAGGAACAAAATAAATACTCATACTTACACTGGCAAATACTCCAACTCTCACAAATGCAGAGAGAAGAGAAAATAGTTGTTGTTACATATTAATTCGTAAATGTATAGGTGCATCTAAAAAGGAAAATAGGCAGTGTCGTTCTTATGAAAGGGTAACTAATATTTCTGTTAACTATTTAAAAGTGTTTATAGATTTACATTAAATATTATTTATTATATAATTTATTTTGTAAATTTAATTTTTAGTATCAATAAATTATATATTCCATTTTTATTTGAATACGCTTCTGCTTTACTCCAATGCTTTTTTCAATCACCTGTAAAACTTCTTTATAACTGTTATAGGAAGATGTAGTTTTTTGTCCTGTATATTTCTCAAAGTGGCAGCAGTACTTTAAAACTCATACACGATTATTTGAAGTAGAAAAACTACGTAAGAGTGAAGAAAAACAGCTGCTATTAAACAAGTATGAGTGGAGTATGACTACGAAACTTACTTCCAACTGATCACTTTTTACCTTTAGCATTTCGACTAGAAGTTTTCTTTTCTTTTCGTTTTGTGTTTTTCTTTTACTATTACATGTACAACATTCCTTATGAATCTGAAAAGTGAAAAGCGTTAGTTTTTAAGCTTTTTACAAGGTAACTTTTACGTAAAAAAAAATTAAGTATAACGAGTAACTTTGTTAGTAATGTTTTTCGTATTGTTAAGACAGCACATTTAACTAGACATACATGTGTTAGTCTATATACCAAGTAAAATTTGTGTTTTTTTTTTCTGTAAATCAAAAAGAGAAGTTAGCTGATACTCAGAGCTGACCTTGAAATATTAAAGATAAAATATTTACATTCAAAACATTGAGTAAATATGGATTACGGGTAGTATGATTATCTTTATTTCTACTGTTTAGATAATTATTACTCATACCACCCGTAGTCCAAATTATTCCAAAGCGTTGCACAGTGGGGGAAATGAAAAAAAGTGGAAATAAATCTGTAACTTCTAAACGAATAGCCCGATTTTAATAAAATTTCCCATGGCTATAGAGGAGGTATTGCTATGTTTAAATTTTGAACTTGGTCTTATAACGTCAAGGGAGGACCTAGCCACAGTGCCCCAAAGTAGGGCACCTCGGGTATATCAAAAATTAAAAATGATGCCAAATTTTTGTTTGCAATCCGATTTGAAAAATTTTAATATATATGGAATCTACTCGACGAGATCTACTAAAAACATTGCTTCAGTCATATATTATCTCTTATAGTTTATGAGTTCTTCGCATTTGAAAAGTAACATTTTATTTTTTGTCTGAGTTTTTGCTAATAACGGATCCAATTCTATCTCGATTTTCTTAAAATATATTTTTTTGAATTAACAACAAAATTTATTATAAAATAGTAAAAAAAAATTATTTAAAAAGTTATATGCATTCAAACTTAAAAAAAAAAATAAAAAAGTCGGATTTTCGCAATTTTTTTTTTTTTTTTTTCGAAAAAAGTTCTTACAATAATTTTAAATTATACAGAAAATAAGAAGAAGATAATTAATGTATTTATAATTTTAAGAAAAATAACATTACGCGAAGTATTATAAAAGCAAAATAATATCAAAATTCATATAATTGCGTGGTCCAGAACCTTACGAACAAGATATTTCAAGAAAATCGAGAAAGAATTGGATCCGTTATTAGCAAAAAAGCAGGCAAAGGTAGGTTAAAAAAATAAAATTTTACTTTTCAAATGCGAATAACTCGTAAACTATAAGAGATAATATAATATAGATCTCGTCGAGTAGATTCCATATATATTAAAATCTTTCAAATCGGATCGCAAACAAATTTGGCATCATTTTTAATATTTGATATACCCGAGGTGCCCCTTGGTGTTGTAAGCCCAATTTCAAAACTTACACATATTAACACCTTCTCTAAAGCCATGAGAAATTTTATTAAAATTTGGCCATTCGTTTAGAAGTTAGATTTATATCCACTTTTTTTTATATCCCCCACTGTGCACTGTTCCAAAGCATCCTAGCATTAAGAAATTCTTTATTTTGTAGTCATCTTCATCAAGTCAAATATAAATCTTAACATGAGGTCTGAGTTCAAAGCATGGCTGCGACAGCATTTTTAATTTTAATTTTTTTTTTTTTTTTTTTTGAGGCAAAATTTCCCTTCATTTCACTTCATTCTAAATACATTCCAAAAGGTTTTTCATGTGACTGAGCTTTGTTATGATGAAATATTACGATTTCATGTCTAGTCGTTTTTCGGCCAATTCTTGCTTCAAACGAATCAGTTGCATTCGGTACAGGTTTCATGTAACGGTCTGGTCAGATTTCAGCAGCTCATTAGAGATAGGACCCTTTCGCACCCATCACATACAGATCCATGGATATTTGGCTTTGGTATCTATTCGGCTGGTTGGCCGAGCTTCACATACGATCTCTTCGCTTCGGTTTATTGTAACGGATCCATTTGTCATAGCAAGTAATGATTCGGTGCAAAAGTTATTTATTTTTTTATATAGCGTTCATTTCAAACATGGAAAATCGTCTTTCAAGGTCTTTCGGCTTCAATTCGTATGTTACCCAATTTCCCTTCTTTTGAAAGAATCTTTCTGCACGCAACTGTTTTGAAATTTCTGCTTGAGTAGCTTCCAATGAGTCTGACAACAATCTTCATGGAGTAAATATTTTTACGTTTTTATCTTTTAAAAACGTGGGTTTATTTCCTTTAAATATACCGGATACTTTTGATTGCAAATAAAAAACAATTTTGGTAGCTTAAATTTTGTAACAACTCTATATTTATTTAAAATGTACAACAACAACAGTTCAAATATTCACTTAGTGTCTTTATACACGTTTATCAATTCGCAAAAATGCACACACACTATAACGTACAACCTTAAATGTACAAGACAGTTGATGTTAACTCTAACAGCGCCTATGATCAACTCAACTCACGACTGCCAGCTCTGCCACTATTTATACATGGGCCATCTATCGGGAATCTTCTACAATGCTCTTAACGGACATACTAGTACATTCGAATTCTAGAGCTTTCGATGTTAATGTTAGTAGCTTAAACATGCAGTGTTACCATACTTACAAACAATGCTAATAACCGTATGCTATCAACATTGTTGATAAGTAGAAGCTTCTACTGATGGACGTGTTTATAAACATGATGAATGTTGCAGGCAGTCGTTGCGGACCGTTAAATTCGAATCGCTATTGCACATTCGTAACAATATTATGACTGATCTGGAGTTGTGGTTGTGCTTCACCATAATATGTTCATATCATTATGGCTGCAGTGGAATCATAATATGGTTGACACAGTCATAATATGGTTGGACACAGTCATAATATGGTTGTGTTACTCTAATATGTTTAGCTTGAAATGCACAATCACATAATATATATTTTTTTTTTTTGTAAATGAATATGTATATCTCCTGCGTCTTCTTAGGACCTATTTAAAAATTTAGATTCTAGTTAAACGTTATATCAATTTCCAATTATAAGTCATTATATATTTTAAGATTTCTTTATTTTAAGAAGGGCATTATTCCCTAGCTGGTGTTAGTTTCGTTGTTTTCTAACCCTAAGAAAAAAACAACTAAAATTAAAAAGAAACCAAACATTGTGTATGTTAGAGTTGGGCGAATAACGATTACAGCTGGTGTCTCCACAGAGACCAGGCAAGGAGAGAACATGTTTTTTCTACAAATAATTCCTTTTCATACATCATGCCACCAAACAACGTGCATGAGCATGCTAAACGTAAAACATCTTTTAAACATTTTCCACTAACTGTTCAAAATTGTTTTTCTTTATACCTTTTTTTTATGGCTAACGATGTTAATGTTTGGTTAGTTCGTTTAGTCGTTTGGTTAGACTATGGATAGCTGGTATGTGTGTGAGTTTTCTAAGCAGTTGTAGTAGTAGTTATAGTTCTAGTACTAGTACAAGTGCAAGTAGTTTTCACTGATGTCGTGGTTTGGCCAAAAACATTTTATTATTTATTATTATGTCATCTTAGTAGTTTCTTAAACAACTACCCAGCATTTTTTCCTCATCATAGCATCCATACAAGTAACTAAAAGCTTTTGGTGGCCAAATTCTATGTTCAAGTATTTTTTGTGAAGGTGCAAAAATTCTTTATTAAATTAAATAAAGTTATTGTGCACTTTTCTAGAACAAAAGGCAAATATTCACAAAAATAAGTAAATAAAATCTATATAAATTGTTCATGTTAAGAGTATAATGGATTTTTTTTTTTCCTGTGGATAATATGAAAAACAAGAATTGTGTTATAAAGAAAGTGAAAATGTTAGAAATATTTCTTAAATATTAAAAAGAGTTTTTTATGATTCCAGTAAAATGAAATAACTATAAAAAAACAAGATTTGGCTTATACTTAAAATTAAATATTTGCATTCAATTTATATGTGGAAAGGAAATTTTTAAATTTTAGCAAATTGAATTTAATCATATCGCGCCCATTCAAATAGCCAATTACAGTAAAATATATTTAAATATTCTGTTTTCAAAATAAATTTTCTCATACAATAGTAGTCATCATAAAAAATATCACATTCTTTGGCATTTATGAATATATTTGGAGTGCAATTTAAAATGGAAATAATAGATATTCAATATGTTTTGTATTTTTGACTACCATCACAAATACTATGTCGATTCATTCCAAACATTTCAAGTATTATAGCATTCTACAACATTTTCATAAAATTATTTTAAAAAACAATTTCCCAACAATTAACGATTTAATAATGATGTACAGATGCATTTGAAACAAATGGAAATTTAATAGTTTTCATTTACTAGATTTAAGCCGTTGCAGTTGAAGTGTAAAGCAAAACAATAGAACAATTAAATTTCAATTGAATGGTTTACACTATACACATGAATACATACATAATATTATTTCACATTTATATTTATCATACGCTACCAGTGTTATATTTATCAGTTGTATTTGTATAACATTAATTTACTGGTTTTTACTATCTATAGACTCACAGTGTTTTCGTCTTATATTCAACTACAGCGAGTTATTCGAAAAGATCCTGTGGATCTGGTGAGCTAAGTAATCCATAATTTCTTATTATCCACTGGCTGCGTCCGGACCTCTATTTGACTCCATTTCTATAAATTGACTACTTTTACAATATCTGCTGCCATGTCCACCATGTCTTTGAGAGAGCGGGTAACAATTGAATGGCAGAACAATTAAAATAAATTAGTTTATTATAATTTGTAAATTAAAAACAAGTAAGAGAGTTATATTCGGCTGTGCTGAATCTTATATACCCTTCACCAAATTATACTTTAAAATAAAATTTTAATTTTTTTTTTTTTATATTTTTAATTTTTTTTTCGAAATTGTTTTTTAAAAGTTTTTCCAATATTTAAAAAAAAAAAAATTTTAATTTAAAAAATTAAATTTTTTAATTTATGTCAAAAAAAATGTTTTTTGTGAAAAAAAATTCGGGTTAAAAAATTTTTTTCCCGATTTTGACCCATTGTAGGTCCAACTTACTATAGCCTAATAAACATCGTTGCATTGTTTGTTATGTATACATTGTCTATATTTATGACTTAGTAATCGAGATATAGATCAAAAATAGGCCACAAATAGAGGTTGTCTCGGATTTTGGCTCATATCTCCGTTATTTATGGGCGGATTTTGCTGATTTTAAATAGGAAACTTCTCGAAAGCATGTCTGACAGAATTATTGAAGATTTGGATCCCCAAGATATCTGGGGTCTTCAGAAAATTGATTTCAACAGACAGACGGACGGATGAACAGACAGACAGACAGACAGACATGGCTTAATCGACTCCGTTATCTATAAGGATCCAGAATATATATACTTTATAGGGTCGAAAAATTATATTGTGGAAATTACAAACGTGGAAAGGTGAAGGGTATAAAAAATCATTGCCTGTAGGCAATTTAAAAATTGTCCTCAATTTTTTTGAACTTGAATATCTTTTAATGTATAAGAGATAACTTAAAAAAATAGACAGGATTTTCTTTGTTATACTATAGTCTTTACAGCAAATTTATTTAAATCTGTTCATATTTGTACAAGTTACAAGCTCTACAGTATTTTTCACGCCGTATCTGACATTGTATTCTAACTGGGTGTTCACAAACTTTATGCCCATGTTCTTCTCTACAATTAATATTATTTTTTGTATATGACTGAAGAGTTACATCTTTTGGTAGCTACGTTGATAGGTTTCTGCTTTTACCCTACTCGGAGATAAGGATGGCGACATTGGGCACTCCATTTCTTTATCACCTGACTAAACTATCTGGGGTGGATATTCGGAAATTAGATTCGTTCATTTGTATATCGATTTGTTTTTTCATCGAACTATACACGGACATGCAAAAGAGCTGATTCTTTTTGTGTTTCACCAAAGGACCAGATTATGGAACGACCAAATAGCGGTCTTTAAAATCTAACCTTACCTTGATTTATATCCTCAACTCCATGATAATTATAAAACACACCAAAATTAACGAATAAACATTAAAGCATAAAGAAATTTTGTAAAAAAAAAAAAATCAAATTAAAATGAAACTTAGTACATTAAATTACAAAAAAAAAAAAAAAAACAAACAAAAACACTAAAGAAGAATGAGCTGTTTTTTCACTCATTCGTAAAAGGAAAAGTGCCACTTAAATAATAAAATAACATAACGACTTAATTTAAATGCAAACAAAACATGAATACAAATGACTTCCTACAACAGCAAACTAAGACAACAACAAAAACAACTGCAGCTAGCAGCACACAACAATACACATACAAAACCGCATACTATTACACATAAATATGTATACTAGTATTTTATATGCGAGGGCTATATTTAAAGTTCCTATAACAATGAAACAATGTCACTCTTTTCTTTCAAGTGACATCCAACTAAACATGCAGATTTTTAACACTTTAAATATCTGAAGCCTGTAGACTTAAAAAACTGACTTATGGTCATTTTAGGAGTGTGGCTAATTGTATTATCTTAATACACAATATACCAAGATTATATTTTTACTGAAAATATTAGATTTATTTATTTTAAAATACATTTTTCACGCTCTCCCCTCGTATGTGGAAGATCATTTCACATTTTCACACACATATAAATACAGTTAGACTATAGAAATATGTAGAAAAAAACCAAAAATTATATCCTACATATATGTACGTAAAGAATAGACGGACAGATAGACAAGCTAATATTCAGACACAGCAACTAAGTGAAGAGACAATGACTGACAAACTGTCATATGAAACATATTCATGTATATTTTCGTATTTTAAACTAGTCTAAGTTTGTCCGTGTATGTGAAGGTAAATTCATACAAACTAATATACATAATAAACGTGTGTTTGCATGTTTACATTAGAGTATATTTTTAGGGGCGTACATTAGTTGTTAGTTAGTTACAAGTGTATGCAAAAGGAAATTGTGTTTTAGTTGAATTGAGTTTTATATTTGTGACTCCATGTCTGTGTTTATGTATATATATATATGTATATCTTAGTTGTTTATTTGTTTGTTTGTCTGTAGTTTTAGTTGTATACTCACATGTCGAGGTGGTAATTTGCATAAAAATTTTCAACATACTGAAAATTACACATTCATAGGACAGCAACAATTCACAAACACACATCCAATCTCCCACAAACACAAACAAACACAACAGGCTCATATGATTCTCTAAAGAAATTTAGATGCAACAACATTTAATATTGTTTAAACAAAACTAAACACACAACCAACCAACCAACAAACCTACAAAATACTTATAATGGAAAGATATACCAAAATTGTTTACACAATATTTATAATTTTTTTTTTTAATTCAATTTTTTTCCCAGTTTAAATTCATTTTCATTGTATATTTTAAAAACTGTTGGGTTTTTCTTAAACTGTTTCAGGTTTGTTGCCAAAAATTTACAAGTATAAATTCTTTGCAGTTTGTTTTCCATAAGACAAAAAGTCTAAAAGCCAATGTTTGTATTAAATCTATTTAAGCATATAGCAACAGAATTATACATGACAAAGTTGTTTGTGTAGATAAGTTAATAGGAGTTATTGCAGTTATTGTGCTCTTGTTTTCTGTGTTTTTTTTTTTTTTTTTTTTCTTGAAAAGAATCATCATGTACATGGACATTAAACATGTGTTATTTTGCATTATTTTATAGGCATACACATGTAGGAATGTTTATAAGTATGTATCTATGTCTGTCTGCTTCTGTCTCCTTCTGTATTTATGTAGTAGTAGTTGTATTTATAACAATTTGCATATTCAAATTTGTATTTGTTGTTAACTATACTTTGGATGTTGTGGAAATGTAGGCTCACATTCATAAATGTATGTATAGACATAAATACATACCTCACATTTATTAAAAGCCAACTTAAATGTATCTATCTATGTATGTATGTATATATACATTATTTTAGTTAAGAAAATTACATATTTATAAATAAAAATTGTTTAATTGCTTTAATGTTTGAAAATTACTTCAGGTACTTATAACACCTTGTGTATTATTCTGAAGATGCTGCATAATTTACTATTGAATTTCTGAAACTATCACTTATAATAATTCTAATTATATAGAATATAATTATTTCTGGAAAATCATATCATAAATTACAGCAGACATAACAAACAAATAGACATTGGATTTTGTGATTTTGATCTTATTCGGTTAACAAGTACTCGAAAAACTCGAGATTTTTTTAAAATACTAGTATTTTATGAAACCCTTGTTAGATATTATTTAGTTAAGCTGATTGTGCCCTCTTTGGATTACATAATCAACAAAAGGATGCAATTTTCATCACCTTAAATTTGATTTTTTTTCACATAATCTAAATAAACAAATTAAAATTTTTGTGACGAGAAAACGTACTATTTTTAATAATTTTATATATTGGGTGTATGACTTCAAAATGCAGGATTATCAATAGATGGGGTATATAACACGGTTTTTGTTTTTAACAAGTTATATATCAACAACAAAGTTTTTTTTGCTTCGAAAATGTCGAATATTGTGCCAACAAGCCATCATATGCGGGAAGTTTTACTTTACTTGTAAAGCACCGATTGCTCACCAAAGTTTATGGTGGAAGTGTTCTATCGGTTTCAATGTGGAGATATGGTTTGCTAGGTTCAGAAGAGGTGATTTTGACACGGAAGACACAGATTGCCTAGGTCAGCCAAAATGGTTTGAAGACCAAGAATTGGAAGATTGTTTTCAAACTCAACAAGAGATTTCAAAATCATTGGTAGCTATTCATGCAGCAAGTTCAAAACTTTTGAAGCAAGCAGCACGATTCATCCAGAAGCAGGAAAATTAGGTACCATACGAATTAAAGCCTAGATACCATGAAATACAATTTTTCATGTCCGAAATGATGTTTGAACGGTAGAAAAGAAAATCATTTTTGCACCGAATCATTACTTGCGAGGCCAAAAAGATCCATTACGATAACCCGATGCGTAAGAGATCGTACGTGAAGCCCGGCCAACCAGCCGAATCGACACCAAAGTCAAATATCCACGGCGCTAAGGTAATTCTCTGTATTTGGTGGAAGCAAAAGGGTCCTATCTACTATGAGTTGCTGAAATCACGCCAGAGCAACACATGGAACCTGTACCGAACGCAACTGATTCGTTTGACATGAAACCGTAATATTCCATCATGACAAGGCTCGGCTACATTATGCAATACCTGTAAAAAGCTACACGCAGAGAAAAAATATAGTTATGCATGTTTACAGTAACCATTTCAACATTTATAAAGGTTTTTTAACAATATTATAGTCACAGTAGCTATTTATATGATTGTGGTAACCATAATATGGTTAATTTACGATTCACATGATTGTATCAACCATATATATGGTTACAGTAAACAAGTATGTATATGTTTGTGACAACCATTTATATGATGAAGGACTTACCATATTATGTTGCTCTCGGCTTATGGATATGATAATCTGAGAACAACATATTGTTACGTTTTTACCTTTTAAAAACGTAATAAACCGGATGATACTTTTGATTGCAAATAAAAAGCAGTTTTAGTAGTTTAAAATTGTAACAACTCTTTATTTTTTTAGAATGTACAACAACAACAGAATTAAATAGTCACTCAGTGTCTTTATACACGTATATCAATTCGCAGAAATACACACACACACTTTATAACGTACAAGTATACACATACAAGACAGCTGATGTTAACTCTAACACCGCCAACGATCAACTCCACTCAACTGCAGCCTCTGCCACTATTTACACAAGCACTGCCATCTTCATCCGAGTAGTCGAGATTGTTCTGAACGGTCAACTAGTATGTTCGATTTCTAGAGCTTTCGATGTCATTGCCAGCAGCCTAAACATTTAGTGTTGCTATACTTACAAACAATGTCAATGATGGACGTGCCTTCATACATGCTGAATGCTACAGGCAGTCGTTACAGACCGTTGAATTCAAATCGTCATTGCACATTCGTAACAATAATATGATAAAATTATTCATCAGAAAAATGGTTGTCACAAACATATATATGTTTACTGTAACCATATATATGGGTGATACAATCATGTGAATCGTAAATTAACCATATTATTGTTACCACAATCATATAAATAGTTACTCTGACTATAATATTGTTAAAAATGTTGAAATGGTTGCAGTAAACATGCACAAATTTTGAAATGGTTACAGCAAACATAAACATCGGGTGCCCCGATAGACTACACGATAGTGTTCTGAACTATCAATCTGGGGGTTGCGGGTTCGATTCCCGCCAGAGACTCTGGGTATATTTGCAGACAAGCAAAACGCTTCGCAGTTTCTGTCTGTTTAAAAAAAAAAAAAAAAAAAAAACTGTATATTGGGAAGTTTTGCCTTATAGTTCAGACCTTGTCCCGTCAGAATAATATTTGTTTCGATCGATGCAGAACGCTTCACTTCAAAACAGAGTATCTAATATTGGTTTGATTCGTTCTTGGCCTCAAAAAATAAGCAGTTATTTTGTCTCGGAATCCATATGTTGCCAGAAAGATGGGAAAAGGTCATAGCTAACAATGGCCAATACTTTGAATAAATTTATATTGTACAAATGTTTCAAAATAACAGGTAAACATTTTAAAAAGTCCATCATTTTTCTCTAGATTCTAATTACAAATACAAATTTATGAAAACCAAATCGAAACTTTTGAAATATTATTAAAAATGTCTGTAATATGAATGGAAAAGTCTGAACTGGAATTAGAAAACGTTTAGAGATAAATGGAAACTTCTAAAATACAATTGGAAATTGTGTATATTCAATCAGTTACCAATATCTTTATTACAACTAAGAACAAATATGGTCCCATTGGGCAAAATTCCTAAAATTCTCGAATCACCACGCAATTAATGGTAGAACTCTTTAATAAAACTTAAAGAAATTATTTCTAAGAAAAACTAAAAATTAAAAAAAAAATAATATAAGAATTCACAAAAAATCGCTAAAAACAAATTAAGCTTTGTTAAGATGTTAAATATCTTTTAAAATAGACTAAAATTGTTAACACTTATAAATCTAAAATCTCTTTCTAATGAACATGCTCTTTAGATTCCTCAAAACAGACTCCTAAAGTAACTAAATACACTTGTCGACTAAATGCAAAGGAACACAAACATCAAAGCAGTTAATGCCAAAAACAGATTTCAAACCCAAAACAGCAACAATATGTATGCAATGAAATAACAGCAACAACAACAAATCATGCCAGTGTGTTTAGTGGAAACAACATACACAGTACAACGAAGAATGTCGTTGGAAGCCTTATTACAGCAATGAGGCAAAAATCACATAAAATACAAAGCTTAACACAACCGCAAAGTACTCACATATACATACGTATGTATATGTATACATTTCAAAAACACAAAAACATACAGTTGTACATATGTATGTATGAATGTATGTATGGATATGTGTATGTTTGATGCATGTAGTGGTAGACACAAATGAGTAAAAATTTTAAGCTACTGCTTGTTGTATATTTTATACAGTGGGATAAATAAAATAGACTCGAAACGAGCAGCAAGCAGTGTTGACGACATAACGCCAAACCAAGTTAAGTGAAATGAAGCATTGCTTTACATTCGTGTCTACGTCAAAACTAAGGGTGTGCCTTAACAATTATACAAAAATATACCTTAACATTTCAAATAATGCGCATTTTATTATGAGCCAGTGCTTTAAATAAATACAGTTTTTAAGGGGTCACCCTTCTTGGTGAAAATAATAAATACATTATGATGTATTTGCCGAGAATCTAAGAAACCATCTCCCTGTTGGATTCTGCTGCAATTCGTGTTGCAAACAAGAGATGTTTGATGTCATAACATGACAGGCATAGACTCTCTTTAATAAAACTAAATGAGCCTTGAATAACTTTGTATTATGTTCATATAAAAACATAAGGCAAGTGGTTTACATTAGCAGGAATTTCATATGTACTCATAAATATTTCGAGCAAATTTTAAATCATTTTTATTTCAGTGCAAGTTTATAAGTATAAGTATTGCTCGCTTAAAGCCAAAGGTATTGAGAGGAATTTGTATTTTTTTTTGTTTGGAATTTTTGTTTACAGCTGCATACATAATTTTCATCATACTATATTGCTTAATAGAACAAAACAAAAAAAAAATATACAAAATATTCACTTATACTCGTTGCATATACATACATTTACCAATTTCCGTTTCCCTTTTTTTTATTTATTTTTATTTTTTGCTTTTCTACTATTCATGTGCTGCCTGGTGTGCAAGTACTCACTCGTATGCTGTTGTTGCATGAGACTACAAAAAGCTTTTGCAACATGCATGTAGTATGTGTTGTGTGAGTACATGTTTGTACGAGTTTATACTTCAAATTATGCATATTTTAACAGGGATATACAATTTCCACCAAAACGAAAATAAGGCAGCATTATTATCCTTAAACAAAAACCTTCTTTATTATATGCACACTCGTACGAATAGTATGTGTTAAGAGAAAATATAAACAAGCTAAAGTAGAATAAGTTTAATATGAAACGAATCTTTTGGGCCTTTCTGTACAAAAAAAAAAAAAAACATGTATTTAAAAAGAAACAATAACCAGAATTCAAATAAATACATAATTGGTTTAATACATGTAGTGCAAAATAAAAACTTAATATTATAATAAAACGTTCAATTTATAATTGGTGTTGTATAATTTCAAAATTGCTGTTTTATAAATATTGTATTTGAATAATATTTGTTTAGTTAATTATTTACTATTAAGTCTACACAACTAACTTACTTATTGTAGGGTACTAAAATGAATATTATCCTGTTTATCCTGTTAGTAAGACAACAGATACAATCATGCAATTTGACAAATTATACGATTAATAAAAGCACCATGTAGCATTTTCTGGGTACCTTATAAGTTAACGTAAAATTTTATTTAAATTGAAAGTTTTTTTATTTTTAAGATCACACTCTTCATGATAAAATTCCACTCTCCGACAGATGGTTGCGAAATGAACAAAGAAGAATATTAAGAATAATAAATCAGTAAATGCTGTAACATTTTTCTCCAGCTGAAGAGACTCAGAAAATAAAAGCACTTACTAACAAAAACCAAGACCCATATTTTAATTGAAACTAAGTATAAATATATATACATTAGGCTGGGTCGATTTGTATGGAAGATCAAAGGGTAAAAAATCTTATTGCAGAAACGCAATCTACTGAAAATTCGAAGAAAGTTTCCTCAAGAAACCATAGGTCTAAAATCAAATCCTATCTTGCGCATTTCGTCTTTTATCCAATAAAAAAAAACTATTTCAAAATGTTTAACAATATTATAGTCCCAGTAACTATATATATGATTGTGGTAACAATAATATGGTTAATTTATGATTCACATGAATATTTCAACCAAATATATGGTAACAGTAAACATGTATATGTTTGTGACAACCATTTATATGATGAAGGATTTACCATATTATGTTGCTCTTATATCATAATCTGAGAACAACATATTATGATAAAATTATTCATCATATAAATGGTTGTCACAAATATATACATGTTTACTGTAACCATATATATGGTTGAAATATTCATGTGAATCGTAAATTAACCATATTATTGTTAGCACAATCATATGTATAGTTACTGTGACTATAATATTATTAAAAATTATGAAATGGTTACAGTAACCATGCACAAATGTTGAAATGGTTACCGTAACAATGCCCAACTATATTTTTTTTCTGCGTGTATAGACAGAAATATAATATTTGTCATTCGAAATCAGTGATATCATTATACCAAAGGTTTTGTACGAATGTGAAAATGAATTCACAACTTTTACTAGGTAAGACAACCGTAATATAACCATACAACACATCATATTTTTATATAACCATAATGATCTGAAATCATAATATGTTTGGCCTCAATCAGATTATGGTTGTGCTACATCCATATTGTAATGCAATTTAATTCTTTTAATTTGTTTGTCCAGGCCCGCATCCTTTGAAATAAAAATACGAATGTTGTAACGTATAACGTTACAAACATACATATGGGGCATTTCATGTCCAACTTTTGAAATCGATGTCTTCCGATTTGGTTAGTTCTATTGGATAGTAATTCAGACACAATTTTTCAACAAGATCGGTCAAGAACTTTCTGAGTTAGAGGGGGTCACAATTTGACTTTTCGGCCAAGCAGGTGTTTTTTCTCATCCATGTAACTTATTGTCTATTGTTCTTAGCAAAATGTATCCCAAATAGTTTAGATAGCTAGTTCTTTAATTTTTCGGAAAAAAAAATAAAAATAAAAAATTTTTGTAATTTTTTTTTCCAAAATCAAAAACTTTTTTGATTTTTTTCAAAATGGACCCTTTTTTCTTAAAATATATTTTCCTTGAATACCTATTTGGTCGCTTAGTGGGATGCGAGTGGGATTTCATCATCGGAAGACATCGATTTCAAAAGTTGGTTCACTTGACATGAAATGCCCCATATATGTATGTATATGTAATAATAAAACACACTTGCTGCATGTGAGTAATACGTATAAACTGGTATGTATCCAGCAGTTCAAGGATACTGTCCCGAACTAGTGATTTTACTTATCATTTAGGGTGACTAGCTACATAACTTGTTACTTTAACACGTGCATGTCCTAAGCAGGGGGCAGTTGAAAATAAAATAAATTACAATGAGACTGTCCGATAGGAGGTCCAAAGTAGTTAACGCATTGGATTCACATACCGGTGACATAGAGTCAGTTACCTTACTAGCTACATAACCGGTTACTTGATAAGCTACATAACTAGTTATCTTAATATATACGGGTGCTAATTGATCTCAAATAGTCAGTAAAAAAAGGCATATCATAGACAGTCAAATAACCTAGAGTTTCCAATTCGATTTTAACCGAAACCGAAACCGCGGTTTTTCAAGGTCTAAAACCGAAACCGACAATTATTCTTCGGTTTTCACTATTAATCTATTTTCACTAAAAAAAATAAAAATTTAGAAATGAGAAACAAACTTTTTCATCAAATTATTCATCCAATATCTCTAAACACAGATCGGTAAAAATATCTTCAGATTTGTTTAAATTTTTAAAATTGTATTACAATAATTGCTTCAGATGATGTAGCAGGCTACCTTTCGCGGGCTAAATAATGCAAAATTTTTTTTTATTTTCAAATATCCGATAAAACTATGGAGTACTATCTGAGCGGTGCGCTTCGCCACCTCAATTGGAATAAAGAAATAGTACTATTAAGTCTCCCTTTGTAAATTAGTACTAATTCAGGAAAACATATCTCTTATTTCATGTTCATTGATTCATTGTAATGTGGATTGTAGCTCATTCTAGACGTATTATTAGAATAAAAACAGTACCATAAAGACCCACATTTTGTATTCATACTCAGCATCATGAATGTTTAATTTCATATTTCTGTGTCCATTATTATAGAAAATACAGAAGAAAGGTAAGACTATAATCACATTTCGTGAATTCTAAATCATTCAGAATCATTTGTGCCTAATTTTCAATTTTAAGGTTTATTATTACAAAATATTCAAAAATTACCTTTACAATAAACAAATAGTAACATTAATTATCCGTTTTGAATTCGCGTTTCCAGGTCCATAGTTATAAAATATTCAAAAAGTACTACTAGTTCGAAAAAGTACCTGCAATTTCCTTTTTTATATTCTAACTCAGTCAGGATCATGTGTGTTTAATATCTTGCTTATAGGTTCAATATTATAGAAATTTTAATAATAGTTTCTGTTACCTCAATATCATTATGCCCTCTATCCTTGATTCTTTCTTTATTCAGAAGCATATCAGCCAACTATTATGTATATACAATAAGTAAAATAATTTATTATAATAAAAAGTACCATTAGAAGAAAAAGTAAAAATTTTCCACGCTTAAACCACTGTCAAGTTTGAAATTTCAAAGTAATTTCCTGATTCTAGGTTCAATATTATAGAAAATTCATTTTGAAGAACGAAAAAGTACTCCTTACTTCTAGTTCTCCATTTTTGGTATCAGAATACAATTGAGCACCCTATTATTGATTATTTCTTTACTGAGAAGCATATTAGCCAACTTTAACTAATTTAATATATTAAAAAAGTACCATTAAAAGAAAAAGTACCAATTTTCCTTTATCCTCGTAAACACTCGTCAAATTTGAACTTTAAATTTGTTTAGCAGTTCCTATATTATCAACTGATTTAATAGTTAATAAATTATCACAAAACCGAACCGAAACCGATCGGTTTTCAATTTTTTAAAACCGAAACCGCGGTTTTGAAATTCTTCGGTTTTTTGGAAACTCTAAAATAACCGATTGCTTGTAAACAATCTCTACAATAGATTAATTGTGGTGGGTAAATTAACTACTTTCTAAAGTGCAGTACAAAATAAACGTTTAAAGTGACTATACTCTAGACTCTACAGTTAATTTACTATTCAAGAGCCCGAATAGTTTTTGATACACACAGAAAAAGGATCGGTTGGAAATCAGTTGCAACTATGAAAATTTAGTAGAATTAATCAATATTGTGTTGTAGTCATTAAAAATTTATAAATTCAACAGATTATCTTTATTTGTAAGTGAAAAATCATAATTGTAATAAAATTGAGGTTCCTATAATTGTATTATTAGTTAACATAATCAATTTGCGTCTGGTAAATATTAAATTAAGGAATTCGGTGGAGATGGCTGACGTTTTCAGTTACAATAACCAATAAATTCGGTTATAAAATCAAAAAAACACATTCGGTGATACCAACCGACAAATGATTATGTTGATTATAGAAATTATAAAATTTGTTTGACAGTTTTCGAAAAATCTATATAAATATATAAATGTCTTTGTAAGTTTGTTTGTTTATTTGTTTGTTTGTTTGTTTGTTTGTTTGTTTGTTTGTTTGTTTGTTTGTTTGTTTGAGCATCACGCCTAAATGGCTGAACCGATTTTATTGAAATTTGGAACGTAGATAAATCCTTACTTGGAAGCGTCAATAGGCTATAAATGTTTTTAATACTTGGACCAGAAAGGGATAAAAAGGGGAAAAACGGGTAAAATTGGTACCTTTAGTTTTTAAACAATAATTACTAAACGGCTTAACCGATTTTTACATCGACAGGGGTAGCGAAGCGCACCGGGTGAAGCTAGTAAATAATAAATTAAAGAACAATTTTGTACACACACTTAAAAGCGAAATATTAATAAAAAACAGAGCGCAGTAACATTCGGTCTTAGGATGATAAGTAAGCCGGTAAGTGGATAATTTATGAAATATGAATTTAAAATTGTTCACTGCATTTTTTTTTACAGATTTTATGGACTAACGCAAAATGGGCAATTTTTTATGATTTATCGGTAGACCTGCGGTAAGGTAGACTTAATCATAATCCTTCTTCTAAATAGTAAACAAAATTTACTTAATTCAAAAAAAACACGTTCCTTTCCCATGTTTACCAATGAATTATGGTCATGTGATAATCAAAATTATCCAGTTGGAGAATTCCTCACTAAAGGAGGTCGTAATACATACTTCCTAGTGCTTCTTCATGTTTTAATGTCTGGAAGTTAAATGACTGACATGTGTCCAAGAGATGAAAGGACGAATATCGGTAAGGAAATTATGAATTTACAATATAATTAACCGTTTTGTTACAATCATTCACTTATTTAATGATTTAATTATTTTGTAAATTCTCTTTAGCATTTCTTTCGTAAAGATCAATATCGTTATGGTACGTGGCCATTCGCCGTCAAGTCTCAGTGTTGATATGTGGTATAATCTGAATTATTTGGTAATTTGTGTACCGGTGTCCAGGAGCATGTATGTGTAGTGAATGAACTGCAGCATTCAAGTAAATCCAATGTTATCTGAATTACGACATAAAAGAAAACGTATAGTAAATTATTGAACATATTTATCTATATTAATGTATGATATAAAAATTGCAATAAATAAATTATAATACATATTTAATAATAATAAAAAAAATATTTTTTCATTGGGCCAGTCTAATGTAAGTATATATAAATTGCTGATTATTCCAACCGAATTATTTTTTAATTAACAGTTGTGATTACCATATAAACAGTAGTCTGAATCGAATTATGAAATAGTTCATGCAACCGACAAAATTCGATTGGCGACAAATTCGGTTGTGAATACGAATCTGTTTTCTCTGTGTGTTAAAAAAACCGTTTTCCCCATCGTCTTACTAAAATGTACAATGAAATTAAAGAAATGTAGAGTTTAAATTTCATATACTTAGAAGCCAAATACAAATTGATTTTCACTTCCCAACGAAATAAAATTCCATGTCATGGTTGTATGTAAAAAAATGATCTCATTTTCTTTTAAATCAAAAATTTCTCCTCTTACGTAACTAAATTTATAAAATCTTATAAACGTTTCAAATAACCATATTTCATATTTAATACATAAATTTTAAAGTCATAAATAAAACATATATTCATTTTTCGCTTGCCCTATTAAAAGCAAGCAAAATAAAACTTTTACAATGGTTAAGCATTTCTTAAACTACAAAATAAAATCTTTTTTAAATAAAAATTATCAAATAATTTACAAATTTGCAACCCCCTGAAACGTAAACGTGAACCCTGCTGGCGCTGGCTTTTAAGTATGAAACATAAAATATTTTACACAAATTTTATTCATCTTTTAAATAAGAAATTCGCCAACTACCAACACCCCGGGTTAGAGCGTAAAACCACCCTCGTTTCCTAAATGTCCGATGCAGAGAAATAAAAATGGAAAAATAAAGTGAAACTAAACTAAATTCAGTCATTTGTTAAGTAGCACTAAATTGTTGGAGGGTATGAATGGAAATTATTTGCAGTGCAAGAATTTCTTTCTTTCTTGCACTGCAAATAATTTCCAAGATTCAAATACAAAGTTGAGTTTCAAGAATGACATCATCTCAGCGTCGTCATCATCAACATCATTGGCTTTTTATTGACATAGTCATGCTAAAATGTTTTTCCGTTTCCGGTATACAATTTCGTAATATTTGCAGAAAACTACCATTAAAAACTAGACAAGTAATTAAGTTGAAATAGTTGTTTTTGTCATACGTACACATTTTTTTTATGACCCTGCCATTTCTTCACCATCATCTCTACCATCGTCATCGTCATTGTAATTATTGTTTTTCTCATCATCTTCATCTCCATCATCATTACGAGAGAAGCCATAAAATTTCAAGTAGTCATAGTCGTAATGAAAATAAATGCATTAAATGCAATTTTGTCAAACATTTTTCTTCTGCTGAATATTATGGGGGGGGGGGGGTCTAGAGAAAACAGGATGTGAAATTTAATACCCCAAAACTGACCAATATTTATATAAGAATTTTTAGTTTATGCTTTGTATCGTAGATGGAATGGGACACTATAAAACTTTCGTCTGTCATTATCTGTTAAAATTACACATAGTACATTTATCCACATATACATACTTACATATACATACATATCTACATTATATACACAAATATAAATTTTCCTAAAAATCTGTGCATATTTGACAATTTTCTAATTCTTGCTAAACATCCCTTTGTGATAGTTGTAGTTTTTAGTTGGAAATATCATATTTTGTTAGAGTCATGATTTATTTATATTTAAAGCAAATATTATCAAATGTTAAATTGTGCATGATAAATGCAAAAAGCTTTTATTTTTATAACAATTTCTAAATGTTAATTTTAGTTGATGAAAATTCTAAATAAATTTAAGCATTTAAAATATGGGGCCTGTTTATATTTGTTACAATAAAATTTCAATTTATAATTTAGCACTGCATTAAAAAAATTGTTTTGTTGACATCTTTTATTCTTCATGATCATATCTAAATATCGAAAAATACAACACATACACAGAGAAAACAGATTTGTGTTCACAACCGAATTTGTCCCCAATCGAATTTTGTCGGTTGCGTGTACTATCTCACAATTCGATTCCGACTACTGTAAATATATGGTATACGCAACTGTTAGAAAAAAATAATTCGGTTGGTATAATCAGAAAAATATGTATAGGTACATTAGAAATGCCCAATGAAAAAATATTTTTTTTTATTTTAAGATATTTATGATTTATTACAATACATTGCAATTATAAATTCATATTAAATACATATACAGATCAATATATACATTATTATACGAACGACTCGAAAACACGTCCAAATCATTCTTGATGATTTGGTATACTTCAATGATTCTGTTCATTATTCAAAAATCCACAAAGTAATAGACTTGATATTTCTGAAAGGAGCTTCTGGGGTACTGTTATTCAATTAACAACATTGATTAACATATTGACCGATATAGGTATTCATGAAGGTCTCAGTTGATAATAATCTTAAAAGAATTTACAAAATAATAAAACCCTTAAATAAGTGGATGATTGGGAATAAATATTTAACAATTTTGTAAGTCATGCATTTCTTACCGTTATTGCGACCTTTTGCCACCTTCGAACAAGTCAAACCTCCAAAAATCAGATATTAAGACATTCAGAAGCACTTGGAATTCTGATATTGACCATTACATCAAACATGAAAGTGAGAGTTGTTGAATCAACTAAATTTTTGGTATTATTTACAGGAAACTATACGGTTTAATATGTCCTAGGCCATGTCTGCTGATTACCTAAGAAAATTTGGTAAATTTTGTTTTGTTTTTAGAAAGTCTTCTGTTTAAAGATACAATGAAACCATAAGCATTTATATTTCCATAAATAATCTTATGAATAGCTTACCTACCTTCTGTAATACAGAAGATCAAACAATGGCCATCGTCCGTTTAGTTTATTTATTAAAAATTCATATTTATTTCCAATGTGTGTAAAATATATTTGTTTAAGTTCTTCTTGTTTTATTATTTTTATTTTTTAAAAAAAGTCAAACTAATTTAAATGTTTATGATCAACATAATCTTTTGTAGGTTGGAATCACCGAATTTGCTTCGTTTTGGCTTCAATGACCGAATTATTAGTTACCATAGCTGAAAGCAAAGTTAATTTGTAAATTGTAGAGACATTTGATTGCAACTACTAATATTTAGTAATGAAATGTGAATACAATTCGGTTGTAACTGCCGAGTTTATTTATTTTATTTTAACCACACATAAATTGATTATGTTAACTAATTATACGATTGTAGAAACCTCAATTTGATTACAATAATCATTTCACACTTGTGAATAAAGAAAATCTATTGAATTTATACATTTTCGATTACTACAATACAAATTTAATTGAGTTAATTAAATTTTCATTATTGCAACCGTTTTCCAACCGATCTGTTTTCTGTGTGTACTAGACAACACACATAGAAAACAGATTGGTTGGAAAATGGTTACAATTACAAAAATATAGTACAGTTATCCAAAATTCTATATTAAGTATCGAAAATGTATAACCCTAACAAATATTCTATAATTATAGCAGTAAAAGCATTCCTATAATGGAAATTAGGTTCGTAGCATTAATATATTAGGTAGCACAATCAATTTGTGTCTGATTAAAATAAATTTTATGGAATCGACAGATTCCACCTAATTAAATTCATATTTTAATACATACAACTTATAATACGGTGTTCACAACCAACGGATAATTAGACTAATCAAAAAAAGTTTTTTGACATTTTTGAAAATATAATTAGAAAATAATAACCAATATTTAAATTTAGAAAATTTATACACAACGAGATAAAAATTTCAAAAATATTTGTGAATTCTTATAAAAGATGATAGTCAATCAACAGTATTACTCCAGCAGACTTGCACTATGATAGAAACAAGAGGCAGGCATTTCACGAAATAATCCGAGCTTGAATTTAGCAAAAAGAAAATCATAGATACATTTCCGTGGCATTGGTGACCGATGCTAACTGGTCTTGCGCTTATGTGATATTCAAATGTAGAAAGGCCTCGAATGATAACTCATTGCAGGTTTCATTACTAGAAGATACAATATGTATCACTTTATGGTGCCAGAAGTCTCTGTACCCCATGGTTGTAGATTTGATACACTCCCAGCCTTTAATGCTAAGAACTTTTTCAAAAATCATATAAGACTATTAAATTATTTACATTTAAAAGTCTTCATCAGGACAATTCGAAATTGTAGATCTCAAGAGCAATCGACCTGTATCATTCGTTATAGATATTTAAAAACTGTTCGACAATATAATTTTCCGACCCTATAAAGTATATATATTCTGGATCCTTATAGATAGCGGAGTCGATTTAGCCATGTCTGTCTGTCTGTCTGTCTGTCTGTCTGTCTGTCTGTCTGTCTGTCTGTCTGTCTGTCTGTCTGTCTGTCTGTCTGTCTGTCTGTCTGTCTGTCTGTCTGTCTGTCTGTCTGTCTGTCTGTCTGTCTGTCTGTCTGTCTGTCTGTCTGTCTGTCTGTCTGTCTGTCTGTCTGTCTGTCTGTCTGTCTGTCTGTCTGTCTGTCTGTCTGTCTGTCTGTCTGTCTGTCTGTCTGTCTGTCTGTCTGTCTATCTGTCTGTCTGTCTGTCTGTCTGTCTGTCTGTCTGTCTGTCTGTCTGTCTATCGCAACCGAATTGTATGATAGTACATGCAATCGACAAAATTCGTTTGGCGACAAATTCGGTTGCGATCACGAATCAGTTTTCTCTGTGCAGGAAATAATTGAGTATGTATTATTCATTATAAAAGGTGATATTTTTAGAATATTTTTTTTTACATTTTTAAATAAAACACTTAAAAAACAAAATGTAAATGTCTGAATTTTTGTCATGACTCAAAAGAATAATATCCGACATTTACTTTTTAAATATAATTTCATTAAAACACAAATATTTTACAAATGTAAAATATTTGTGTTTTTTCGGTGAAATTCATAATATACATTCAGTATTATGACGGGTTTGACCGTAGTATCAAAAAAGTGTAATGACCTTTACTCAATTGCCTTTTGTATATGCATCTGCCAAAAAAAAAATTTCAAGCTTATAAGAAACAGTAAGATATTTATTTATACAGCAGTACAATAAATTCAATAACACGATTACTGCTTTCGTTGAGTTCTAACAACATTTATTTAACTATACCATGAAATTCCATAATTTATTAGGACGTTTAAGTTTTTTCAGCATCTCCGTCTAAATACAAGTAAATAAAAACAATTTTTGGCTGAAACATTTGAAATAATAGAATCCAACATACAAACTATTTACATCCATATAAATATACATAGTATTAAGAAGTAAGTAAATAAGTATGTTGTTAGTATATGAGTTTGTATAAAATGTACAGTATTTATTTCCTTGTGTATTTTTCTCGGTATTTGTTAACATTTGTTTCTTTTGTAAATGTGAATGTGTAGTGTGTTAATCTGTTGCCAAGTTTTGTACACAAACACGTCATTGATTTTGATTTAAGTGTTGCGTATTTGTGGCGTCATTTTGTTGTCTTTACTTTTTTTTTTTTTTTTGTTTCTTTCACTATTTTTCTATTCATTTATTCAAGTCGTTTGTTTTTATAATGTAACTGTATTGTTTGTATAGAGTTTGTATCTAGGATAATGTTTTTTTGCTTAAAAGGATGTTCTTTGTATGCTTATTTATTTTCATGTAATTATTTTTAAAATAAATAGACATATTCCGGAGTATTTTTTTAGTGCACTGAAGAGAAAAAATGAGGTAGAATTTATTACAACGGAAATTAAAATTTATGTTTACTTGTCAGCTGGCTTGTACGAGAGTATAAAACAAAAACGACTAGACTTTTATGTTTTAATAAGGAGATTTTATGTATGTTCTTGTGTTAATAATGCAATTTTAGCATATTATATTAGTTTAAATCTTTCTTCTTTAAAGCCAAACAAGAAAATTAAGTAATAAAATTCTTTATTTATCTTGAAAGGCTTAAACTCAATTGCTAGTAATTTTCATTTATTTTTCTCAATAAGTTTTATTGATTCTTTAAATTTTTTTTTCTTTTAACAACTTTCTATGGCTATAACTTCCTTAACAACCCATGTTCAACAGAATAAAAACTATATTGAACATTTATTCAATAACCAGCAGTATCTATCTATGTATATGTATGTATTGTCGACAAGGCAGCAACGAAAATAAAGAAAAGAGGACGGTTAAAACTGTGTATGAAAATCCTACAAACAAGAAATGTTTCAATGACTGCATACACTCGTAAAAATAAACACCCACAAAATTATTTTATTTCTGCCAAATGCAACCAACTGTGGTTCTATCTGGTTCTACTCTGGAAGACAAACACAAATAAACAACGGTTAAAATATACAGATAAACGTACAAAATGAAGTTGTCGTTGTCATTGTGCTGCTAGAGTAAAAACGAAAGAAGGGCAGGCAGAGAGATAGAATTGAAATAGTTGTAGTAAAAATAAAATGGAGGTTGTTCACAAACATAGGGTTGCATTAACTTGATGACGTGGTTTTACATAGATCTATCGACTTAAGTTGTATAAACTTTCGGCGCCTTACTGGCGGACACACTGTCGACAACATCAACTTCAGCATCAACAACGTTGTTGTCTACCCCAAACAAAAGTGTCATCAAGTACTATGCAGACTGTGGATAGAGAAAGAGTTGGTTGGTATTTTCAAAGGTTTCAACTAAAAAAAAATGCACTAAAATAAACTTAAACTCGAACAAATTTTAAAAGGAAACGGAAGTTGTTGCGTTTAGGTAATCGTATAAAAATAGCCTAGATTATTTATTGGTAAATTTAGCTTGCTATTAACCTGTTTCTATTCAAAATTACAAAAATTTGTAAAAACTGTTCAGAAAAAAGTATTTTTTTTAAAGAAGTGTTTGTAGTACTTAAAAAGGTAGTATTTTCAGTACTTTTTCAAAAAAGTTTCATTTTTAATTCTTTTTAAAAAGTAGCATATTTAATTCTTTTTTATTAAATAGTATTTTTAATACTTTCTTAAAAAGCACTATTTTCAGTACATACTTTAATAAAAAGTAGTAAATTTAGTACTTTAATAAAAAGTAGAAATTTTAGTACTTTTTAAAAAAGTAGTATTTTCAGTACTCTTTTAAAAAGTAGTATTTTTAGTACTTTTTTAAAAGTACTATTTTCAGTACATACATCATTAAAAAGTAGTATTTTTAGTACTTCCTAAAAAAGTAATAAAAACTTTTTTAAAAGTAGTATTTTCAGTATATACATCATTAAAAAGTAGTATTTTTAGTTCTTCCTAAAAAGGTAGTATTTTTAGTACTTCCTAAAAAAGTACTAAACACTTTTTTAAAAAGTAGTATTTTTAGTACTTTTTTGAAAAAGTAGTATTTTTTAGTACTTTTTAAAAAAGTAGTATTTTCAGTATTTTTTAAAAAGTACTATTTTTCTTACATACATCACTTATTTAAAAAGTAGTATTTTTAGTACATTTTAAAAAAGTAGTATTTTTTAGTACTTTTTAGAAAAGTAGTATTTTCAGTACTTTTTAAAAAAGTGCTATTTTCAGTACTTTCTTAAAAAGTAGTATTTTTAGTACTTTCTTATAAAGTAGTACACATTTTTAGTACTATTTTCAGTACACATATCATCAAAAAGTAGTATTTTTAGCACCTTTTTAAAAAGTTAGTATTTTTAGACCTTTTTTGAAAAAATAGTATTTTATTACTTTTTTAAAAAAGTAGTATTTTTAGTAATTTTTTATAAAAGTAGTATTTTTAGTTATTTTTTTATAAAAGTAGTATTTTTAGTACTTTTTTGAAAAAGTAGTATTTTAGTACTTTTTGAAAACGTAGTATTTTTAGAACTTTTTTAAAAAATTTGTATTTTTAGTAAAAAGTTAAAAAAGTACTTTAAAAAAGTTTTACAATTAGTACTTTCTTAAAAAGTTGTATCTTTAGCACTGTTATTAAAATGTTGTATTTTAAGTATATTTTGAAGAAGATGTAGCCTTCTAAATTACAAATATGGGCAATTCCATGTCATAGTACGTGACATTTGTACGCCTATAGAATGGAATAGATCTTGTAAAAATAAGAGTATCTAAAAAATAATTTGGTCTTTATGTTCCATTCAGAGGGTACTATATTTTAAAAAAATAATATGTTCTTTCGACACATTGTTGTCCAAAATATCGAGCGAAATAAGGGTATACGTACGTGACATAAAACGGAAGTCAGTTTGACGTACATGTAGAAATATACGAAAATTTGCAAATCGTGAGAGGCGTTAGGTTTTCTATTAATTTCTTACACTAAGCCAAATATTTTTCCTTTACAATCCGTCATATTTAAATAAAAACAATCTCTGGATGATTTTATAATAGATACAATTTAATATCGTACGTGAGATACCGTACGTGACAAATTTTTCTCTTTTTTACTACATGCTAATTGGGAGCTTAGTTTTTGCCGCAATTTTAGCCTAAAACATACCAATTAAATTAAAAAATTAAATATAGTCAGTTAAAACTATTATTTTTGTACTTAAAATGTTGTAATAAGCTCTGAATACTTTCACATTGTAACATTTTAGTGTTTTATTCTATTCAAATCATCTTGAAAAAAAGTTTCAAGGATTTTTGTTTTTTCAGTCGTAGTAGTCATTCTCGTGGAATTGCCCATATGCAATTTCTGAATTCACAAAACCCCTTCCATTCTTTTGTATTAAGTGTATTTTTGTATTAAAATACAATAGTGTAAGCTTGTTGTTGGTAATTTTTATACAAAAATTCAATACACTTATACACTTTTACAAGGTGGCGCAAAAGTAATCCTCCTATCAGAAAATGCTATAAATTTTGCGATTGGCCCCTAATGTCAGTTCTGTTTTGACATTTGTGTAGTAAACACATGCGAAATACACGTTAATAAACAATGTTACGTTACACTGCTCCAGAACGCGGAATACTGCTGACTATTTATTTGACCAATAATCGGCAAAATTTATAGCATTTTCTGAGAGGAGGATTACTTTTGTGCCACCTTTTATTTTATATGTTTTTTTTTGAATGCTGTATTGGTTTCCGTGCTATCAATGTAATATGAATGCCAGTTATTGAGAAGAAGAAAGAAAATACAAACAAATTTTCTTAATGTCCAGCAGCAAATTTATAGTTTTATAAAAAAAAATAATTAATTTACTTTTTTCAGTTCTATTTTTCATTTTATTTCTAGAAAACCTGCTGTTTGTCTTCTTCTTATTTGGTTTCTGACGTTTAAAATACAAAATACTTTCTTACAATACACAATGGGTGTTCACAAACAAATAAACAAAAAGTGTATTTAATAATACAGATTTTTTTCCACAAAATATTTTTTTTTATTTTACCAGTTAAATCGTAAGTTTTGCGAATTACAAAAATTAAGATGGAAATATCCAAATGACTCCGAAGAGTCATTCATGGAAAAATGTTTTTTAAAAGATTTTTTCATAAGATTTTACAGGAGACGATAAAATTGGCATAAAAGAAACATTTCAAAAATCACAAAAAATAAGATTTGTATACTCGATGGATAGACGCTTACTTTGTTGTCCTCACTTTGATTCTTTTAATTCTTCTTATTAATTATTTTGTTAAAATTACAAATTCTTCTGCTGCACATGCTAATATTGAGCGACAGTTTTTTTACAGCAAAAACTGCTGAATATTTTTAAAATTTTGATTTATCCTTTGATTCTACAGGAAAAAGTAGTAGTTAAGTTTATTTCACACTTTTGCATAACGCGTCCCTGGTGCGTCAGAGAAATCGAAAAGTGCATTTCTTTTTTAAATATCAAAAATAATTTTGTTTCATATACCATAAAAATGGCACAAACATATTTATTCTATCACTACCGTTTAAGGTGTTAAGATGTCTTAAAGTTCATATTGCAAACTTTAAGATGCCATATTTATAAAACCATATCCAAAAAATGGTCAGCATATAAGTTCTATATTAAATTATAAATTCGAAGGTGATGATGAAAAAAAAAACTTTGTTTAGCAAATAGTAACCCATATATTAACACGTTTAACTTCATAACTTTTAAAATTGTAAAACTGTTTCTCTTAGCGTAGTGCATATATTTTACCTGCATTCTAATAGTATCAAATAAGGCTTATTTTCCCTGAATTTTCCTTTGGAATCGCATGGTAAAGTCAGATTTGAAATATATTTCGCTGTTTTTACTCTGTAGAAAATGTTGCTCCAAATCAGTGGTTGCAACTGCAGATATGCAGCAGATAGAGCAGGATTTTTTTAAAAAAATATATACCATAGTGATCATATATGCCATAGTAAAAACATCGTCTAAATGCCCTTATTCAATTATTAAACACCAGTCACAGTGAGACATATTTCATGAAATTCAGTAGATTTGTAGCTTAAAAATAGAATCAACAAATAGGAAAACAAGGCTACAAAACAATTGCTTCGTTGTCAACTGACAACAGGTACAAGTAACATTGATAGGAATACAGCATTGAAAATTTCTCGATTGCTTTAAAATTCCGGTTTAATTTTTTTAAATATAACATTACAAGAAAATTCTTGGAATTAATTCTATGTTGAAAATAAAATTTCAATTATAAATTTCATTATAAATTTATTGAATATAACATTTAAACCCAAATATATATGATTCATCATTGGCAATTCACATACACTTTTATTTGTGCCACATCGTAGAAAAAAAGGAAATTCGTGTATATTCTATACATTTATACAGGGATGTATGGTACACAAGTATGTGTATTTGTATGTGTGTCAATAATATTTGTCGTCAGTTTGGTGGAGTTCCTTTTGACTACAGTTTGATGTCCTTTCGTTAACATGAAGTCCTACTACAAGTTACTTTTACTTTGAGTACTGAAAAAAAAAAATTCTACTCTAAAAATAAAGAAATTTTATTTTCTGTTTTACATATAGGCGATAACAACAATGTTGAAGCAGAGAAACAGAAAAAAATATTCAATGAACTCAGTAAAAATACATAAAAAAGTATATACATATAAACAAAATAAACTTCCTGCTATTAAATATACACACAAACAATGTAATTGTCTTTATATATACATATGTATGTATGTATTCACACATACACACACATGTCTACGTTTAAGGATGTTTCGATGCGTGTATGAAGTTGCTGTGAGGGCAATCTTAAAAGTACTTTTCAAAAAAGTGTATATGTAATACTATTACTCATGCAAATATTAGGCAAATTTTTGAAGCATCGTTGAAACTGAATTTCCTCTGTGTTTCGAAATTAAAAGAAAAGTCATTGACAAATATTAGTTGAACGTGCCAAAAAACTTGGGTGTGCGAAATATTAGGTTACTAATCTTTCAACTCTTAAGGTTGTGATCATTAAAAAATTAAAAAAATTAGCTTTGAAACTAACTACAGTTTCCTCATTAAATTAAATTTTAAGTTATAGATTCTATCCAAAATAAATTAGAGCCGTTAAACTTTGGACAGTTTTAGAGCTTTAAATAATTGTGGTAACTATAATAATGTTACCAATTTATAGATTTTTTAAATTTCGCAGTTTTTTACCACGATAAATTCAATATTTTTAGAATGTTGATATTATAAAAATCTTGTTACAAATATGTCTAACACCTTCTTAAGTTGCCAAGTTATCTTTCTTTAAAAAGACACACGGAAATACAATTGGTCTCTTATCAGTCATATTGTCATAATGTCCTAATATATCATGACTCGGCGGTTCGGCTTAACCGACTCTTAGGCATTCGGCGTTGGTCTCTGCTGATTCGTTACGATAACACAATAAACATAGCATAGAAAGTAGCATTATTTTAGAACAGTTTTTGCTTGAAAAGAAATAAAAACCATTGTGAAATATTAGGACATTATGACATGATAAGAGACCTTGTGAATTCACCAAATGTGTATTTTTCATGGAAAAATTTTATAAAACAATTATTTAATTAAATTCTCTTTAAAGCTATTTTCCTGGTTATAACCCCATATAGAGCATTATAGTTATCCTAGAATAATATTGTATGGAAAGAAGAATAAAAGAATTTAATAAATCTTATTACTAAACATTTTCAAGAATTATTGAATAAACTACTAATTTTATTTACATGTTTTGAAAGGACTTTACTACCGAACTGTGCAAATATTCATGTATGTATGAATGTATGTTATTTCTGACTCACAGATTTTTTTATCAACATATTTATTCATCTTTATTTTTGTGTATTTGTGAGTTAAATTGTTGTTATTTTAACAGTGACTATGCATACTCTATTTTTTTATTTTCTTATGCTACAAATGCTCACACACGGACAGACACACACACACTCAAAACAACAACAATAAATTGTTTACGCATTTTATAAGCTATTTTTCTGTTAAAACAAAAACAACAATCAAAATCCTTTATGCCAACCAGCACACCCCTACTTACATGCACACATACGGACATTAGGTATATAACTTGTTTAAGCTTTTCATTTACCGAAAAACGGGATTAGTGGGATCCCGCAACAGAAACCAAAATATTAACAGTTTTTCATTTAAAAAAAAAAAAAATTAAATACATTTGAATCTGTTTTTTCATAAGCATTCAATATTTGTATACCCTACACCATATAATAAACGCATATAACGGAAGGAGAGAGTAATATCAATGGAAAAATTACTCTCTTTTCACACATACAACAACAAAATACATGCAATACATTCTCATGAATTAAGTTTTTGACAACAGACTTAGGTTCTCTCAATTACCTATTTGTTGTCACCTATGCCCTACACCATCATAGTGGGGAAGGTATAATATATTTGTGCTTATGTTATGTAAAAAATAAAGTATACCAATCAACACAGAATCACTTTTGGAGTCGATTAAACAATGTTCGTTCTTCTAATATTTTAAATGTATTCACAAAATTCCATTTAATCGGTGTTTGAAATGAGCCGTACGCCTTGAAAGGTCCAAATTTTGGTTATACGCCTAATGAAAATACACAGTTCATAGGCGAATGAAAAGTATTCTATAATTTTCATTTTTTCCATTTTATTTTTTTACTATGTAAATTTTCGCAGCTTACAAAGTTTTATTTTAAATGAATGTATATGAGTGTGTGAGTATGTGCATATTAGGGTGACTCTTACTTTACACTGGAAATTCAATGCTGCCAGGGTCTAAAATCCGTCTTTTAAAATCCAAATGCTGAAAAGTTTAGTCAAATCGGATAACGTTCAGAGGTTGCACATTTTATTTGAAATTTGGATCATGGTAGCAATATTTACAAAAAAATTTAAAATATTAGAAAAAATTCAATTAAAACCGAATTTCCATACAAAATTTGTTTTATAAACCTGTAATAAATTTAAAAATTGATTATGAATAAGGCCTTTAAACATAAAATATAAAAATTGTTCTGAAATTTTCAAAATTTGTTTAAACGATATATAAGTGAAAACAAATTGTTTATAATGTAAATTTTAACGATTGTACCTATTATGGCTTAGCATGGGAAACGATTTGAAATTAACAGGTTTGGAGGAAATTTTGAGTTTTTACACACATTTTTTAAAATTATGTATTAGCACTTTAAATTTACGAACACGTAAATAAGCTAGTCAAGGGAATAATATGAAATTAAATCCACAAATTTCCAATCGGTTCCACTCTTACTCTTAATATTCACAACCATTAAAATTTGAATTTTGAATCCTTATTTAGTTTTTATTAGATATAATTTAAGATTTGGATTTGCCTGAAATTTTAGATATCAAATTATCCCAAACCAAATGATATTAAAACGAGATCGAAACGATATCATATAGATGATATAAACTATCATATATGATATCGTTTGCGTGTCATAAATGATAGTTTTTTCCTAAATTGAACCGTTCCGTATAATATCGTTTTTCCAGGCAATTATGATACCGTTTTCGCTATCATAATTTCCAATGAAAACGATAGTAAAATCGCCATGCAGATTTTATTCTGAAACTAAAAATTATATATAGTTTAATCTCTTATACTAGATATTTCGTTGAAATATTTCGCATATTTAAACATCTTGGCTGAAATAATACAAAAACCTGGAAAGGAAAAATAACATCATACATATTTTCATCACATTCATACCGCATAAAATTTAAGAAAATTATCGCGTTTTTATTACCTGTTTAATTCAAATAGTTACGTTTTAAATGATTTAATATTTATTTTGTTTTCGTATGTTGTTTGAAAATTTTTAATATAAATTATTTTTCAGTTTGAAGTTTTTTTCAATTGTTGTGGTTCATTTATTTATTTTATTGGAAGGAAAATTTTTGAAAACTATATTATGATAATATCGTTTTCAATAATAATATATGATATCATAATCGCCCCCATAAGGTTATACCGATTTTGCTATCATATCGTTTTCTGGTTTATTGGGTATACTGGTTATCGATGTCAGAAAACTTTTATACAGTATCGGTCATAACTAAAGCACCCCCTCCATGAATTTTTTCATATCATAATTTTTTGATAAAAAAAGGTTTCTTGGGATGTATTTTGTATATATTTTATTAACTTATATTGTTAATATTCGTATAATGTTCGTTTAGTACAGGATAATTTTAGGAACAGTTGATTTAAAATAATAAAACATAGAAAAATAAAAACGGGACGGACAAAACAAAAGCACCCCCTTATAAGATGTTCAGAAATATGACTATGCTACTGCATATTTGCAATGTCAGTTAACGGGATTCACAACGGATGCATTTAAAAATTCCAGAAGATAAAAATAAAGGATGACGTAGTCTGTATAAGATATGTTTTATACAGTTCATTGTGAAATAACTATGAATGGCAAGAACCAAGTACTCCAGTGAATTTAAAATTAAAGTTATTGAAGACTGGAAGGCGGGCTAATCACGGCATGAATTGAGTAAAAAATATTCAATTAACAGATCAGTTATTTCCAGGCTGATTCCAAAGTTTTTGCAGAATGGTCGTATTTCACATTAAAACCACACGATATAATGATTCCTTGATCAAATGATCTATATAAAAAGATCCTACAGCATCAGCTAGTCAAGTAAGAACAAGTTTAAGATTATGCGTTAGCGAAAGAACATTCCGTAGAAGAGCAGTAGAAGTAGGATTATTCAGCCGACGACCAGCAAAAAAAACCGTTTATTATAAGCTAAGAACAAGAAAGCTAGACTGGAGTTTGCCAAAGCCCACCTTAACTGAAGTGTCCAAAAATGGAAGACAGTTCTGTTCTCTGACGAATCCAAATACAAATTAAAAAGTTCCGATGTAAGGATCAGCAGTTTTCACGATTTATTTCAAGGCGTTATTATAGCCTGGGAAGGAATATCGCAAGACACCATAAAAAACTTAATATATTCTATGCCTAAGAGATGTGCTTGTGTCATCCAAACCAAAGGATTTGCAACAAAATATAAATTAAAAAAACTTTTATATTATATCCATGAAGTTTTTATTTTTATAAAAAAATACAGTATGAAAAAAATTCACTGAGGGGGTGCTTTAGTTATGGGTGATACTGTATATTATAATACAAAAAATTATTTAAAAATTAAAATTATTTTCAATATTTACAGCCTAACCACAAAAGCCGAAAAGTCGATTTTAAATCCATAAATTCCACTTTTACTTTATATTTCATACCTTAAAACATATTTCAAACATATTTATACCCTCCACCACCACAAGTGGTGAAAGAGTTTGTCATTCCGTGTGTAATATTGAGAAATATTCATCTGCGACCAAGCAAATATTTCATTGATCCTATGTAATTCTAAGATCGATTGAAAACGCTCACGTCCAACATACACAAATAAACTTAGTAGACTTTAAAAAAATGTTTATTATTGTCCTAAGCAGCTTGATATTGAAAATCAGCAAAATCGGTGCAGTAGATCCGAAGTTATGAACCAAAATGTGAGACAACCTAAAAAAAATTTATAATTTTCACATATTTTTTGTTATTTTACACTTGATAAAAGGACTAACTCAGTTGAAAATTAGAGAAATCGGTCCATGATTTCTGCTAGCCCCCACACAAATTTATTCCCGTATTATTGTTCGATGTTCTATAAATGCCTACAGAAATGCAGTATCCTTACAAAATTTAGTTTCATGTTAAAAGAAATCACAAGACTAAATATCGGTCCCTAATTCCCCATAGCTCCCATATAAGGTCCACTTTAGCTAATCGCGTTGTTTATACTTATGAAATTATACAAAAATAGACCTCAAATACTCAGAAATCACGTTAGAATACTATATGGCGATAGGCCCACAATAGGTCATATCTCCCATATATTAACCCAAAGTTTTGAAAGTTTTTTTTTTCAATATTTCTTATGGTATGGAAAATCAAAAGTTTTATTATTAAAAAAAATCAACTTTAACAAAAATTTACTTAAAAAATGTCTTTTTCAGGCTGTTAGTTTTTTACGTTATCCGATTTTGCTTAAATTTAGATTTTAAGATCTTTGAAGCATCGATATTCAAAGAGAGCCAAATATGGGCCATCCTAATGTATAAATACATACATATATATGTATGTATGTGTGTGTATATGAATATTATATTGTTTTTTTATTATTATGCATGTTTGCATACACATATCGTTCAAAATATACTTACCCAACAACAATATACAACGATTCAGTACTAAACAACAACAGTAAATATAAATAAAAAGAAAAACATTGTAAAAAATTGTATATTAATGTTAAAGTTGATTTCCTCTTTTATTTGAGTTGTGTTGTTGCTTTTGTTTGTTGTTATTTTTTATTTTATTTGTGGTTCTTGTTGTTGATTTTTTTATGTTTTTTAACTACCCTCATAAACTTTTTAACAGGCAATTGTTACAATGGCGTTAAGTAATAAAAGAACGCTTTACATATAAGTGTATGTATGTTTGTTTGTTTGTGTTTATGTGTGTGCATGTGGGGGTGTTTGTATACGGTCAATATTATTTTCACGCTTTTTATTGTCAGCATTGGCATTTTGGATTGTTTATTTTTAGCCATCTAATATTCAAAGTGAAAAAATATGTGATTAATCATTTAACGTATTTGGTGAATTTCAACATATTTTATTTAATTAGTACATATTTATATGTATTTACATTAATGGTTTAGACTAGTTGATTAATTACAGATTATTTCTATTATGATTTTTACCATTTGAACACTTAACACTGCATTGCTGTTTTTCAACATTAATTTCTAGTTAGATAAATACATCATATTCCAAATCAATCCCTGATTTAACCATCCGCTGTACAAATTTCGTTACGAAATTGAGCTTGATTGATCACAAATATGTAGAAATTTGGTAAAAAACGGACCACAATTGGTCATCCAAAGACAAACAATTGTATATTTAGATAATTCGGGAAAATGTCTGTAAAAACTTTTCTTAAATGTGTAGCTTATCTCTTTTAGTTTAAGAGATATTTTTGTTGAAAAAAATTCCATTAAATTATTGGCCTAGGTGCATCTAAAACAAGTAAGAGAGATATATTCGGCTGGGCCGAATCTTATATACCCTTCACCAAACTATACTTCAAAATAAAAATTTTAAATATTTTTAGGTAAACAAAATTTATTTGTTACCAGTTGTTTTTTTCGAATTTTTTTTTAAATTTTTTATGTAACATTTTTTTAATCTTTTTCAAATTTAAATTTTTTTTTTTAATTTTTTAAATTTAAAACAGTTTTTTTTTAATATTTAGCGAAAAAAAACTTTTGGTGAAAAAAAAAATCTGGTTAAAATTCTCCCGATTTTGACCCATTGTAGGTCCAACTTACTATGGTCTTATATACTTCGTTGCAAAGGTCTTTGAAATATCTATCATTAGATATCCATATTGTCTATATTAATGACTTAGTAATCCAGATATAGGTAAAATCGAGGTTGTCCTGGTTTTTTCCTTACTTGTGGACCGATTTTGCTGATTTTAAATAGCAAACTTCTCGAAAGCATGTCTGACAGAATTATTGAAGATTTGGATCCCGAAGATATCTGGGGTCTGCAGAAAATTGATTTCAACAGACAGACAGACGGAGAGACAGACGGACATGGCTTGATCGACTCCGCTATCTATAAGGATCCAGAATATATATACTTTATAGGGTCGGAAAATTATATTGTGGAAATTACAAACGGAATGACAAATTTATATATACCCTTCTCACGAAGGTGAAGGGTATAATAAGAATTGCCTCACAAACAGTGGGACTTGAGCAATTTTCAAGAAAAATTATCAAAATATCTAAAAATTTCTAAAAAGACTAACACAGATTATATGAAAAGTATCACTGTTAAATAGATTATAATTATATATAACAAGGTAAATAATAGCAGAATTGCCTTATCAATCTATATAGGTTGCACTTTCGAATTTTACACTAATTAGAATTTAAAATTTATCTTGGTGGTTGGACAAGAAAATATACTGATAACAGGAATCTGTTTGTTAATCATTTGAAGCCAGAATTTACCCCGAACACATCAAACTCATAGACTTGTAAATGTTGTAAGAAAAGCGTTTGAGTAAAAGAAATATTGTTCTGTTCTCTTCATCGACATTTCTCAAGCGTTTGATGGTTTTATATACAAATTGAGTCAAAATTTACACACATAATCTTTGGAAAGTTATTTAACTGGCAGAACATATGCCAGAGAATCATTCCTCCCTATTCATATCAATAGCCAAGCGATAATTCTACAATCGGAAGTTACATGGAAAAGTCATTTAGATGCAAAGTTGTCTCATCGTCAAATGTAGAAAAAATCTATAGACGCAAAAACAAATTTTTAAGAATGATCACAGTTGCGCCCTGGTATATCAAAAACGCGAATATACGCAAATATCTATTAATATGATTATATCCAACCATATTATGATTCCAGCTAACCATTATATGATTATTTTTAAATCTATTAGATGATATCATCATATTATTGTTGCAGCACAGATTCAGAATATGACTAAGCCCAAGCATATTGTAATCCACCTCAAATATGTGTGAAAACGTAATAGGTGATATGATCGTTTTATGGTTATACCAAGCATAGAACATGTTATATTTGCTGCAACTATGTCGTTACCATGTATTTTCATCGGAACGGTTAAGGTCCGATGCCTTATTGAAAATGTTTGATTTCAACCAATTAAAATTTTGGTTAATGAACTTGTAACGTAGACTTAGTCCCTTGACTATGTCTACATACATGTATATAAAGTACCCTTTATAACGCTTATATTTGTTCCTTCATTTTATTCATATTTTTATATGTATAAAATATAATACATGTTATAATAATTTCCTTTTATTATATCTCGTCTGAACCCCCCTATTGTTTTCATACATCTTACCACGTATTCAATAACATAAACATTTCATACCAACATCTTGTGTTCATACCCACACACATCACACTAATATTAAACAAAATACAACAATCAGTCATATAATTCCCATTTAGTTTATTTGGAAATATGTATAAGTAGAGAAGGTTTTGTTACATTCGGGGCGGTTCACACAAGACGAGAATCTCCACCTCAAGTCTCGGAAATTATAGAAATATAACTGAAGAGCCGACTAATTTTACTTTCGTGAAATTAGTTGTTATTTTTTTAAGGTAATACTCGGCCTTGGGTTGAGTATTATCCAATTAATAAATAACCGTGACTTCGGTCGCCGGTTCTTACCGTGACTTCGGTCGCCTGTTCTTACCGTGACTTCGGTCGCCTGTTCTTACCGTGACTTCGGTCGCCTGTTCTTACCGTGACTTCGGTCGCCGGTTCTTACCGTGACTTCGGTCGCCTGTTCTTACCGTGACTTCGGTCGCCTGTTCTTACCGTGACTTCGGTCGCCTGTTCTTACCGTGACTTCGGTCGCCTGTTCTTACCGTGACTTCGGTCACCGGTTCTTATCGTGACTTAGGTCGCCGGTTCTTACCGTGACTTCGGTCGCCTGTTCTTACCGTGACTTCGGTCGCCTGTTCTTACCGTGACTTCGGTCGCCGGTTCTTACCGTGACTTCGGTCGCCTGCTCTTACCGTGACTTCGGTCGCCTGTTCTTACCGTGACTTCGGTCGACGGTTCTTACCGTGACTTCGGTCGCCTGTTCCACTAAGCTAAGAACCCTTGTATTATTTGTATTATATTATTTTTAAGTCGTGATAAACCCGAATGCAGAACGCCGAACCTGCGTTAAGCCGATCCTGATATAAACCCGAACCGGTTAGCAACGATCCCGAATATACTACCCGAACCTGCATTAAGCCGATCCTGAATCTAAAACCCGAACCAGCCGAAATCTAATTTATTCGAGAGACAAAACCCGAATCACCCGAAAAAACCGAATCCAGAACCCGAGATCCTGGTTGCCGAACCAACCGACGTATCTTATCGTAGCTATTTTCGTAGTATCTTTTTATAATTGTATTTAAACTAAGAATAAAATTCAATAAAAAGATTTATTAATATTAACCCCCTGAAAGGGTAAATACAAGTGTTATTATTTAAGGTTTGTGGATCCGTAAGTCGACCCTGGACACGACCGAGTTGCCTCAGCCGAAGACAAAACCACGTTACAAACTGAGTACTATAAACAACTTCCACTGTTAAAGTTTTTCAGATAGCTTTACATTTTTATAACCTTCACCTTCGTATAAATATAAGTTTGTCATTCCGTTTGTAATTTCCACAATATAATTTTCCGACCCAATAAAGTATATATATTCTGGATCCTTATAGAAATCTACTTTCCGAAGCCCCCAAACAACTTACATACACGATTTATACATCAATATCTCCGGAATTCTTGCTCGGTTGCTATTTTAAATAGAGAAAATCGGTTCACAAATGGCTGTCTGTCTGTCTGTTGAAATCAACTTTCCGAAGCCCCCAAACAACTTACATACACGATTCATACATCAATATCTCCGGAATTCTTACTCGGTTGCTATTTAAAATCGGTCCACAAGTGGCTTACATATAAGGAAAGAAACCAGGACAACCTCGATTTTTGACCTATTATTGACCTACATATATCTGGATTACTAAGTCATTAATATAGACAATATGGATATCAAATGATAGATATTTTAAAGACCTTTGCAACGACATAGTAAGTTGGACCTACAATGGGTCAAAATCGGAAAAAAATATTTTTTAACCAGAATATTTTTTTTTTTTCACCAAAACTTTTTTTCGCTAAATATTAAAAAAAATTGAAAAAACAAAAAAAATCTTTTTAAAATTTAAAATAAATAAAAAAAAAAAATTTTTAAAAACAAATCGAAAAAAATTTTCCAAATATTTAAAATTTTTATTTTGAAGTATAATTTGGTGAAGGGTATATAAGATTCGGCACAGTCGAATATAGCTCTCTTACTTGTTTTACTAAAATGTCGATTATTGAAGGAGTGCGACAGATATGTTGTTTTTTATTTGGATTAATTTAATTTTAACTTTAATGCTATTTTAAAACACAAAATTCATATCAAAATAATAAAAAAGCAATCTATTTACATCAGATTTTTTGTTATTATAAGATTATTATATCAATTCTCACTGTAATTTTTATTTATATTTAAATTTGGCAAAATTTAAAACTTTTATTTATTAAAGTTAACAAAAAAAAATGTTTTAAACCCCTTAAAAATTCAATATTTTTTTTATCCCATTGAGATAATAATACTCTTAACATCTTTTCGCTCTCAGACTTTTGTATTACATATAAATAAAATATCAAATTTCACATGCATTTATTGCAATATTTAAAGAATTTTAATTTAAATTTTTTCCATTAGCTGCTTAATAAAATAATACAGACTGCATAAAATTGCTTATAAACTATTCAATGATTAGAAATCAATACTTTATTTACAAGTTGATTGACTTTTATTTTGCACATAAACAACAGCCAGAGCTCATATCCTTCAAACTACAGACTTTGTAAAGAAAGAAGAAAAAAAAATACTAAGTATTAATAAACTTAATAAACTGCTTCATTTATGGACATTTTATGTAGATGCTGTGTTGATATTAAACTTGAAATGTCCTTTTATTATTTAGCTGGAAGTAGGACCAACACAAGACACGCCGAATTCTACACTCAAACCAAAATACATACTTAACAATTGTTGTTGAGTGTACTTGCAACCAAATGTATGTATGTAAGTATATTTAACCCTTGTTGTGTTGGCTAATGCTTAAACTTATTTGCTGCATGTGTGTGTTTATAAGGTTTTATATGTTTATTTGTTTATACTTATTTCGTTGTTATAGAACATACTTTAGTCTAGACTTGTTAAAAAGGATTCTTGGCTATAAAAACCTATAAAATATTTTCGAAAGTTTTTTAATATTAAGCTCTATGCATATGTGTGTGTGATTATTTTTACACGTACATACATATGAACTACTTATATAAAGGGTATTTCATTAAGCGCTTGCTATCTTTAAATTGAAATTAAACAAAATCTACAAATTTTATTTGTTTGATATGGATTATGTTGGCTTTGGGGGCCGCTGTGATTTGCAGCTTAAAACCGCACAAGAAAAAGTCTATATGGGTAAAATCGCACGATTTCGGTGGCCAGTTCACATCATCTCCACGTTAGATGGTCATGCCCTTAAATCGCTCGTGCAGAATGCCAATGTGGCAGGAGCGGTGTAGCACGTAGCGCCTTCCTATTTAAACCACATGTCACTGAACGTCATAGTTCGGAAGTCCCTAATTAGAATACCCTTTATATGTCTAGGTATATGCATGTAAATATGTTTTTCTATTGTTACATTTTATTTTTTGCTTTGTGCAATAAATACATTTTATTTTCTTAATTTTTTTGTTATATTTGTTTCTTTCCTTTTAGCTGAAACTCTTAAAAGATCATATCTAAGATATTGTAGCTGTTGTTGATTTTTTTTTTTATAAAATTTAAAGAAAACTTTTTTCATAAGCAGCTGTATTTCTGCAAGTAGCATTATGTTTAACAGAGCTTTGAATATAAATATTTCATATGTAAAATATTGCTAAAATATAAAAACAGTTTTTAAATAAAAAGTTTAACTAGAGTGTGCTGGAATCCAAACACTTAAAAAAGATACAATTGAAAACATGTTTTTTTGTGAAAAAATACTTTACTGAAATTTAAATATTTTGAGATTTATTGTAAACTACATATAATACATAAAAGTTATTTTTACACACATTTCTTTAAAAATATGGATATATGAAATATACTTAAGACATTTTTAAATAATTTTGACAAAATTTTTCCAATCAAAATGATATTAGCGAAATTTATATCCAATTTATGTCCGAAAGCCAACTAAATGACAATGACATACAAATTGTTTAAGGCTTTTTCACATTCCTGCCGGCAATGTGTCAATGATACACAATCCAACAATCCCACAGTACAACTACAACACAAAACAAAACGAAACATGTCCATTGAAATTACAGCAACAACAAATGTCTGTGTCTATAAGTTCACAACGTATGAAAAGATTTTCGGATAATTTTATTGTTGAGTTATACAATAGGGTGGCCCTTATATTATATTTTTTGAATTTTCTATGGTCCCAAGGTCTAAAATGAATCATCGACATTTAAATACAAAATTGTTAATTAAATGTTGAAAAAAGTCTCAACTAAAAATAGTTTTTGTATTTCATTTACCCATAATTTAAATATAAAAAACATCGTTAACCTATCATAACTTGAAAAAATCATAAAATTTCATGCATTTTTCTAATACCAATTTAAACTTGCAAAAATTAAAAAAATTATTTTTGATTCTAAGGACTGAGATCGAAAAATTTTTAACATATATATATGTTAATAAAAATTAAACCACTAAACTTACAGTTTTGAATCTTTTTTCATTTGATTGAAATTATTGTTACAATTTACAAAAAAAAAAATATATTTTTACAATTCTAATCACTAATGATGAAATTTTGAACTTTTTCGAAAACCTTTCCATTATGGTTTTTATAGTGCTTTCTGCCACTTTGTTCGAACAGGTTGTGCATCTCCGTTTAAAATCTACCACACTTTTGCACACCCCTTTTTTGTGCTCTTCAATTCTCTTTTAACAAGAGCCCAATATCTATCCACTGAACTCAGCTCCAGGCAGTTTTCAGGAATTGCCTCTCTTGGTACAAATACCACATTATTGGTCTTTTACCACTCAAGACCTTTCTTACCATAGTGACAGGGTGCCAAATCAGGCCAAAAATAAATGGACACATTAAGAAGTCTTATGAATGGAAACATCCTTTTTTGTAAACATTCCTTGATGTAAATTTCGGTATTTATAGAGACATTTGTAACAAATGTTTGACTTTTTTGCCGCAACTGCATATTGTTCGCCATACCAAGAACTTTTTGTCTGCTTTTGGGTCCTAAACTTTTCTTCAACATTCCCTCGAGTATCTGCAACATAAAAAAATTTACCCATAAGCTGCGAAAAATTGTCCGTACGTACATTTTGTCATCCATTATGCAGCAGGTATATTTTTTGTATACAATTCGACTTCAATTTCCATGCTCTGTCTTTGGCCTCTAAAATTTTAGCAACGTTCCTTTTAGGAACTTTTTGAACCTTGTATGTTTTTAAACCTGCATTGGCTTTAACTATTCGTACCAAATAGTCCGAGTACTGACCTAACCGGGCTGATTTCCTACCGGAGGTGTTTGGAGCTCTTTTGATAATGCTTTCTATTTTTTGGCTTTAGAAACATCATGTGGACCATTCCTTCTACCAGAATCAGGTTTTCTATCAATGGACAAGTTCTCCCGGTACTGTTTAATAACATTGAAAACAGTTTGACGGCAGACCTTTGATTGTTTGCCCAACTTTTTGTAGGACCAAGTTGGGTTTTGTTGAAAATATTTGATAATTTTAGTATGCACTTTCTTCTGGTCACTCATTTTAATCAGATTAACAACAAATGAACATAATTGACATTAAACATAATAACTGACATGCTTTGCAAAGGTAACTTCATCAAAAAAGAAATCAAATAATACTTGGGTTAAAAGGTTAAAAGAAAAGCCCCTAGTCCCCAGAAAATTACTTGAATATTCATAATTGGCTTATTATAATGAATATCGTGATGAAATTGGACATAAACAAGTTTCATATGAACCTAAATCTTTCTACCAACTTTTGTGAGCAGCGGTTCATAATAGACCCTACCCCCGATATGAACCCTTTATCAGAAAAATATTTTATTGTCATATATAGATGGTGGGTCTACAAGATTCGGTACAGGCGTATATTACACTCATACTAGTTAATATATAATGCAAACAAATTTGTGACCAAAAACTTAAATTTCCTCGAAATCCGCCAATTTCTAATCAGTCCCCACGCTAACCCAAAATCGATTTATGAAACTTTGATAAATATAAAGGTAGGGTCACACATGGCAAATATTTGACGAAAAAGACGTTACCACTAAAAAAATATATTTGGATTCTCTAATTTATTTTAAAAACTTATCTTATTGAGGATGATTCAAAACAAATATTTAGTTTTATTTTATTTGATGCTGTTTGATCAAACAAAACACTCGTAAGAGTAAACAACGTCAAAGTTACGCTTTTTTGAGTAAATATTTGCCGTGTGTGAGCCTACCTTAAGAAGTGTTAACGAATATGGAGGTTAATATTTATTAGAATCAACATTTTTTACGTTTTAGAAATGTAAAATTTTTGATTAGAAATATTAAATTTAATGATTTTTTTGGTATCATGTTATAATTCGTTTTATCCATATCAAAACAATAAAATGGGTTTTTTCTATATTTATTTTTTAGGAAAATCCAGAATGTACAACTACTTAGTAAACGTTATCCAGTTTTGTTAAAACTTTTTAGCATGTGTTTTCTGTGAGCATCGAAAATGCAAAAAGTGCAAAATAAGTGCCACCTTAGTGAACAAGTTGGTATGTATAAACGTTTGTGCAGCGTATGAGTAGAATATTGGGGTGTAAATACAATATTTAGCTTGAAGTATATAATACTTATGTATAGAAGTATTTGTTGTATGTCATTGTATTGAGGTTTTCATGCCACAAAACATTTACAAGTCATACACATTCCTACATACATACATATGTAGATATGTATGTATGTCTCTATATTATAGATTTAATTTACTTTGATTTATGGCAATTGACATTATGAGTAGGTTTTCATATAAATATTTAATGAAACGTAAATTATGACAAATCTCTTAACACATACATACACATACATACACTTGCAAACACATAAATATACTAAATATCTAACCACTTACACATACACTTTAACATTCCTTGCACATTCCTGTACACATAGCTGTGTTTGTAATACAAAAACATTCAACTAACACTCTTAGGGTAATAAATATACTTTTCATACCGCACAATCTGATTAATGTCCTTAAATTTTTATGTTTTAGTTTGCTTTTATATTAAATACTTAGGAATTTCAATATATACACTACAAACCAAAATGTGTCTGAATGTATTTGTACACTGCATATACAAATGTAAGTAAGTGTATAAATTTCATTTGATTTGTGTATTTAGGGAGTATTTTGTATTGAAGCGGATTCTATCTCACTTATCTCATTAATCCAAAACAATCAAAAGTTTTTTTGTGTGTGAAACCACTTTCTTTTTTCAACAACCTGAACTTCATAATCAGATATAACTTTAACCTTATAAAACTGGTGTTTTGCTTTAACATACAAAATGTTGCCTAATTAAAATCGATGATTCAGAATTATTGAATATTTTGGGATCTACCAATAACAATCGAAATAATAGTTACAAAATGTGTAAGCAAGAATTATATTCATTATATCACAAGTAAGTAAACATCTGTAAAATTCTTCAGAACAATAACTCAAAGGTCAAGAACGTGACATTATTTATATAATAAAGATATTTTAAGTTAGGATAGCATTTTAGTACAACTACTTATATTTAGTGCAAAGGGTTTGTTTTAACATTTTGTAGACTCCATTATATTGGCAAAATACATGGTTTCAAAAACGCGACAACTGCAGCTAGTGTAAAGTAAAAATTTGCGAATTAAAATTTGTACTGAAGTAGTATAATATTGTTTTCAATTCGTAGTTGTCATATTTGTTTTCTTACAACATTTACAATGATTTCGCACGTATATTTCCCTCAGGTTTTTAATAAAGATTATTTCAAGTAATTTTTCAATAAAATTGTTTCCTTTTCCTAGCAGCTTGCAGTTTTGCTATTTTCGATTGTGCTCCTTAGCTACTTTATAAAAATATTCTTTATAATTTAGTGGATATCTTTAAATTTATCAAAAGTATCTTACTATTTCCACCCTCCTTCTTTCAGCATACGTTATAACATTTGATTTTGAAACTAAAATACTCTTACGATAGCGAACGAGGCATACTTTAAAAATCAACATAGAATGTTTGGTGTGTTTATTATATGCAGCAACTTTTTTTAGTAAAAGTCACTAAATTTCGATTAGAATTAGAATTTTCATCTAAGGACTGAGATCGAAAAATTCTTAACATACATATATGTTAATAAAAATGAAACCACTAAATTCACAGTTTTAATTTTTTTTTTTTTTATTTGATTGAAATTATTATTACAATTATCAAAAACAAATATTTTTATAGTTGCAATAGTAATGACCCTTCCATTAAGGTTTTTACAAAGCTTTCTGTCAGTTTGTTCGAACAGGTTGTCCATCTCCGTTTAAAATCCACCACACTTTTGGACACCTTTTTTGTGTTCTTCAATTCTCTTTTAACAAGAGCCCAATATCTCTCCACTGGCCTTAGCCCCAGGCAGTTTGGAGAATTTGCCTCTCTTGGTACAAATACCACATTATTGTTCTTGTACCACTCAAGACCTTTCTTAACATAGTGACAGATGCCAAATCTGGCCAAAAATAAGTGGACACATTAAGAAGTCTTTTGAATGGAAACATCCTTTTTTGTAAACATTCCTTGATGTAAATTTCGGTATTTATAGAGCCCTTTGTAACAAATGTTTGGCTTTTTTGCCGCAACTGCATATTGCTTGCCATACCAAGAACTTTTTGGGAAATTTTTTCTGCTTTTGGTTCCTAAACTTTTCTTCAACATTCCCTCGAGCATCTGCAACATAAAAAAATTTGGCCAGAAGCTGCGAAAATCCATTATGCAGCAGGTATATTTTTTGTATAAAATTTTACTTCAATTTCCATGCTCTGTCTTTGGCTTCTAAATTTTTAGCAACGTTCCTGTCAGGAACTTTTTGAGCCTTGTATGCTTTTAAACCTTCATTGGCTTTAACTTTTCGTACCAAAAAGTCCGAGTACTGACCTAACCGGGCTGATTTCCTACCGGAGGTGTTGGGAGCTCTTTTGAAAATGCTTTCTATTTATTGGCTTTAGAAACATCATGTGGACCATTCCTTCTACCTGAACCAGGTTTTATATCAACGGACAAGTTCTCCCGGTACTGTTTAATAACATTGGAAACAGTTTGATAGCAGACCTTTGATTATTTGGCCAACTTTTTGTAGGGCCAAGTTGGGTTTTGTTAAAAATATTTTATAATTTTAGTACGCACTTTTTTCTGGTCAGATTAATCAGATTAACAACAAATGAACACAATTGACATTAAACATAATAACTGACATGCTTTACAAAGGTAACTTGATAAAAAAAAAAATCAAATAATACTTGGGTTAAAAGTTTAAATGAAAAACGTGTGTTAAGAATTTTACGATCTCTGTCCTTATATAGATCATCTTAAAGGAGGAGTCAAATACAAATTTCACTTGCTACTGCTTAACGTGTCCAATACTATACATGTTTTTTGTTAAAGATATATAACTTGAATATTTTTATTTCAATGCAACCAAATTCATTAATTCACCTATGAAACTCTCCCTATATGTTATGTATACATTTACATGTCTATAATAAAAACACACACAGACTTTTTCTATATTGATTAAATGTAATTTATATTTATTTACTATTATTTTTTCTTCTTCAACAATTTCATTTAGCCCAAGGTTGTATGTTTTACTAGAATGTTTGCTTAGTTATTTCTACATGTGTCTGAGTTTTTAGCCATGTGTCGGTTGGTGGTGTTTAAATATCTACAGCTTTTAAATATAGGCTGTTTGGTTTATTTATTAGAAAGGTCAATAAAATGTCACTTAATTTAATGTTTGAAAATTATTTGTGATATTGTCTAATCAAATTTATTTATTTATTTTATATATGTATATCTGCATAAGAAACGATACTCTTACTGGTGATTTAAACATTTTCAAAAGGAAATTCAATTTCCTTTTCTTTGTCAAAATATAGATATAGTATTGTATTGTATGTACATATGTACGTATAAGTTTTAGTTTATATAAATTGTAAAAGAAGAGAAAGCATAGTAACGAAAATTGTGTTAAAGGTAATACTTAAGCAATATTGTAGTATGAGCAATATTTATTAAATAAATATCAATCATACGCCACAGTTACTATAAGTAAATACTTATTCTCAGACCGATAATTTTGAATAAAACGAAATATTTTTATTGAAATTAGGTCCATATGTCAACAATAATATATTAGAAAGAAATTAACATAAGCGGTTTTTATAATTGGGCCATAACTTTTAAAACCCGTATATAAATCCCTTAATAGGTAAATAAAAATTTAATACGAGTAGTTAAAACTTTCCATTTTTCCCATTAAATATAATCAAAAATTATTGTTATAAAAACAAATTAATTTAATATAATATAAAATTGCATGTCAACTGAATTGATAATAAAAAAAAGTTTTTTTATACAAATATTTTTTTCATTTGTTTTCATTCTACTATTTGACAAAAACATCTGTTTTTCCAATTATTGCAGTTTAAATACTATACTGTATATAGCATAAATATTTTCATCTTGATGATATTTTTCCGGTAAATAAAGGAAAAATAAATAAATAAACAAGATAACTTTATTATGTGTTAAAAAAATAAATTTATTAATTTGTAATGAAAATATTTTAATTGTGTGTATTTTTAAATAAATGCATTAATATATTAACTCAGACCAATATGCATATTTGTATGAGACATATTCATATATTCACATTTATGTATATGGACTTGTATGTTTATAAGAACGTTCGTACAAATAAAAACAATCTCGATACTCATAAAATAACTGCAAGCAAAACAGTTAAAATTTATAGCCACAACAGTAAACTTTTGACACTGAACAAATTAAGTATGGTGAGTAAAACACAAACATCAGTACATCCCAGCAGTTCTAGGAGATTATCCCGAACTAGTGATGTTACCTATCATTTAAGCTGGGTTTCCGCATACACCGTAATCGGCGCCGATAACGAAAACTGAAACTGAAAAACGTTGGTGTTCGTCACCGTCTCGTTTCTGAATTGTTTTCGTTTCAGTTGGATGCGTTGCGGCATAACACAGAAACGAAATTATTTTCTAAGTTGTCATTTGGAAGTGGAAAATTGTCCATCGAAAAGCATATTGAAGAAGTACTAAAAATATGGAAAATTATAGTGTCGATGAAATTTACGAAGCAAATTATGGAATTGCTGCCTATAACATATTACAGAATCAATATGAAGAAGATGTGCTATTGCTGTTAATATTGAAAGTAAGAAAAAAAATGAAAAAATATTCACGTAATGTACAAAAAACGGTCCAGAGAAGGTGTACACAATATGTTGGTTGATCGATATTTGATGGATGATGATACGAAATTTAAAGAATATTTTCGTTTAAGTCGTTATCTTTTCGAATCCGTGCTGGATATTGTGAAATCTGATTTGGAAGGAATACCTACTAACTGGAATAGAAAACCAATAACACCAAGACACAAATTATGCATTACCTTTAGGTAAGAAAAAGCTTTCTATTAAATGAAAATTGCTAAAATATGGCCAGTATTGGAATTATTTGGATTTGAATTATGGACAGTTTGGTCGTTCCGTGAGGCGTTTAAGCTTGTTTTGGTTGAGATATTTGTAGCCATTTCATTGTTTTCATTGTATATTTGGATGTAGTAGACTTGATTTAATTGATCTTGTTGAGCCAAGGAACCTTCCTTCTCACCGACAAGCTGCGACATTTTTAATTTCAATTTTGCAATTGAGATCGGTGGAAATGAACGCATCGTACTGGCAAGTGAGTCAAAAAAGTGATCCAAATGGTCCTTTGGCTTTATTTTGGGCTCCAAAAAATCCGCTGATTTTGGCTTGCGACTTGAAATCAATTCGTAAAGTAGTTCAGTAGTTGGATCAAAGGATGGAGCACGTCGTTAGTTTTGTCTACGTTGTGGAGTTTCCAACTCAAGGCTACTAGCCCTACCATCTGTACAAACTGTCATGTTACTGCTACGACTATAATTTCATTATTTTTGACAAAATCTATAATTTTTTCCTCTTCCAATAAAGAAAATTTATTTTTTTTTATTCATTTTGATTTTCTTTAAATTTGAAATAAAAAAATTATTAAAATAATTTCGTTCCTACAGCACCGAAAACAACCTACTTGAAGTTGTTTCGTTCCGGCCCCAAATTACAGGTTTTTCGTTACTGATCAGTGCCGTTTCGTTCCCAAATTTCGTTGCCGATTGAATTTCGTTTTCGGTGCCGATTACGGTGTATGCGGAAACATAGCTTTAGGGGGACCACTAGCTACGTGATTAGTTACTTAAACATGTGCATGTCCAATGAAGGGGCTAAATTGACCCTTTTTGATTACAATAAGATAGCTAGTCAAAAAAGTTGGTTACATAGAGTCAGTTACCTTACTACAATCGCTACCTAACTAATTACTTGTTTAGCTAAATAACTAGTTATTTTAACATATGCGGGTGCTAATTGACCTCAAATAATCAGTTAAAAAAACATCTCATGGACAATCCAATAAACGATTGCTTGTAAACAAACCTTCCTCCGACAACTATCCAATAGATTACTTCTGATCTGTCTAAAGTACAGTATTGAATAAACGTTTAAAGTGACTACACTCTAGGATACTTAGAGGTAGTAAAGTGACAACTGACTTCACGCTAGGTTACAAGAGATGTCAGTATACTTAAGCATAAACAAAAATAAACTGTATGAAAAGTATATCCACACATATTGTATAAAACCAATTTGTACTTAAAGTGACTACAATACACATTACTTAGAGACACTTAAGTGTCAATTGTCTTCACGCTAGATTACATAGGATGTAAGAGCCAGAGCACATACGTATGAAGTGACCGAAATCTATAAATTAGAGTCAGCCAAGTGATCAGACATTAGTGGCAATTACAGTCTATAAGGGATACATTGACTACATGCTTAACTGCTAGGTATTCATAATATTAAACACAGATACATATTCATTTACACACATACATACATATATGAATTGGTATTATCTCTCATACGTGCTAGTAAGTATTAAGATGTCACGGTTTGTAAAAAATCAAAATAAATATACAATTTTCTCGCATAAGTTTTAGTCCTTGTTGACCTGCATATCAAAATTGTTTATTAGAAAAACTTCAGAAGACAACAGATTACACTGAAACAACCATTTTATTATATGTTACCTTTTCTTTTGGGACCATCCTAATATATATGAGATAAGAGTTTATAAATAAGAAAAAATTTGTTTTTTAACCAAAAAACTCATTCATATAAACCAATACATACAAACACATTTACATATGTATATTGTATGTAAGTATTACAAAAAATAAATATTAAAATTAATTTGTAAAAGTCATTTCTTGTTGCCACTTTGACCAAAAAAAGGCAAATATATACATCCATATCGATAGATAAGTATGTATATAATTACATACATACTTACTACCATATAATATATTTATAATTATTTGAATGTACATATATCCATCTGTCTCTATATATATACGAATTAAAGACTAATGTGTATACTTATTTTCAGTCTATATGTACATATATTGTTCATCAACAGCAATAATTCAATGTGGTAAAATATCTGAATGGTAATAATATTGTTTTTTATTGTATGAGTGAATGCTTATCAATAATCAGTCATTTATATAAAGAAATTTTTTTTAAACACTACAATGCGATATTAAACTACATCAGCTGACAAACAAGAACTCCTATTTGTGTCAATTTTTTCCACTGTCAGTGAGAAATTTTTAAAAAATATTTTTTTTGCCGAAATTTATTTCTTCATCTATGGAAAAAATCTATATATAAGGAGTGATTCTTAACTTCAATTTCCATGCTCTGTTTTTGGCCTCTAAATTTTTAGCAGCGTTCCTGTCAGGAACTTTTTGAGCCTTGTATGTTTTTAAACCTGCATTAGCTTTAAGTTTTCGTACCAAATAGTCCGAGCACTGAGCTAACCGGGCTGCTTTCCTACCGGATGTTTTGGGAGCTCTTTTGAAAATGCTTTCTATTTTTGTGGCTTAATAAACATCATGTCAACCATTCCTTCTACCTGAACCAGGTTTTCTATCAATGGACAAGTTCTCCCAACTTTTTGTAGGACCAAGTTGGGTTTTGTTGAAAATATTTAATAATTTTAGTACGCACTTTTTTCTGGTCACTCATTTTAATCAGATTAACAACAAATGAATATAATTGACATTAAACATAATAACTGACATGTTTTACAAAGGTAACTTGATCAAAAAAAATAAAAAATCAAATAATACTTGGATTAAAAGTTTTAATGAAAAACGTGTGTTAAGAATTTTACGATCTCACTACTTATATATAAATGAAATGGTCCGTGTATGTAATGGCATCACGTGAGAACGGCTGGAGTATTTGGCAGATGGTTTGTAAAGAAAAAAATCAAAAATTCGGAAATTTTAATTTGTAATATATTGCATCCTTTTCACTTCTCATTTTTCTTAATAACAGAATATTTTTTGGAAAATCTAAATTTCCAGTGTAAGTCAAAGTCAACTGATATAATTACGCTTCGAATAATTCGCCAAACGAATTTTGTCGGCTACATGTACTATCACATAATTCAATTAAGTGAATTGAATATATGGTACAATTGTTTAAAAAAAAAAAAATTGGTGAAAAATTTTAAATAAATATATTTTCTCAATTCTATTAATTAAATTCAAAAAATTTATTTTTGACAATAGATACAAATTTGTAAGCAAATTCACTATCGAAAAATATCAGTGCTAAGAAATCTAAAACAAAATTTCAAACATGCTGTTAAGGAATGTTTAAAATTTAACACCGAATTAGTTTATTTCAAATCATAATCGAGTATTTCGAGTTATTTCAAATTATTGCAAATTATAAACAGAGTATGATTGCTTTAGAAGCTGATAAAATTAGCGAGAGTTTTATTTAAAATTATCTGGCCTATAATCTTCTGTATAGGTTTTACTTATAATTCGCCAAAATATGGCCAACAAATTAGTTCTTCCTGAAAATCGCTAAACTTAAATCGCAGGTACGGAAAAACTGTAGAAGGTATTGACATATTTTTTTTTCATATTTTTATTCCCTATTATATTCTCAATAATTCCCAATGTGATGATCAAAAAATTCTGAAATTTGTTTAAAAAATGTTTAAAAATTTGAAAATGGAGTTTTGAAACTGTCGTAAAAAAATTAAATTTGTTTGGTCATACCTGCGAATAGGTTAACGGTATCTTACGAAGACATTTAACTATGGATATATTTTAAGTACAAATTTGCTTTTATTTTAATATTTCTCAAAATATGTTAATTTTGTTTCTACATTTCTTGTTCTGGTGGCCTGGGGAATTTTTAACCCAGTTGGCGCCACTGTTCTTTTAAAAGGTCCCGTTATTTTTCTTCAATTTCTTTACCAACACTTGATCTATTGATCTGCTATTTTACAATAACGACGGTACAGATGAAGATAGTTGTGAAGAAAATAATGTGGATTTATACAACTTGCCAGGTTCACAATTGCTTTCCGAAGCTGCTGTGAATAGTGTATCCGATAAAGACTTTGATAGCTACGATGACATATGCTTAGCGGACTTTCGTAAACGAATAAAAACATCCAGCCGCATTGTCAAGGCATCACAACTAAAGAAGTATACTTGGGAAAAGAGAGATATCTTTGCCGATTTGGAAGGAAGTTTCAGGCTGTAAAATTGAGCTTCTCCAATGAAAGCTTTTTCGTGTTTCTTCAACGATGAAACTATAGAGCTCTTCGTGAAGTACATAAAAAAATACGCTACAGATCATAACCGCGAAGGGAATGTTCATGGTAATGAGATGCTTTATTTTTTCGGTATTTTGTTGTTGAGTGGCTACGTTATTGTTCCCCGAGGGGAAATGTATTGGGAAAGTTCACCATATATTCACCATGAACTCGTTTCAACCGCCATGACAAAAAGCCGTTTCCGTTTTATTATGCAAAAAATCCATTCCTGTGACAATCAAAACTTACAGCAAAACGACAAGTTTGCAAAACTTCGTTCACTTTTCGACATTCTTGGAAGAAACTTCATTGAATTCACGGAAATTGAGGAACATCACTGCGTGGATGAATCGATGGTACCATATTATGGATGGGGCTATAAAATATGGATGGCGACGAACCGACTCGGATATATTCGAGCCATACCAAAGAAAATCTACACCGCATCACGAAAGTTTCAAGCATCTTGGCTTAGGAGCAAGCGTTGTCCTACAGTTTGTGGATGTCTTTCAACCTAGATGGTCTCATATTCCATTTGATATTTATTTCGACATAGTAGCCAATAGTAGTTTATTTTGCCAACGTCCTTATAAAAGAACGGCATTTTTCGGGGAAATGGCGAAAAACTCGAAGAAAAGTCAGAAGCAAACTTTAATCAGCGATGCATTTTCAATATAAAACAAACAAAAAATTACCATTTTTCCAAAAAAAAAAAAATTTGGCGCCAAGTGGGTTAATAACTTTAACATTTTTTAACCGGTTTTTGTCTTTTATATCTCATTACAATGACAATTACGTACACATTTCGATTATTTTGTAATTAATTGCAAAAGTAATTATTTAATGACAACATTTTTACAAAAACTGAAAAATAACATTATTTCCCCTTGTAAATGTTCTCACGAACTTTAACCCTCGTGCGGTAAAATTCAAAAATTATTTGTTTATACCCACCATCAAAATCTTCATCGCAGAGCAAAGTATATATATTCTGGGTCCACATAAGATTCTTAGACGATCTCGCTATGTCCGTCCGTCTGTCCGTCCGAGTAAGGATCGATCCATACATTAGAAAAATATGTTACTGTCAATAAATAAAAAAAAAAACCCACATATTTTTTAAACCGCAATAACTCACCAAAGTATTTTATGCCAACGTATTTTACATGCTGAAAATAAGGTTCTAAAAAATGTTTTTAATTTTCCTCTAACTTATTCAACAATATTCCTCTACAAAGATGTGGTGCTGAACGTACTTCCCGTTTAAGGCTTATATAAGATGCAACTCTCACATTATGTTTTTTAAAAAAGCACTTATTTTTGTTCTTAAAAAATCCTATTGATGTGCTAAGGATAAAAAATTACTCAAATGTAAACAAAATTATCAAAATGATGCGTGTATATATATTTACTACATTACGAACTGTATTGTACCAATATTTATGATAATACTAGTTACATGTACACAGAGAAAACAGGTTTGTAGTAGCAACCGAATTTGTTGCCAATCAAATGATTCGGTTGCACACATAGAATTTGTCGGTTCTATTAACAGAAAGTCAGTAGATAAAAAAGAATGTTGGTTGAAGCAACCAAACTTTTTTTACTTCTAAAATTTTGTAGCCACAACAATTCGGTCACTAAAGTTGAATCATTCGATTGACAACAAATCTGTTTCCTCTGTGTATATATACAAAAAATACCCTGTCAATCATTTCATAAATAATTTTTTGTAACTGGACACATTTAAAAAAAAAATAATTCTTATACTTTTTTTCATTAAAACAAACAAACAAACAAAACTAAGAATATTGAGAGATAAACAAATTTATATTTTTGCACATGATTGAATTTCATATATCAGTATAAATGTAAATATGCACAATAGACTAATCCAAAAAAAAAGATATTGGGAATCGGTAATCTACCAAGAACTGAAACAAAATATAATAAACGGCTATACTATTGTATTCAAATTAGAGCGACTGACTGGTCGACCGTTCCTAAAAAATCCAGTTTTTTTTTTTTTTTTTGTTTCGGGAGGACATTTGGTGGCATAATTAACTATAATTGTGGCCAGTAGCTTGATTAGAAAATTTTAATTTACTGACCACGGAAGAATCATTTAGAAAGTAAATCCGAGTTGATTGTACACATTTGAGAAATGCTGAAACAAAATCAAAAGACCAGAGGGCAAGGAAAAATCAGGAGAATAATCACAAGACAAAAGTTAGAAAAACTTACAATCACTGCTATTTATTATCCCGGACATTATACGAACACTTCATAGGATGTCTTGCACAATTCTTTAAAGAAAATTAATATATTTATATACTTTATATAATACATTGTTTGTAAAACATTGTACTTACCGAATTGTATTAGTTTCATTTCTTAAAAATTAAATTGCAATATATATTTAATTTTTTTGACAAATAATATTAATACCCTACACCACCATAGTGGGGAGGGTATATTGGATTTGTGCAGATGTTTGTAACGCCCAAAAATATTAGTCTAACACCCACCTTAAAGTATACCGGTCGACTTTCTGAGTCGATTAAACGATGTCCGTCCGTCCGTCCGTCTGGCTGGCTGGTTGTCCAACCTTGTGCGCAGAGTACAGGTCGCAATCTTGAAGATATTTCAACAAAATTTGGTACATATCATTTTTTCTGCCCAAGGAAGAACCCTATTGAAATTGGCTGAAATCTGTTCATTATTTCACCTAGCCCCCATACAAATGTCCTCCCGAAATTGGACTATATCGGTCATAAATGTTTAATAAATTTAATACATATCTACACAAGTTTTTCTCCAAATAATTTTTATATATACAGAATTCATGTCACCAAATTTTATGCTGATCGGTCCATAATTAGTCATAGCTCCCATATAAGGCCTGCTTCCGATAATCACTTCAACGATCATAAATCTCCTAAAAATGTTGGTATACACATAAAATGTAACATAAATAACTTTCATATAGACATTAATCACACCACCTAATTTCATGATGATCAGTCCATAATTGGTCATAGCTCCCATATAAGGCCCACTTCCGAAAATCGCTCATTAATATAAATTATTGAAATTTTGAAAGAAAAATGTTTTTGGTCATTTAATTAGTGTAGGGTATTATATGGTCGGGCTTGACCGACCACTTTCTTACTTGTTTTTCTTTTTTTTTTTGACAACAAAACATTTCTGTATTTGTATTTAAAAAGTGTTCAATTTTAATTGTAGATATAAGGAATTACTGAAATTATTAACTGTACAGAAAAAACATTTTATTTTGTAGTTTGTTTTTTGAACAACGGGTATAAAAAGTTAAAAAACAAATTTGTTCACAAAATAACTATATTTTCATTAATTATTAACTTTACGGAAAACTTTTTGAATAAACTACAATCAGTTAATGTAAAATTGTTTTGAGTGTATGTATAAAATAGGAGGATGAAAAATAACAAACCTATTTTCCTTAAAATTGTAACATATAGTTGGCGAACAGAAAAATACTTCATAAACTACTGTATTATAAAAATACATGTTTCATTCAATGAACAAAAAAATACTTTTGGTATTCTTGTGTTATTAATTGGAAATGCATTCTAAATCTATTGCCGATATTTTAGTATTTCCTAGGTATTTAGTAGATTTAAAAATAAAATAATAAAATTTACAATGATGAGATGATCATCATTGTAAATTGGATGATGAGGAATTAATTAATGGTGTTATTTCTTTCAGACAATTTTGTTCAATATTTTTAAAAAATTTTATTTGGAAATAAAGTTATTCGAGTTTTCGGCTATTGGACAAGTATTATTCTAATAATTTTTTATTCTAAATTGAAAATGTTTATTCACTCGGATAAACCCTAATACATACACATATACACACCATCAAAAAAAATGGGGGGTATATTGATTCCGTTAGTAACACATCAAAACATTTGTGTTTGAATATATATTCTGGGTACTCATAAGATTTTAGGACGATCTGGCAATGTCCGTCCGTCTGTTTGTATGTTAAAAACACGATAGTAAAGATCCCTCCGGGATACTATTTGAGCAGTCATAAATATGTTGATTATGCGGCAATCCTAATAAAATTTTGCCCAAATTAGTGTCCAGTACTCTGAAATTATACTGTAAAGTATGGCAAAAAACAGCAATAATTCTCAATAATACAAGGTCCCCTGAGAAAATGATTTGAATTTTCATAATTGTCTTATAATTATTAATATAATTATTAATAAGAACATAAACAAGTTTTATATGAATCTAAATCTTTCTACCAACTTTTGTAAGGTTCAGTCCATAACTGACCCTACCTCCCATATAACGCATATAAATATTTCACAAAAATATTTTATTGTCAATAAAAAAAAATAAAAAAATACCCACATATTGATAGTGGGTATACAAGTTTCGGCAAAGCCGAATTTAACACTCCTACTTGTTTTTCATGTGAACACATATACAAATGAAAAGTACATACACAAGCACCAATCCTGAAAACGTATAAATCCTTAAACGAATATCGAAATACCTTATTTATACAACCACTGCACGGTGGTAAATTCCGGACAAAAATTATTTTTTTAAAATTTTTATAAAATTTTGATGGTAAATTTGGAACTAGTTTTAAATCTATACAAACTAAATAAAACAAGTAAGAGAGCTATATTCTGCTGTGCCAAATCTTATATCCCTTTCACCAACTTATACTTTAAAATACAAATTTTAAATATTTTTAGGTAAACATTATTTAAACATTTTTTTTTTTTTTCAAAATTGATTTTCAAAATTTTTTTTTATTTTTAAATTTTAAAAAAAGAAATTACGACAAAAAATTTTTTTGTGAATAAAAAATTCTGGTTAAAAAATATTTTTTCCCGATTTTGACCCATTGTAGGTCCAAGTTACTATAGCCATATATCGTTGCAATGAATTTTGAAATATCTATCATTAGATATCCATATTGTCTATATTAATGACATAGTAATCCATAGTACATCAAAAATCGAGGTTCTCCCGGTTTTTTTCTTTATGAGCCGATTTGATTTAGCCACCAAGCCGGAAGAATTTGCGATATATTGATGTATCAATCATGTTTGTAAGTTATTTCTGGGTTAAGGAAAGTTGATTTCAACATACAGACGCACAGACGGACATGGCTATATCGACTCCGCTATCTATAACGATCCGAAATATATATATATTTTGTGGGGTCGCAATTGAAAAATGTAGACATTAAAAATGGAATGACAAACTTATACATACCCTTGCCCATAGATGAAAACTAGATAGGTAACTGAGAGCCAAAAACCTAAGTCTGTTGTCAAAAACTTAATTCATGAGAATGTATTGCATGTATTTTGTTATTGTATCCCCCGTATGTGTAAAAAGAGAGTAATTTTTCCATTGATGTTACTCTCTCCTTCCATTCTATGCTTATTCTATGCCCTTGCCACTCATAATGAAGGGTACAAAAAAAGTTCGACAGGCCAGACAAAATTAAAATAGTCTATTAGAGGTTAAGTGAAAATTAAATTTTTTTTTAAAAAATAAAGAAGTTATAGATTTTTAGCCGAAATTTACCACCGTGCACTGCTGTATTTATACAAGTACTACTAGTGGTAGTCAAAAAAAAAAATGGAGTATTAAATAAAGATACATTGATTTAACAATATTTTACTCAAAAAAAAAAAAAAAAAAAAAAAAAAACAATGTTTTCATACATTTATACGATCAATATTCATTATTACTTGTATGCTGATGAATAAATATGCATTTAAATGTTCACATGTTTATCTGGATGTATGTTTTTTGGTAAGTGATTGGTAAAGATTTCTTTAGTTTTTTAAATATCTGAAATGTGTGTATGTGAACATTTTTACAGAAATTGAATTGTTGAAAAGATTTTACTAAAACAATTCATGTGTAATACAAATATATAGCTTTTAATTTATTTTGTTCACTTTTTTTTATAGGATTTGCAACTAACATGTGTAAATTTGAATACGAATTTTTTAAACTATGATTACAATGGGAGAGCTGATAAATTGTTTTAGTTAAATGAAAGAAATATTTAAATTCAAAATAAATACATGTTTAAAGAAACATTTGTAAAGACACTAGTATAAAAAGTTGTTCATGCCAGCCTCACTACTCCCTGATCGAAATCCCCGGAAATTCAGTAATTTCTGGAAAGAAACAAACATTCACACAAGAGCTTAGAAATATATATTGTATATGAGGAAAATCAAAACATTTAAGAGAATTTGTCTAAAAATATTTTTCCTATGTCACGAACGCCATCTTGTACGATATCAGATTCACTGGTTTTTTCACACAACAAAAAATACAAGACATCTGAATTCAGTTTCAACGATTCTCCGAAATTTTTAAATTTATGTATACCTTATTCTCATGTTACACTGTTTGTCTATGGATAAATTTAATTGTATTATTCATAAAATAAACTTTTATTACAGATAATTAAATCAAGAAAAGTCAATTCTATGCTTTTTGATACTTTATTCTTTCAATAAAAATAAGTAAAATTTTATTATTATGAAACAATTCTAGGTAGTATTAATTCTAAAAAATATTTTTAAACTTTAATATTTTTTAGAATTAATTTAATCGAATATTTTGCTAAATGTTCAACATTTTTTATATAAAAGTTTTTTAATAAATTCACTTTAATATATATATGAGGAAGCTACTTTCTGTATGCCCGTTTTCCTTCATACGTTAGTATTTTTGGTTTGAGTTAAGGATAATGAAATATGAAATAGATTTTTAGTATTTGTACATAATAATCAGGGCAAGTTTTAGAAGCTTTTCGCTTGAGAAGTTTTTGCATATTTTACAAGTTTTTAGAAAATAATTAATTTTTTGCTGAACCTTGCATATAGTAAGTTCGGGTAATGTGGTATATCTATTTGCTATTTGAATATAATTTTTAGAATCTGTTGAATCTCAGCTAGTGTTCTACTACAATTCTTAGGTTTACATTCAGGAAAGAAAAAGAGAAAAAACCCATAAATAAGACATTGAAAACAAGTAAGAGAGCTGTATTCGGTTGTGCCGAACCTTATGTAGCCTTCACCAAATTATACTTTTAAATAAAAATTTTAAATATTTTTAGGTAAACAAAATTAATTTTGTGTTTTTCAAAATTTAAAAAAAAATTTTTTTTTTCAAAATTTAAAAAATATTTTTTTTTCAAAATTGTTTTCAAAAAAATTTTTTTTTCGAAATAGTTTTTTATAAATTTTTTTCAAAATTTTTTTTTTATTTAAAAATTCGGGTTAAAAAATATTTTTCCCGATTTTGACCCATGGTAGGTTCCAATTACTATGGCCTTATATATATAACTTAATAATCCAGATATAGATCAAAAATAGGCCAAAAATCGAGGTTGGTCCGGTTTTTTAATTATATCTCAGCCATTTGTGGGCCGATTTTCTCGATTTTAAATATCAACCGAGCTGGAAGAATTGCCGATATATTGATGTATGAATCAAGTTTGTACGTTCTTTGAGGTCTTTAGAAAATTGATCTCAACAGACGGACAGACAGGCAGGCAGACAGACAGACAGACAGACAGACAGACAGACAGACAGACAGACAGACAGACAGACAGACAGGCAGACAGGCAGGCAGGCAGGCAGGCAGGCAGGCAGGCAGGCAGACAGACAGACAGACAGGCAGGCAGGCAGGCAGGCAGACAGACAGACAGACAGACAGACAGACAGACAGACAGACAGACAGACAGACAGACAGACAGACAGACAGACAGACAGACAGACAGACAGACAGACAGACAGACAGACAGACAGACAGACAGACAGACAGACAGACAGACAGACAGACAGACAGACAGACAGAAAATTAAAAAATACTGCAACATTCTCTCGAGAGAATCCACAAGCTTTGTCCTTGGACTGAAACAAATGTATGTACCAAATATGATCAAAATACATATCTTCAAATCTGTACTTTGCTTACAAGCCAGACGGACGGACGGTCATCGTTTAATAGACTCAGAAAGTAATTCGGACTCTATCGCTATACTTTAAGCTGGGTATAGGATATAATTAAAAATGTACACTAAATATGCAATATTGTTGCATGTGTTCTTCACTAACAAAATACTAACCGTTGACTTTAAAATTAAATTAATGAAGTTTAATACACGTATCTAAAAAAAAAAATATATTTTTAACAGATCGCAAAAAAAGACAAAAATTAAATAAATGAAATCCAAAAACAATTTAATCTCAAATAATTTTAAATAAAAGTGAAATATTTGAATTCCCAGATCATATTTTAAAACGGTTCTTTATTCGAATATGGAAGTGAATTTTAATGAATTATTACTAAAGAAATTGTGAAAATAGCATTCACTTTGAACTACTTCAAAATTTTTTTTGCTTAGTGCATATTTTCCAGTCTTTTTTAGCTTTTTCTTGTTTATTTTAATTTTTGTGGTGCATTAAATTAAATTTTATACAAATTCATAATTTATAAAAAATGAAGCAGAAAAAACTTCAAAACCTACTTTAAAAATAAAGTGTTTGAGCAAATGCCAACATATTAAACAATTTCAATACATAAATACAGGCTCCTTAAAGTCTAAACATTTCTACTTATGAAACATAAATTTATGGAGAAAAAAAGCATATTTTTTGGCATAAAAATGTTTATTGATTAGGAAAGAAAAGAAAATAGAAAATTATGAAAAAAAATAAAACAACAAATAGAAAGGCATAACCCTAAATATAAGTTAACAAAAAGAATCTTATCTGGGGTACGGGTGAGTATTTCAAAAGAAAAGTGTCTTAAACTAGAAAAGACTTGTGGCGCCAATATTATTACTTTAGTTAGTATGTAGTTATAAAAATTTATAAGAAACAATAAGGCCAAAACAAAGCAAACAAAATCAAATCAAAGCAATAACATGCTCTTACCATAAATGTTATGACCTTAATGGTCACTTAAGTTATTTCAATGCTTGGTTGTGAAAGCATCTTCGTTTATTGGAAATGGTCAATTTATCTCTGGTTTCTACTTCAAAAAAAAATAAATAAAATAAAATAAAACAGACAACAAATTTGTAAGTCTAAATAGAATTTATTATTCGTTGCTTGGAAAAACTTAACGCACACACATCAGTATTTTTTCATCACAGTCTTTGACTTTGATCGAACTAATCGTTCATAAAATATTTGCTTTTTGTTACGAATAAAGCTATTTTTTCATATTATACTTTATTTTTTATATAATTTTTTTTTATTTCTTTATATTTCTTATGGTTGAATTGTTGAAAGATAAAGATAACAAGGTCTTTTTGTTCTTACTTATTTATTTATGTATTCATATATTCACATTTAGCAGAAGCTGTTGTTTGAAATTATGTTCAAATTTTAAATAGATTTAAAGCAAACAAAAAATCTTATCCAATTTTAACAAATTTTTATGAATTTTTAAGTAATTCTGTTAAGAAATTTATAAGATTTTATTGAGTTTATTTTATTTATGTATAAAGAATTAATAAGTTCAAACATTGTTTAAAAGAAGTATGTATGTTGTTTATTAACAGAATCCAACTGATAGAAATTGACATTTATTTTCAATTAAAAACCATAAATCATTTAAAATTACTATTACAACCAGATAAAAATATAGTTCTACATAATCACAGCAATCAGTTTAACATGATTACGGGATAATATGGTCATCGTAATTATTTATATGGTTGCACCAACCTTAATATATAACAGTGGTAGGTTCACATGATTGCAGCAATCAAATATATTAATAAAGTATATGTTTGTGGCAATAATATTTATAATGAAGGATTATATCTACCTTGTGAGAATAATGGACATGATTTCCACAAACATATACTAAATTATTACAATCATATATTGTAGAGTTGTGCCGCTCTGAACTAAAACGCTATTTTTTAGTGATTTAGTGAAAAGGTTGTACTACGCCTACAAAACAATTACAAAAACAACAGTCAATTTCTTATTTGCTTTATGATACACTAAAACAATGTGTCTGTTGTTTTTGTAATTTTTTGATAGGCGTAGTACAACTTTTTAACTAAATCACTAAAAAATAGCGTTTTAGTTCAGAGCGGCACAACTCTAATATATTGCTGCAATCATGTGAATCGTAGCTGTGTATTTAATACACTTGGTCAATTCACAAAGTCTCTTATTATGTATATTGTCATAATGTCCTAATATTTCACAATGGTTTTTATTTCTTTTCAAGCAAAAAATGTCCTAAAATAATACTACTTTCTAAGTATGCTATGTTTATTGTGTTATCGTAACGAACCAGCAGAGACCAACGCCGAATGCCTAAGAGTCGGTTAAGCCGAACCGCGGAGTCGTGATATATTAGGACATTATGACAATATGACTGATAAGAGACCAACTGACCAACTAAGTATATATTTATCTCTGGGTGTAAAAAATGATTTTTAGTTCAAGATAAAGCTCTTTATTATCTATTCACACTTTCCATTATTTTATAACTATTTGAGTGTGTGAGCATAATTGTAATTGTACCCTTCACCATGAGTGGCAAGGGTATATATAAGTTTCTCATTCCGTTTGTAATTTCTACATTTTTCATTTGCAACCCCACAAAGTATATATATTATGGATCGTTATAGATAGCGAAGTCGATATAGCCATGTCCGTCTTTTCGTAGCCTCCAAATAACTTACAAGCATAATTGATACATCAATATATCATCAGCTTGGTTGCTATTTAAAAAAAATCGGCCCACAAATGGCTGAAATATATATAATAAAAACCGGCACAACCTCGATTTTTGGCCTATTTTTGATCTATATCTGAATTACTAAGTCATTAATATAGACAATATGGATATCTAATGATAGATATTTCAAAGTTCATTGCAACAATGCATATAAGGTAATTTGGACCTACAGTGGGTCAAAATCGGGAAAAAATATTTTTTATCTCGAATTTTTTTTTTAACAAAAAACATTGTTTGTCATTGGTTTATTTTTTTTTTTTTTTTTTAAATAAAAAAAAAATTGAAAAAATAATTTAAAAAAAACTAGTTCGAAAAAAAATTTAAAAAAAATTTAATTTTTATTTTAAGGTATAATTTGGTGAAGGGTATATAAGATTCGGCACAGCCGAATATAGCTCTCTTACTTGTTTTTTGTGTGATTTCATCACGTATTTAGATTTATATTTTTTCCAAAATCGTTTAAAGTGAATTCACATGACTTCAGATGAATTAAAAATTTTAAAATATACTTTGAGTTTTTTATTAATTCCATATATGTACTCAAAGTTTTTAACTTACAGAGCCCATCCAACATAAATTGGAACATATAGATATATAAAATTTGTATAATACTTTTTGGCGAAATCATAATGGTATTCAGTTGTATAAAAATTTTAAACAAATTTTATGAAATTAAATTTCGACAACAGCATTGTAAAATATATTGTAATTTGCTACAGTTTTAAATATATTTTGTTGATGTGGCACCATAAAATAAATATCACAAACCTTCAAAGAAATGACACATATTTTTTTGCAAGTAGCATTCACAGAGTTTTTTGAATTTTGCCATAATATAGTAAAGAGATTTTCTTTATAAATGACACCTTCCTAGTCAGATAGGCGATACAAAATTTCAAAATTCGAAAGTTTTATGCACTTCTTAAAAATTTCTTTATCAGAAAAAATCGCTGTACAAGAACATCGTAAAATATATGTACCAAATCAAGGTGATAGATAACATTTTTATTATGAAAACAAAATGTTTTTATTTATATCTGGCAGAGCAGCATTTATCTCTAAACAAATTTTGTTTGCAGACAACTCCGAGCTGTATGAATACCATTAAAATTAGTGTATAGTTTTCCTCACACTAAGGATGGAAAATTATATTTTATGTATATTGATCTCTTACTGAGATCGCAGGATCACACAGAAGACTCTTGCTTGTATGTGCATTTACACGATTGTACTACTCGTTCATTTTAAAGTGTGGAAAACATAGTCTAATACATAACACTAAAAATATTGCTATGAAATTGCACTATCAATTTGAATTGAAAGGTTTAAACGACTGATTTCATATCCATCATCTTTTATATATATTCTCATAAGTGTATATGTACTTCTACTTATCAGTGCTGCTAACATTAACTGTTAATGTTGCTAACATTTTGGCTTCTGAAAGCTCTAGAAATAGAACAATCTAAGGAGTGAGAGCGTAAAATTCTTAACACACGTTTTTCATTAAAACTTTTAACCCAAGTATTATTTGATTTTTTTTGTTTGATCAAGTTACCTTTGAAAAACATGTCAGTTATTATGTTTAATGTCAATTATGTTCATTTGTTGTTAATCTGATTAAAATGAGTAACGAGAAAAAAGTGCGTACTCAAATTATCAAATATTTTCAACAAAACCCAACTTGGTCCTACAAAAAGTTGGCCAAGCATTCAAAGGTCTGCCGTCAAACTGTTTCCAATGTAATTAAACAGTACCGGGAGAACTTGTCCGTTGATAGAAAACCTGGTTCAGGTAGAAGGAATGGTCCACATGATGTTTCTAGAGCCAAAAAAATAGAAAGCATTTTCAAAAGAGCTTCCAACACATCCGGTAGGAAAGCTGCCCGTTTAGCTCAGTACTCGGACTATTTGGTACGGAAAGTTAAAGCTAATGCAGGTTTAAAAACATACAAGGCTCAAAAAGTTCCTGACAGGAACTCTGCTAAAAATTTAGAGGCCAAAAACAGAGCACGGAAATTGAAGTCAAATTGTATACAAAAAATATACCTGCTGCATAATGGATGATGAAATGTGCGTATGAAAAATTTTTCGCAGCTTATAGGTAAATTTTTTTATATTGCAGATGCTCGAGGGAATGTTGAAGAAAAGTTTAGGAACCAAAAGCAGACAAAATTTCCCAAAAAGTTTTTGGTATGGCAAGCAATATGCAACAAAAGGAATGTTTACAAAAAAGGATGTTTCCATTCATAAGACTTCTTAATGTGTCCATTTATTTTTGGCCTGATTTGGCATCTGTCATCATGGTAAGAAAGGTCTTGAGCGGTACAAGAACAATAATGTGGTATTTGTACCAAGAGAGGCAAATCCTCCAAACTGCCTGGAGCTAAAGTGGAGAGATATTGGGCTCTTGTTAAAAGAGAATTGAAGAGCACAAAAAAGGTGTCCAAAAGTGTGGTAGATTTTAAACGGAGATGGACATCCTGTTCGAACAAAGTGACATAAAGTACTATAAAAACCATAATGGAAGGGTTTTCGAAAATGGTTCAAAATTTCATCATTAGTGATTGAACTATAAAAATAATTTTTTTTGTAAATTGTAACAATAATTTCAATCAAATAAAAAAGATTCAAAATTGAAAGTTTAGTGGTTTCATTTTTATTAACATATATGTTTGTTAAACATTTTTCGTTCTCAGTCCTTATATGGTATCTGTATCGTAAAGTTGACACAAATTTTTCTAAACTTAATAAAAATTTAAATCCGTATTTGCTTTTTGTTTTAAATTATTACACCCGCGAAAAATGTTAACCCGTTCTATACAGTTTCACTGCTAAATACCGGCATTTTCGAAATAGAGATTTCGGGATTTGCATCCCTATTAAATACTGCATTCTGCCTAAAAATAACATTTAAACCAAATACAAATTTTAAAATGAAAAACTTGAATCTCGTGTTTTTTATGTAATATGATGGAAAATTATGGTGAATAGTAAATTTTGAATAATTGCAACTTTATTACCAACATTAATATTAACCCAATTTTTTTTTTTTTGCAAAACATTGCAAAATACTACTAATATTAGCGGAAATTTTTGTTTGTGGAATAAATATTTTTTTTGTAAATGGAATAAATATTTTAGTTCACTTTGACAGTTTCTAGAGACTTCTATGTATTGGTATAATTTTTATTTCAATTAAGAAAAATCTCTATCTTTAAGAATTTTTTTTTTTTTTTTAAATTTTCATTAATTTTAGCATACTTAAATGTCGGCGTGCATAACTAGAATATATAACAAGAAAATATTTTTTATCAAATTCTCCAAAATTTTTGATTTTCCTTGTACATGATATGAAAATCACTTCTCTTAACAATAACATCCAAAAATATAATAACAATTGGTATAAATTGTCTCACAACAAGGTGTACAAACTATAGTTTTATTCACAAACATTTTGTTTTCTTACATACTGATGCCTACTATGAACATCAGTACGTATGAGCAATATTTAATAAATATTCTAGTGCAGTATTGACGTATGAGTAATATTTAACATTTAGCAGTTAAATATCACTAGTACGCACAGTAGCTTAATTTCAAAAAAATTATCGATTTTTCTAACTAAAATTAATGTTTGTTTATTTAATCGCTCTATAACAATATATCAATATTCCTGTTAAAGTTAAAGCTAAATTTTGTCATTTCTACGCAAAGAAAGTTTAAAGTATATAAATATTGCTGGAAAGTGTATGACTAATATCATCTATTTTAACGATAGGGTGAACATTGGTTGGAGTATTATTTAAGTTTCTTTCAAGCAGTTTCTACATCGCCAGCGAGAACTGTGAGTTAACATTTTACATGTATTTAGTTTTTCTTACACTAATATAATAAAACAAGAGAGAATTTTTTCCACTTTATGAATTAAATGATCAGAATTTATATTTAAACGGTTATTCAATATTTCATTTTTCATATTGCAAAATAATAATTTTTAAATTGTTCTCTACCAAACAAATTCCATAAACTTTCACTTACTGTACACACATACATACATATTTAATTTAAAAAAATTGATAGAGACAGAGAGAGAGAGAAAACTTTCTATTAAACGAATATTTCTAAAAGAAATCATGTTTATAATAAAACAACCTTCTCCCTCAAACTAAAATAAAAAAGAAAATGCAATAAAATACCTTAAACAAAAACAAAACAAAAAAGAACAACAAATAGTTTACTTAACGTTATTTTTTAATTGAAAACTGTATAACGTCCAACAAATCATAACTATTTTTTTTATTTTTTTTGCTTTTGCTTATTCTACGTGTTGCAGGGGCCAAACTAACTATGCAACCAATAACAAAATAAAAAACAACAAAACGTGTAAAACAAAATAGCTGTAACTTAAAAATACACACAAACATTCCTAAGTTTTGCCATTTTTCCCCCCAACTTCCTTCCATTGTTGGCCAGGAAATAGCCATAGCTGTTGCTGGTGTACTTGTTGTTTTATATTTCATTCAATTGCCACACCGTGGAAAACGTGATGTTAGCTGCCACAACACTAACCATATAATTGGCTAATGCTGTAAACAATGATGCAAGGAAATACTTGCACACTTGCAGTATTGTCGAGTTCGACTGCAACAACAAAAATCCACGAACATGCAAGTGTCAGAAAAGTATACAAATTTTAGAAACTTTCAAGAAAATATTGTTGAAACCAAAGAAGTAAAGAAACATTTCATCTGCAAATGTATGTTACAGTGATGGTGTTAATTTTTTATTAAATTATTTAATTATTTACTCTTATTTGGATATATTTTATTGGTAAATTAGTAGTTAAGCTTAATATTAAATATGTTTTTGCCATTAAGATAATAACAATATATTAGGCTCTCATAAATGTATTTAGTCAGAGAGAAAAAAATTATACTAACAGCAAAACTGTACAGATTAAGCCTATTCATTAGAATGAATTGAATGTGCAAGAAATTATTTTTTAAAATTTTCAATATTATTAATTGAAGTATGGGATTTTAACAGGTTTATCAGATCACTGCTTAATATTTCATCCGTAGCCCAACAAAAACATTTATACAATATAAATTTATTAAAAGTATTGGCCATTGCACAGTGGGGCAGAATCAAAATTTTTTGGAAATAAATCTGGCATTTGAAAAAGTGCAATATTTTTGAAGAACGTAGTTTTAAAATGTCATATTTTTGAATATAATTGAGATATTGAATTGAAATTTTTTTTGTAAGATCAGAAATTAATTTGTCTAAACAAAAAAAAATTTTGATACAAATTTTAGTTTTAGAGCTCAATAAATATGTAATATGTTATAAAATCTTTATTTATTAACAAAACTAAACGAAATTTTGCAGGGTTTTTTAAATTTCTTATTCTAAATAACAAAGTATAAAAAAAATTGTCAAAAAGTCAAAGGGAATCCCGCAATTCCTAAAAATGGTATTTTTTACAATTTTGCCCACAGGTTCTACATTTCTTTTGGAGCTGGGAAAATACTTTTGAAATAAATAAGAATCACATCAAGGTTTCCAAAGCTGCTTTCCGTTTTCTGATCCTAGCTTTGGGGTATTAGAACATGTGGTCCAAAGTTAAAATTTTTATAAAAAATAGGTAAAATTTCGAAGGGCGTATTTTGTTTATAACAAAATATTCTCCATAAAGATATCTTATGGAAATATATAAAACTGTTATATGTTCTTAAAGAAAGTTTTGTTTTAATAAAAAAAAAGATTTAAGTCACCTTTTCACCCAAAAAAACAGCAAAAATCTACAAATTTTTGAATTTTTAAATTGAAAATCGTTTATTTTCGGATCCGTAATCGGTATGGCTCTTGCCTATTATAGGTAATTTAATTGTCTAACTAATGAAAGAAAATTGAGTCCATTCGGTTCAAAGGTACGCCCAATATTGTTAAAAAAGCGGACCAAGGTATGGCAAAATTTGAAAACTTCAATTTTAAAATGCTTATAACTCGGAAATTATAAGAAATAAATAGTATACGTAAGCATGTTTTTTCAAAACCTAGTCGAGCGCTTCCCAAAAATTTAAAAATCTTTGAAATCGGAGGGGAAACAAAAAAATGGCACGTGTTTAAAAATTTTACATGTGGAAGGTACCCTACTTTGACACCCCATAGCGCCGCGCCTGGAGCATTTGTAGAGTTCATTTTAATAACTTGAACTCAAATACTCCTTGGCTTCCTCCATGTTAAATCTTATCTCGATCGGGCTATCGTTTAGAAATGCCAGATTTATTTCCAAAAAATTTTGTTTCTGCCCCACTGTGCATATGGATTCCTAGCCAAAAGAACTGTTCATATTTTGAATCCAATTTCGGATACTCTGTTCCAAAGTGAAGCATATACCAGAGAGAGCGTTCTGCATCCATCGAAAAAAGTAGCAGTCGGACGGGGCAAGTACTGGTCTATAAGGCGGGTGAGGCGAAACATTCCAACCATTTCAAATCTAAACAGTTCTTAAAAGGTATTGCTGCATGTGACATAGCGTTGTCATTATGGAATATTACGGTTTCATATCTGGCCGCATATTCTGGGAGTTCTTCGGCAAAAATGCTCGATTCAAACGAATCAGTTGCGTTCGGTTCAAGTTACATACGATGATCTGGTCAGATTTCAGCAGCTTATAATAGATATGAGCCTTTTTGCTCTCACCAAATACAGAGCATTACCTTAGGGCCATGGATACTTGGTGTCGATTCGGCTGGTTGACCGGGATTCATCTCTTACGATCTCTTACGCTTGGGGTTATCGTAATGGATAAATTTTTCATCGCAAGTAATGATTCGGAGTAAAACTTATTTTCTTTTATAGCGTTCAAACATAATTTTGGACATGCAAAATCGTATTTCAAGGTCTCTTGGCTTCAATTCGTATGGTACCCAATTTCCCTACTTTTGGGTGAATCCTGTTGCTCCTAAAAATATTGAAATTGCTGGTTAAGTAGCTGCCAATTGTTGAAGTTGCCAACAATCTTCATGATGTAATGCCTCCAATTCTTGGCCTTTAAACATTTTTGGCTGACCTGGGAGATATTTGTCTTCGATGTCAAAATTACCACTTCTGATCCGAACAAACCATCTCCCGTAAGTTGAAACCAATGAAAAACGCATCGGTGTGCTTCTGCGGCACTTTTTTTTCAAATTAAAAAAGTAAAGCATAAGTTTTCGCATACTAAGTACGTATTGTTGGCAAAAAATTCCACGTTTCAGAAGCAAAAAAAAATTTATTTTATTTTCATTATAATGTTCAATAACTAAGTGAGAATAAATGACAGATATATACCCTTCAAAATGACATATATGTTGTGCAAAACATATAACCTTATAAGACTTGGATCAAATTCGTAAATACTTATTTTTTGAAAAAAGTTTATCCTTTGAATGTCCATTTAAAAGGACATCTGAACCGATCAAGAAAAACTGAGTACTCACTGTTACTCTACTCTCTACTTTCATGTATATATCTATTTTTCCATATTTACTGTGTAACAGTCACACAGTGTATTAAGACATTTTACAAAATAATTGTAAACAACAACTCAATGCGTATGATTAATTTTAACTAACTATTATAAACTAATCAAGACATAATCTTATTAATATTAATTTAAATTGAAATTTTTAACAAATCTTGTAAACGAAAAATTAACTAAACCTTTTAAAATGTACAACATGAAATTAGGAAAAAGGCACAAAAAACACTTAATAAAAAGCCATAAAAGCTCGCATGCATAACACGTCAGGAAACGTGTAATATTTAATAATCCAACACACTCTTTATGGAAAGAAAAACAATTCTAAACAGAAATTCTCATACACATAAATTAAGAAAAACATATACTTGTTCCTGTTTAACAAACTTAAGTCAAAAAAAAAAAATATACACCTTCAAAGTTTTAACTTTAAAGCAATTTAAACCAAATGTTAAATGTTAATAAGTCAAAACTTTTATTTCTTTTAAATAATTTAGTATTTGTGTTAATATTCCTCTACTTTGGGAAAATTATTTCTTTCCCAGTAATTAGTATTAAACCAAATTACTTAATAATGAAATTACATTGAAAATAGTTTAGCAAAAAAAGTGGTACATTTTGAGTTGTGACAGTTTTGCATTGAGTATGCTATATGTATGTTTGCATGTATGCTTATAACAGTCTTACATGATATTTTAGTTTTTTTAAAACTAAAATTTAAAAATTCTCTAATGAATAAAAGTCAAACAGATTTTCAAATCAAAAACTTTCTCATGTACAATTTAAATGATTTATACAACAGACACGTGTATCATGTTGCTTATTGTATTTAGTTTAAGTTTTATCTCGCAACAAAAACAACAGCAGAACTAAAACTGTGTGATATTAATTAGAAAAATAAAAATCTTTACAATTACAAAAATCTCATAATAATTGTTAACTAAAACTATACAATCATCTATGGATTTATAATGTAAACGTGTGTATGTATCAGTATTTATACTGGTTATATAAAAAAAAAAAGAAAAGAAAACTATAAAGCAATAACAATATCTACGTATACATAGCTGTAGAGATAGATAGCAAGAAAATTATCTTTAGGGCATCATAGACAACACAAAACAAATGAAATCATAATAATGAATGCCTGTTACACGGATTGAAAGATAGAAATGCAAAAACTACACACTCACATCCACCCATAGAAAAACTCACACAACCATGAACAATGAACAAAATTTGTAACAACAGAACACAACTATATACTTACATACAATAATTGTAAAAGAAATTTAAGCATGCATTAACTACTGTAACAAAACCGCTACAATCTGAAATAACTAGATTCATGGTAAAACAGTTTTATGCTAAAAACAATTTACTTCCAGAACTACATATTCTCCAAGTGAGGTCCATTTTGAGTATTAAATTCAGCCTCATAAGGACTGAGATCGAAAAATTCTTAACATACATATATGTTAATCAAAATTAAAACACCAAACTTAAAGTTTTGATTTCTTTTTTATTTGATTGAAATTATTATTGGAAATTAACAAAAAAAAATATTTCTAAAGTTCCAATCACTAGTGATCAAATTTTGAACCTTTTTCGGAAACCCTTCCATTATGGTTTTTATAGTGCTTTCGAACAGGTTGTCCATCTCCGTTTAAAATCTATCACACTTTTGGACGCCCATTTTGAGCTCTTCAATTATCTTTTAGCAAGAGACTAATATCACTACAATATCTCTCCACTGGCCTTAGCTGCAGGCAGTTTGGAGCATTTGCCTCTCTTGGTACAAATACCACATTATTGTTCTTTTACCACTCAAGACTTTTCATACCATAGTGACAGATGCCAAATCAGGCCAAAAATAAGTGGACACACTAAGATGTCTTATGAATGGAAGCATTCTCCTTAGTAAACATTCCTTGATGTAAATTTCGGTATTTGTGGAGCCCTTTGTAACAAATGTTTGGCTTTTTTGCCGCAACTGCATATGGCTTGCAATACCAAGAACTTTTTGTGAAATTTTGTCTGCTTTTGGGTCCTAAACTTTTCTTCAGCATTCCCACGAGCATCAGCAATATCAAAATTTTGAATCGGAAGCTGCGAAAAATCTGCCAGAACATACGTTTCGTCATCCATTATGCAGCAGAAATATTTTTTTTATAAAACTTGACTTCAATTTCCGTGCTCTGTTTTTGGCCTCTAAATTTTTAGCAGCGTTCCTGTCAGGAACTTTTTGAGCCTTGAATGTTTTTGAACCTGCATTGACTTTAACTTTTCGTACCAAATAGTCCGAGCACTGACCTTAACGGGCTGCTTTTCTACCGGAGGTGTTGGGAGCTCTTTTGAAAATGCTTTCTATTTTTTTGGCTTTAGAAATATCACGTAAACCATTCCTTCTACCTAAACCAGGTTTTCTATCAACGGACAAGTTCTTCCGCTACTGTTGAATAACATTGGAAACAGTTTGACGTCGGACCTTTGAATGCTTGGCCAACTTTTTGCAGGACTAAGTTGGGTTTTGTTGAAAATATTTAATAATTTTAGTACGCACTCGTTACTCATTTTAATCAGAAAACAACAAAGGAACATAATTGACATTAAACATAATAACTGACATGCTTTACAAAGGTAACTTGATCAGAAAAAAAGTCAAATAATACTTGGTTTAAAAGTTTTAACGAAAAACGTGTGTTAAGAATTTTTCGATCTCAGTCCTTATTAAGAAATTGCTCTGTGATAACAATGCAAAATATTACTCATACGTTAATAATGCACTAGAATATTGCGTACACGTACTGAAGGTCAAAATATTGTTGGTTTAAATTTGAAAATTAAAAAAATATATGGTAAAAACAGTTTTTGCTTAATTGAAATTAAAATGAGTTAAAGGCCTTATTCATAATAATTTTTTTTAATTTATCAAAGCTTTATAAAACAGATTTTGTATGGAAGATTTTGCTTTATAAACCATTTATAAATTTATTATGAATAAATATTTGAATGAGGTAAATATTTATTCCATATTTAATAATTTTTCAAATGCACTAACAAATAAAATGTTTAGTGTTATTTTTTGTACGATTTCGAACAAATTCTAATGTTAAATACTAATGTCGGTTAAAAATTATAATTTCCTTCATACTTTTTACTTAAAAATCAACCTATAGTTTTTCATAGAATGATGTTTTGTTGATTTTAAAACCTGTATTGGGTTAAATAAACAACTTTCGAAAAATAATGTGAAATATTTTGGAATGTTTTTTTAAGGTTATGAAAGTATATATTGGCTTATAGAATTACAAGACCATCAAATATTCCACAGAAAGCTTTCATTTAACACAAAATTTTACAGTATTATGAATAATATCGAGGCAGTTGTCTGAAAGAAAAATGTGTGTGGAAAATGATTTTGTTCCTAATATGTCTAAATTTAATCAATCATAATCCCCTGTCTATACCTAATAAATTTTTATCATGATAAACGTTAAAATGGTTGAGAAGATAAATCTTATATACCCTTCACCAAATTATACTTTAAAATAAAAATTTTAAATGTTTTAAGGTAAACAAAAAAAATTTTTTTTTCAAATTGTTTTACAAAATGTTAAAAAAAATTTTTTTTTCAAAATTGTTTTCAATTTTTTTTTTTTTTATTAACATTTTTTTTTTAAATTTATTAGTGAAAAAAAAAAAATTTTTGTGGTAAAAAAAAATATTCGGGTTAAAAAATAATTTTCCCGATTTTGACCAATTGTAGGTCCAAATTACTTGTATTCATCGTTGCAATGGACTTTGAAATATCTATCATTAGATATCCATATTGTCTATATTAATGACTTAGTATTCCAGATATAGAGCAAAAATAGGCTAAAATCGTGGTTGTCCCGGTTTTTTCCTTATACCTCACCCATTTGTGGGCCGATTTTCTAGATTTGAAATAGCGACCGAGCCGGAAGAATTCCCGATATATTGATTTATACTCATGGTGATGAGTATAAAAATTGCCGATTACTCACTAAATCTTATGGTGAGTGTTTTCCATCGGTTTTATTGTGCGAGGGATGGTTTGGGCGGTTTAGAAGTGTTGATTTTGACACGGAAGACGAAGATCGCCCAGGCAGGCCAAAAAAATTTGAAGACCAATAATTGGAGGCATTACACCATGAAGATTGTTGTAAAACTCAACAAGAGCTCAAGCTGTAATTTCAAAACTTTTTCGAGCAGCAGGATTCATCCAAAAGGAAATTGCATACCATACGAGTTGAAGCCGAGACACCTTGAAAGATGATTTTGCATAACCTAAATGATGCTTGAACGCTAAAAATAAATCTATTAAAAAAACTAAAAATCTTTAAAAATCAACAAAGTTTTGTTTCATTTTTGAACCATTATATTTCGCCAAAATGTATTAACTCAATTTTATATAGGCTATACAAATGTCCAAAGTCTAGCGGCTCTAATTTATGTTGGATGGAATCTGTAAATGGAAAACTGTGAGTACACATATAAAATTAATGGAAAAGCTCTTGTAAATTTCAAAGCACATTTTTATTTTTTATACCCTACACCACCATAGTGGGGAGGGTATATTGGATTTGTGCAGATGTTTGTAACGCCCAAAAATATTAGTCTAACACCCACCTTAAAGTATACCGATCGACTCAGAATCACTTTCTGAGTCGATTAAACGATGTCCGTCCGTCCGTCTGGCTGGCTGGCTGGTTGTCCATGTAAACCTTGTGCGCAGAGTACAGGTCGCAATCTTGAAGATATTTCGATAAAATTTGGTACATATCATTTTTTCTGCCCAAGGACCAAGCCTATTGAAACTGGCTGAAATCGGTTCATTATTTCACCTAGCCTCCATACAAATGTCCTCCCGAAATAGGACTTTATCGGTCATAAATGTTTAGTTTGTATAGGTATCTACCCAAGTTTTTTTCCAAATAAGTTTTATATATACAAAATTCATGTCACCAAATTTTATTGTGATCGGTCCATAATTAGTCATAGCTCCCATATAAGGTCTGCTTCCGATAATCACTTTAACGAGCATAAATCTCTTAAAAATGTTCGTGTACACATAAAATGCAACATAAACAACTTTCATACAGACATTAATCACACCACCTAATTTCATGGTGATCGGTCCATAATTGGTCATAGCTCCCATATAAATCCTGCTTCAGATAATCACTTTAACGAGCATAAATCTCTTAAAAATGTTCGTATACACATAAAATGCAACATAAACAACTTTCATACAGACATCAATCACACTACTTAATTTCATGGTGATCGGTCCATAATTGGTCATAGCTCCCATATAAGGCCCACTTCCGAAAATCGTTCACGAATATAAATTATTGAAATTTTTAAAGAAAAATGTTTTTTCTCATTTACTTAGTGTAGGGTATTATATGGTCGGGCTTGACCGACCATACTTTCTTACTTGTTTACCTTTAAATATGTCAATGATTTTGTTAAATTCGTAAGAAAAAAAAAAGATCAGCAATCTGAATTCCGTTTCAACGATTCTAAAAAATTTGTGAATTTCCTCGTGATTTCAAAGTGTGTCTCGTTCGATATCGTAAGTATATGGGGCATTTCATGTCAAGTGAACCAACTTTTAAAATCGATGTCTTACGATTTGAATGAAATTTTCACTAATGGTTACTTCTATTGGATAGTAATTCTGAGTTATAGGGGGTCAAAAATTTACATTTTGGCTTACTTATTACATATTGTTCTTAGGAAAATGTATCCCAAATAGTTTGGATACATAGCTATTTCTTCAATCTTTCGGAAAAAAAAAATGTAAAAAAAATAAAAAAAAATTTTGAAATTTTTTTTTCTCAAAAGAAAGCTTAGATATTTTCCTTGAAGATCTATTTGGTCGCTTAGTGGGATGCGAGTTGGATATCTATCAAAATAAATGTTTGTAATAAGTGTAAGTTTTTTCAAAAATCATTGTATTTGTAATTTTGAATCGGGTACTTGGAAAATATTAAAAGTGATTCTCTAAATTATAAAGAATATTGCGATTAACCAGCTGAGTGATCCGCTAACGAATAGCAAGCTGGAAAGAAGGGATAAATATAATATGAGAAAAGGTTGCGCGATAGAAAGAAAAGTTGTGCTATACAAAAAGAGAAGTGTGAGTCTTATAAAAAGCTTTTGTTGAAATTACTTGAACAAATCCTATTAATGTTTTAATTTGATTTTGAACAGTAAGTCGCATACGCATGTCGCGTTCTGCACCATGGGAATGTCCATATGCATAAGAACATATTAATGTTTTAATTTGGATTTGAGTAGTAAGTATACACATAAAAGATCTTCCAATAATTTCCCAGCAAAAGTAATAGGAGGCAGTTGCAACAATATCTTAGAATTATATGCCTATGGTAGGGAGCATAAGCAGTGTTATGATATAGTTACACTTACATACATACGTACACACATATAACAATGAGCTTAAACTGGAGATAAAATAAACAGCGAAATAACAACAAGAACAGCAATTACAACAACAAGAACAAAAACAACAAATTATACAAACAGCTGAAAAGTTTTACGAGCACGTTCATTCATTTCACATCAAGCGAATAAAATGCACAACAACATCAACCGAACCGTAGTATTAGTACTTACAACACTAGTAAAAGTAAAATCTCATAACTCCATTGTATTGTTTTATTTGTGTATAGTTGATATTGTTGCTGTTGCTGCTGCTGCTACTTTTGTTGTGATTAATGCCTTCGGGTAATGAAAAGTAATTGAGTTTTTTTTCCCATACAGTCATTTGTTATTTTTCCACTCTACTCTATTCTATTCTCTTCTATTTCATTCCTCTTTCTCTTAATGGCGTGGCAGCATACGTATGGGTATATATGTGTATGTGAACAACAATATCAACAAAGAGCTCTGACTAAATGGGATAAATATGTATTTTAAATTGTTGTTGTATTTTAAGTTTTAACACTTTGATCTTTAGCTCCTGCTACCAACACTGATTTTCTTTCCTATTCTTATTGTTTCTGTTCATTTTGGAAAACATTAGCAACAAGCGGCAAGAAGTGGCAACATCATTATATAAGTACACATTCCAAAAGTCTTAAGGTTAAATCATCATCATCATCATCATCGTCATGTTTAAAACAAACAAATTGGTGTTGAGCATTTAACATAAAAAGCAAACATGTCTGTTACTTGTTTCCAAAAAGTGGCTTAAGGCCAATTTAATTAATTGTTAATTAATTGATAGTATTGCTAATGAAAGGCGTGAAATTTTTGTGTTTTGTATTTGTTTGTTTTTTCATTTTTTTTATTTTGTGAAAACGAAAGAACAAACATTTTAAATTGGAAACTCATTAACAGATTGCCCTAATAACGCTAATACATTCGATGCATAAATGCTTGCAGGCAAACGTGTGGCAGCAAAAGGTGAAGTAATTGTTATTACTAAGCAAAAGAAGGAGTAACAGAAAAGCCACTAGCAGTAAAAGTTGTTGAATTTTAAAGCGTTTAATTAAGCAAATATAAAAGTAAACGAATTATTTGCGCCTTTAACAAAACAAAGTGCATGTATTAGAGTGGCTTTTATATTGAAGTTTTTCGATTTTCAGTGCTCCCTAGATCTCAAATTGTTCTCCGTCATCTAAAAATCAAATGCTGAATATTTGGTTAAACACTTTAGTTGTAGTTAAACACTTTAGTTGTAGTTTCATTAGCATATAAAATAAAAATTGTCTAACATCATTAACGCTTTATAACTAGATAGCAAAATAAAATTTCAGGCATATCTTAATTCCCAAATTTTAAATTTTCAAAATTTTTTTTATACGAAATTTCAAAAAAAATCAACAACAAAAATTGCCTTCGATTCCAATAAATGCTAAATGAGAATTACAAAAACGCAAATTTACAAGTTTCTACCTATGATGGGATATAATAGGGACATATACGGGAAGTTTTGCTTTACTTCTTTAATTCGAAAAAAAAGTGCAGCTGAAGCACACTGCTTACTCACCAAAGTTTATGGTGAATGTGTTCCATCGGTTCCAACGTACGAAAGATGGTTTGTGCGTTTCAGAAGTGGTGATTTTCACACGGAAGACAAAGATCGCCCAGGCCAGCCAAATAAATTTTAAGACCAAGAATTGGAGGCATTATTCCATAATGATTGTCGTCAAACTCACAAGAGCTTGTGAAATCATTGGGAGTTACCCAAGCAGAAATTTCAAAACGTTTGAGAGCAGCAGGATTCTTTCAAAAGAAGGTAAATAGGGTAACATACGAATTGAAGCCAAGAGACCTTAAAACGATACAAAAGAAAATCATTTTTGCAACGAATCATTACTTGCGATGAAAAATGGATCCATTACGATAACCCGAAGAGATCATATGTGGAGCCCGGCCAACCAGCCGGATCGTATGTGGTAGGTGCAAAAGAGTCCTATCTATTATGAGCTGCTGAAATCAGGGACCGAAAATAAAAATTATTATTCAAATTTCTAAGAAAATATTGGAGTGTCAAGTCAAGCATACCATTTTTATCGTTTTCAACTATATTTTCATTTTTAAATTCTTGACTTTTTTTGTTTTTGTCAGAAATATTTGTCAGACTATGATTTTTATTTTTATATCTGCCAAACGATAAAAATCATAAATGAATTATCATAATTGTTACCGTTTCTGGCTGAAATCTGACCAAACCATTACAGGAAGGGAACCTGTACTGAATGCAACTGATTCGACATTGGCCGAAAAACGCCCGGTATATGCGGCCAGACATGAAACCGTAATATTACATCATGACAATGCTCGTCCACATATTGAAATACCTGTTAAATAGAATTTACATTGAAGTAGTTGGGATGTTTTGCCTCACCCGCTCTATAGTCCAGATCAGTGAAACAAGCGGAGCCAAAATTTTCGGCGGCGGCTGGCAGCTTTTTTGATTTTTTTCGGCAGCGGCGCCTGAATAAAACGGCGGCGGCTAAATTTTCGTCTTTAATTGTCCTAATAACAAAATTTTATATTTTTTTTATTAAATTTTTATTTTTTATTTTTAAATTAAGTTTCATAATTTTCCTTACTTGTTTTCGTCGGCCAAAATATAGTCATATACGAGGGTGGATGAAATATCCGTGACTTTTTGAAGGAAACACATGTTGTTGGATAAAAAATTATTTTATTTTTCAACATAGTCTCCTTGAGCTCTATGCACTTTGTCCAAAGTTTCTCCTATTTGTTTATCCCTTCCAAAAAAATAAGATTTGAGGAGGTCATGAGATGATTTCATCGTTCATCTTCAGGTTTAAAAACAAGAAATAGTCACTCGGGGCTAAATCCGTAGAATAGGGCAGAAGAGGGAGCATTTCGTAGCCTAATTCATTGATTTTTGCCATGGAAACTACACATGTGTGTACCCTTTTGTGAGCAAACGTGGTAGCCATCTTGCAAAAAGCTTTCTCATACAAAAGTGATCATTCAAAATTGAAACCACAGAGCCATGTGAGATGCTCCGATTGGCCAACACCATATCGTGATTTTTTTCAATTCTTTCGGGTGCAGAGACCACAACTGGTCGTCCAGAACGTTCGGCATCTTCCGTGCTTTTACGGCCACAACGAAATTCGGTAAACCACTTTTTCAGACAAATATTATTAGCTCTGTTCAATAACTAAAAGTTGTTACTAGTTTGTAACAATTGTTACTGGAAAAGCGTTCATTAACTCAAAAAACTAGCAAGTAGAGAAAAAATCAAGAGCGTATAAATTTTAGAGAGTGTTCTCTCATTGCAAACTATTACAAGTTCTCTTTTGAACTCGGTATAGTTAGCAGCTTATATTTCATATGTTTTGTGTTATTGTTTATTTATTTACAATTTTATTTTTGTGGTGAAAAAAATAAAATTGAAGAAAATGTGAATATTTATACATTTTAAAAGGAAAAAATATGAAAATTGTGTGTATAAATTTTTTGTTACTGGAAAAGCGTTCATTTACTTTTTACTATTTTTGAGAATTTAAGAGAGTAATTTTGTATATTTTGATTTTATTCTCTCGTTGCAAGTATTTACTGGGAAAGTAAATGAACAGACCTATTGACTTCCATTTTGTTTGAAAAAGTCATAATTTACAAATTGAAAACAAAATTTTTCAAATTATTAAATGTAGTTTTTGAAAATTCAAAAAATATCGGCGGCTTACTTTGAGCCGCTATGAGCCGACAAAAATGGCGGCGGCTACAAACTCGAAAGTATAAGCGGCGGCGGCGCGCTGTCGGCCCTGTTTCTCTGGACTCCAGATCATGCCCCGTCTGACTACTATTTGTTTCGATCGATGCAGAATGCTCTCACTGGGATGCGCCTCATTTCGTAACAAAGTAACCGATATTGGCTTGATTCGTTTTTGGCCTTAAAAGATGAGCAGTTTTTTTTTTTTTGACTCGGAATTCATATATTGCCAGCAAGATGGGAAAAGGTCACAGCTAATAATGAACATTACTTTGAATAAGTTTATATTGTACAAATGTTTTAAAATCAAGAAACACTTTTTTAACTTTTTGAAATTTCGTGTAAAAAAATTTTGAAATTTTAAATTTTGGGATTTGAGATATGCATTAAATTATATAGGCTTTTTTTGGTATGAACTTATAATGGTTTAACGATGTTAGACAATGTTTATACACTTATATGTTTTTTTGATTAGTTTTCGAACTTCATTCGATTTTGCTTATGTTTTCTGCACTTGGTTTTCAGATAATTTGAGAATTTGGCAGTAAACAAAATTATACTTTTACAACAAAAACAATGTTATTGATCAAAAAATACTTTTTAAACCTTTTTTGAAAAACTTGTTTGTCTTAAATAAAGTTAATTTTTATGAGAATAAGTATTATTTATTTCTGTTACTTTGAAGGGCAGCAAATTTAAAAAAAAAAAACTATAAACAATACAAGACGAAACTAACCCTTAAATTATTTACACTTCTTTTTCTATGGTTTAATTTCAACATGATTGACCAAAGATTTTTGTTTCAAGAATATTTTCATTCTAACCCTTGTAGCAATAGCATGTCGTGTTTATTCCTACTTTCGTTGTCTTTCTTTTAATCTTTCAGTTTTATTTTGCCCAAAAAAAAATATAAAATATTCTGACTTGTTGTTTAATTCAAGCACGTGCATGTCATCATGAAATTTGCAATACATACATGAACATATTTTTGTTGTTTTTCTGCTTCAGCTTCTTCTACTTCTTCTTCGCTCTACTTCCGCGTTGTTATTTTCTGGACTTTTTAGTTACTATTGAGGTGGCGGCCATTGTTTTTGTTGTTGTTCTCTTTACAATTTCTTGTTGATTTCTTTTGTGATGATGGAAAAAAAATATATATCAAAGCCATATTCGTGAGAAAACCCATGACTTTTGGAAATATTTTAAAAATGCAAGACATATAAACAGAATTTTCTCTTCCGTCATGTTGCTGTATCCGCCATGTGTGTGTGTGTTTGTTTGTTTGTGTAAGTGTAAATATGTGTTTAAGAACTTAAGGAATGCACATGTGTGGGAGGTTTTCACTGTAAAGAAATTTAATACAAGACAATTTTAAAACGAAATTTTACACACATGCTGCTTGCTGCTCTTGTTGTACTTGTCTGCGTGATGAAATTTCACCAAAAGGACCATACAAAACGGAAACGGAAGTAATGTGTCAAACAATGTCTTGTTATGCATTTTTATGACTTTTGTTAAAGACCCCGTTCAGTTGCCGTTGCAAAACAGAGACAAAGCGAAATGAAATAAATGGAAAATTTATTATTATGTCAGTTCTGATAATTTTCCAACTGTTTCGGTTTATTTTTTTCAACTAAAACAAATAAAATATTGCATTTGTTGAAAAATTAAAGCAATATATGAAAAATTAATGGAAAAAAATTCTATGTATCAGTAGTATTAGTACTACTGTGAGTATAAGTAATATTTTTTAATTTAATTTTTTTATATATTACTCATACCAACCGTAGTACTACATCCACCTTAAAGTATACTAGGGTATTCAATTAATCGGGTTTCTGGTTTAATCGGTTAATCGAGCAAATAATTAATCGGGGTCTAGATTTAATCGGTTAATAATCGGTTAATTTTAAATTATTCGATTAACCGAATAATTTCTATTTTAATTTTAAATTGAAAATAAAACTATAAATTTCGTGTACTTATTTAAGCATTTCAACAAAAAATTTTCTGAAATAATCTTTTAAGAAAAAAATATAATTTAAAAGATTTCATTGAAAAAAACTCTGTCACTGATTGTAAATGTTGGAAAAATCAAAAGTAAGGTTTGAGAAAGACTATCTAATTTCTCAGTTTTTTTAAGCATATAAAAACTGGTATAACCATTGGAGTCGTTTTGGGATTTTTTAGATTTTTAATACTTTTAAAAGACTAGTTTCAGTAATGTTTATTGTCATGTCTACCTCCAACCCATTACGAAAAAAGGTCATTTCCATATTCCTTAGCTTCAGTTTTTGAGCTATACTTCAAAAAACTATTGCTAGATGGGAATGTTCATGAGTTAAGATATAAAATGTGTGTGTTTAAAACTATATTTCTATATAAAGTACAAAAAAACAAAAAAGAAATTTCGGTTAATCGGTTAATCGACACAAATTAATCGGTTTATTTGTTATTTGAAAATCGGCAGTTTTAAATTATTCGAACAGTTAACCGACCAAAATTAATCGGTTAACCGATTAACGGTTAATCGATTGAATACCCTAAATTATACTAATCTACTCAGGATCACTTTCTTAGGGTCATTATTACAACTTACCTTTATGTTCGTAATAGTAAAAGGTAACTTTAAGTAATAGAAAAAGATAGCTTTAAACTTAACTTTTACTATTACGAACATAAAGGCAAGTTGTAATAATCGCCCTTAGAAGATTAAGCAATGTCCTTCCAACCTTGTAATCAAACTACAAGACGAAATTTTAAAGATAATTCGACAACATTTGACACGGACTTTTCTATTGTCACAATAATAATTTTGTTGGAATCGATACATTATTTCATCTAGCCCTATCTGTTATGCTCTCATAACTTCTAACCAAGTTCAGCTTGTTGCGATTTTTGTTTTAATTTCTCATTTCGCATATTAAAATATTTTCATTACAAATTTTCTTGTGAAACACACTGTTAAACAGAAAAATAAATCGAGGTTCTTGGCGTTACTTTTACCTTCTCGCATGATAGAGATTTTTTTTGAAGTTGTCAATACCTTTGACTCTCCCACTCGATTAGTGCGTATACACATGTATGTGCATATGGTTGTAACATTTAAGTTGCGCTCATTAAGATCACCAAATTCATTACCATATATGGTAATAATTCTGTTTTACTAATTGCAATTTATTTTTGTCTTTTTCTCACGCATGTATAATCAAATGAACATAGTGTTCTATTTTTCTATTTTTTCTTACTACGCAATACATCATAAAAAATAACGCACTTAATGATCTTACGAAAATTTCAAATTTCATTATTAAAGTGACCGTAGTGACAATAAGTCTATCCTAATAAAAAGAAATTGAGTTCAAAAAGTGTTTTTTTAATAATTTTGCTTAAACTAAAGACATTTCCAACAAAAACCAAAGAAAATTAATTTATTAAAAATAATTATGTAAAAAAATATCACATCGTATAATAAACACTCTAAATAAAAGTTATATCTTAATTAAAGCCAATTTTTAAACAAATTTCAAGTGATATAAGAATAATAATTGATAAAATAGAAGGTAAGAGTTAATGTCAATAAAACAAGTATGAAGCATTAAACTGATTTTTTTTGTTATTCCTTAAAGGAAATCTATTGAAATTTGGTCTTGGAATTTTCCTCGACCCACAGCTTTTTGGAAAACCCCAAGAGGTTGGTTCCAACCCAAAACTTAATATTCAACACGTGATGAACCGCTAAGTTTCCACGTGAACTTCAAATTTCCCACGTGAACTTCAAATTTTCAACGTGACTCCTAATTCTATATGTGAACAGTTTTACTATGTAACAAATTTATCCTGATAAAATTCTTCCAAATACCAACTAATTTAAAAATTAAAAATACTAATCAGATTGAATTAAAATTTCTTATTAAAAGAACATGTATTAATATTTCTACACAAAATAATATTTTACCTAAAAATCCATTTTTTTTGTCTTAAAACGTGTTTAAACACTAAATCTTATCTGAAATTAAAAATTAAAACAATTGCTACACAAAATTATGTAATATACTTAACCCCATTATTTCTTGAATCTTTCTATTTCTTAATATTTTACAATAATTATTATCTAAACTAAATAATTAATTTTGAATATATACATGAATTAAATTAGTAATTAAAACTTAAATCTAAATTTTAAAATCAAAAGTATCAAATTACAACAAGATGTAAAAGTATTTAAAAGTATTAAAAACCATTAAAAACATATAAAAAATCAAACATGAAACTATAATTACAACATAATAATAATTAACCTAGAAATGAATTAAAAATATCAAATTAAAATAATTACTTGAGAACTAAATGATTTAATACTTTTAAATATCTTAAACTTATACTTAAATTTACTAACTAAGTTTTTCTAGTGTAACTAAAGAATCTTTATTTTACTTTATACTTATTTTTTTTTCTTATAAGCCTATACACACTCTAATTACAAAAATAAGTTCTTTTAAAGCAACAACAACAACGTCATCAGTATGATATGATTGCTGGGCCCTCCGATCGGAACATATTGAAACGAAACATCATATTTTTGGTTGTGAGTAAAATGTAAAACATTGTATTTTTGTAATTATTTATCAATAGCTTAATATAAGTACTTCTCATTAATTTTGTCCGATAGTCCGATTCTACATTGTCCCCATTCTCTTTACTTTTATTGTTTTCTTAATTTTTTTTTTTTTTTTCTTCATTTTCATTCATGTTTATTTTTTTTTATCAATGAATGAGTATCTTTTGTTTATATTATGATCATTTTTTTTATTCTCTTTACTTCAATAAATATTACACTAATTTGTATTTGTAAAATATAAAAATATGCAATCTTAATTTTTTTTAAAAAGGGAAGGATAAACCAGTCAAATGGTTACTTTTGTAAATAGGTAATATGTCATTTTTTTTTAGGGACAGAAGTAAAATTAAGGGTATATGAATTCTGTCAAGGCGTCTAACATAATTATAGTCAGAAGGGTGGGAAAATTGTACCCCAATGTGCTTAATATCTTGCACCAATAGATTTTAATTTTTATTTGTTGAAACATTTTCTTTTTTTTAAATACACTCTGTGGTATATTAAGGCAAGAGAGTGTATTATATGTTTGCGTCATGAAATCGGGTTAAGAACAGTATAGACCACTGAGCTAGCCAACCACCAAAATTTGCCCTTAACCAAGTTCTTTTCTTTAGAAAATAAATACATTTCTTTCAAGACGAATATTAAATAATTTTTGTTATTCTTCCGGAAACGACGCGTAACATATATGGCGCCCAACGTATAGGCCTCTGCTAAGTCATGATATAAAATCTTTACCCAATATGGTGTCTAACAATTATGGCATTCAGTTAAGGATTTTGCAAGCCAATACAAAGCTCTAAGGAGCAAAGAAATTAAAGTTAAGACAAGTTAAATTTTCTTTAAATCTATTTACATTGGTTAAAAATATTCTCCAAGTCTAGAACTTACAAATCTCCACCTAAAATGCTTAATTTCTATTATTAGTCATAGTTTTCATTTGAGTACAAATCTTAGAATCTATTTGCAATATTTAGAAATTATGTGTTTGATTAAGTATATAACCAATTAAAGTTTTTCTGTTTTTTAAATAGTCCATGTACTAAAATACAGTTTCAGTCTTGTCGCATTTAAATTACAAAAATTAAACTACAGTGGTGTAGAATTTCAATAAAGTCCATTAGAATAATATTTTTGATTTGTGTTCAATGTTGCATATTGAAAATTAGCGTCATAAAATATTTTTTTTTAAATAAGAATGTATTTTGCAGATTATAAAATACTTTAAATTTTTTTTTAGAAAGAAATGATGACATATTATTTTTACATTAGTATATTTTTGTTCTTGGTTTATCTTTCCCAATTGTTTATGAAATCGTTATTGCAAAATCTAATTAATCCTTGTTTAACTTTAACATTTAATATAAAATTTACCATTAACATTATTTACTATATTTTTAATATTCTAATAATTTATATATTGATTTCGAAGAACTTAGATATTGAAATTTTCCCATAATAAATAATTCATATCTTTTCAAAACTTAAATTTAATGAAATTTTCTCTTCATAAGAGCTTTATTCTCATAAAATAGATATTTTCTTTATAAAATCTTTTCCTTACTAGTCATAGTAACATTTGTTAAATTAATTACAAAAATCTTTTTTTTGGCTTATTCGTAATGAATACCAGGCAGTCTTCACGGGGAAATTTAAGTAATTCTGGAATTCGAGGGCGAAGAAGTTCATCTGCTTCTCGAAATAATATTTCAATCGAACTACAAAGCTCTAATTCCAAGACACGTCCTAAAGTAGTACATTCTCCTACTGCCAATACGTCAAATAAAAACAACCCCATTGTAAGAACCCAAAGCTCAAATAGCTTAAATATATCCGCTTCTGTTTCTAGACCCTCCGAGGAAATACAAAGTACAGGTAGTTTACCTACTTCCTCACTTTTCAGAGATATAGATATAATGGATAATCCAGAACTTTCAGCACAAGCTCAGATATTTGTTCCAATTAGTGGCAGAGTTTCAGCTACTGGAATAAATCCTATAACTAATCCCCAATATGAACAATCTGCGAGCCAAAATAATAGTGCCCCAGCTATTTCTAACAATGATAATATGAATTCGAGTGCAAACACGCCCTTCGATTCTCTTATTGCTCTCATGGAACAAACCATGAGGAACACACGTGAAGAGTTTAGAAGGGAGCTTAGCTCTATTAGAGATAGTATTTCACAAATTGGTTCTGTGAATCAACCAACCATATCTAGACCAAATTTCCACCAAAATGTTTCAAGTTTTAATACCCCGATTTCAAATAGTAATCGTTCATCAAACAACCGAACTGATTCTTATCAAAATGTTGATAATAACGTCAAATTAGAGAAGTGGAAAATCTCTTTTGATGGGTTGGGATCAGTTTCAGATTTTCTATTTAAAGTTGAAACACTTAGTTCAAGATCCAAGTGCTCAGACGAACACTTGCTTTCTAACTTCCACGTCCTTTTAGAAGGAAAAGCTGAGACCTGGTACTGGTTATTTACCAAACAAAACAAAAATGTCAGTTATCCTTTACTACGTCATGCGATTACAAAAGAGTTTGGTCATCTTGAGTCTGACCATGATATATTGTTGAAGATGTCTCTTCGCAAACAGCAATATAAAGAATCGTATGATGATTTCCATTGTACAATTGTATCAATGAATCTCAGACTACAAAACCCACTTCCGGATGTGACATTGATAGACATTTTAAAGAAAAATTTGAATCCAAACTTACGCTTTTTACTATTTAATGCAGAAACCAGAGACATAAATCAATTTCGCGATACAGCACGAAAAGCTGAAAAGGTCATTAAAGACACTAAAATTCAAAATCCCACTGGATTGTCTCGAAACCTAAGTGAAATTGAATTCATTTCATCAGAATCTTTAGATTCTGGTCTTTCAGATCCACAAGTTGAAGCAATAAGTTATACATCAAGAAAACCGAAGTACGATTATTCCAATATTCAGTGTTGGAACTGCTCCTTGTTTGGGCATTCGTATATCTACTGTTCACATAAGATAAAAAAACCATTTTGTTTCAAGTGTGGTAACAAGGGCGTTTTGACCCCAAAATGTCCGAATAATCACAACCAGGGAAACAAACAAATGGGCGAAGTGGCTACCGGGGACACTCGTCCATCCCAGAGAACCCCGAGTTCAAACTAAACTCGAACACTTTCGAAAAAACTCATAATTGCCTTGATAAGTCTGAATTCAAATATAACTCAATATCTACACAAACTGATTTTTCTTCTATTATTTCACCAAATTTTAATAAAACTTTGTCTGTAGTCAGGAAACCTAGTTTCAAAATTATGAAATGTAGACTTCGATATAAAAAAAGAAAACATTTCAGGAAGATTATAGAATCCACTTTGATCCACGGATCAGACGACCGACCTTTTGCTAAGGTAAAGGTCTTTAATGAACCCCTAATTGGTTTGCTTGATTCAGGGGCGAACGTTTCAGTTTTGGGAAATTCCTGTTTGTCGTTTTTAGAAAAAGTTAACGTTCCATATAAGCCCATAAAGTCTTCAATAAAAACAGCTGGCAATACTAAACAAGAAGTTATTGGTCATTGTACTTTGCCTATTTTTTTTAAAAGTGTTACCAAGAACATAGATTTCTATTTAGTTCCGACTTTGGCACAAAATGCATATTTCGGCATAGATTTTTGGCGAAAATTCGCTCTTGCCCCAGACATAGTTTCTCCAAATTCTTCATATATTTCTGAATTGTCTTTAGAACAAATGGAAAATAAAAATTTTCATAATCTTACTCCTGAAGAAAATTTAGATTTAGAGAAGATAATTCTAGAATTTCCATGTTATGAAAAACTTGGCCTAGGTTGCACGGAACTCATAGAGCATCATATTGACACCGGGGATGCGGTTCCAATCAAAAGCAGGCACTACCCACTGTCTCCTCCAAGACAGGAAGAAGCCTATATGGAAATTGAAAGGCTATTAAATATGGGGGTTATAGAAGAATCCAATTCACCTTGGTGTTCACCTGCAATTTTAGTCAGGAAACCTGGTAAAGTAAGACTATGCATCGATTGCAGGAAACTTAACTCGGTCACTAAGAAAGATTCTTACCCTTTGCCACACATAAATGGCTTATTAAGTAGACTAAAGGACACTTTCTTTATAACTGGTTTAGATTTGAAGGATGCATTCCTTCAAATTAAACTTACGGAATCGTCCAAAGAGAAGACGGCTTTTGCTATCCCAGGGAAACCCCTGTATCATTATAAATATATGCCCTTTGGCCTCTGCAACGGACCCCAAACCATGAGCAGACTCATGGATAAAGTTATTCCATCACGTCTGAGGGAAAATGTTTTCATATATCTGGACGACCTACTCGTATGTAGTCCAGATTTTCAAAGCCATATGAAACTTTTGTCTCAAGTAGCACAATGTTTAAAGTTTGCAAAACTAACCATAAATATTAGTAAAAGCAAATTTTGCCAAAAAGAAATAAAATATTTGGGCTACATTGTTGGGAATGGCTGTCTTAAGGTAGACCCTGAAAAAGTAAGATCCATTGCAGAATTCCCCTTACCAAAGACCCCAAAACAAGTGCGCAGGTTCATTGGCATGACAAATTGGTACAGGTCGTTTATTAGTAACTTTTCTGATATTGCCGGCCCTCTCACAGATTGCCTTCGAAAATCCCAAAAGCCTTTTTCTCTGACTGATGTTGCGAAATCCTCTTTTGAGAGACTTAAATTGGCCCTCTCGTCAGCACCTGTATTGGCGCAGCCTAATTTTGAAAATGAATTCGTAATTCAGTGCGATGCATCTAAGGTTGGTGTAGGAGGTGTTTTGTTTCAACACGACGACAATGGAAACGAGCACCCGATTTCATACGTCTCACAAAAATTAAATAAGTCGCAAAGTAACTATACTGTTACAGAATTAGAATGTCTGGCGGCTGTAGTTTGTGTAAAAAAGTTTCGCCCATACATTGAGGGTCTCCCCTTTCGTATTTTAACGGATCACTCCTCTCTTAAGTGGCTCATGTCGCAAAAAGACTTGAGCGGACGACTAGCCCGTTGGAGCCTTCAGCTTCAAAGGTATGATTTCGTTATCGAACATAGAAAAGGACGTTTAAATGTAGTGCCAGACTGCCTATCGAGACTAGACGTTGATGAGGTATTTGTATCAGATGAGGCTTATGAAGTAGACTTATTAGCACCAGAGTTCAATTCTGAAGAATATGGGGAGCTTAAGAGAACTGTAGCGGAGAAAAAGGAACTGTTGCCTGATTTAAAAATTTCTGACAATCTTATCTTTAAACGAGTAAAGTTTAGACAAGGTGGTGAAGAAGATGAGGAAGAGTTGTGGAGACTTTGGATCCCAAAATCCCTAATTCAACAGGTTATTAAAACGGCCCATGATTCGAAAACCTCATGCCACGGAGGCTTTCTTAAAACCTTGTCCAGAATTCGTCAAAAATACTTTTGGCCGACAATGGTCCAAGACATAAAGTCCTTTGTTCAAAAATGCGATATTTGCAAATGTATAAAGTCGACAAACCAGATCACAAGACCTTTAATGGGTAACCAAATGTTGACAAATAGGCCTTTTGAAAGGATATATTGTGACTTTCTTGGTCCCTACCCATTGACGAAAGCAAAAAACTCTACAATTTTCATTTGCCTTGATCACATGACAAAATTTTTGTTCCTCAAACCGCTTAAAACAGCTACAACTTCAAATATTATTTTATTTTTCCAAACTGAATTGTTCCCAATGTTTGGTGTTCCAAGATATGTCCATAGCGACAACGGGAAACAATTTATTTCAAAGGAGATGTCCAACTTTTTTAAACTATTTGAAATAAAGCACATTACAACTGGGTATTATGCACCTCACTCAAACGCATCCGAGCGAGCTAATCGCGAAATTGTAACAAAAATAAGATGCTTTCTGAAAGACCATAAGGAACATGGCGAATGGGATAAATACATTCCCCAAATTCTATCCATTCTTAGGAGTGACTACCATTCCTCAATCAAATGTTCTCCATACTATGCAATGTTCGGTCAGAATATGGTGTTACATGGCTCGACATATAAAATTTTAGAGAAACTTGGATGTATGTCTGGCGAAGATGTTAGTATTCAGAACAACGTTGATAAGTTGACAAAAATAAGAGAGCAAATTAGAAAAAATTTAGATATTGCTCATGAAAAATCAAGTAAAAACTATAATTTGCGAAGCAGACCAATAGATTTTAAAGTAGGTCAAATTGTTTTTAGGAAAAACCACTTACTTAGTAATATGTCGAAAAGAATAAATAGAAAATTTATGCCAAAGTTTTTGAAGTGCAAAATAAGGGAAAAGATTGGAAATAACTTATATGGTGTAGAAGATCTTAAAGGTAAATACATTGGTAAATTTCATTCTTCTGATTTGAAAACTTAAAAAATTTACCCGGCTTTTGTGGATCGTGCCCCACGTATCCTAAAGAATAACAAAAATTTATTTTTAACACATCTTCAAATACGAAAAAAATCGTTTTACCGTTCGTCCTAAAAATAATTATATTTTCAGTTCGAAGCAGTTTTGTTGCGATTTTTGTTTTAATTTCTCATTTCGCATATTAAAATATTTTCATTACAAATTTTCTTGTGAAACACACTGTTAAACAGAAAAATAAATCGAGGTTCTTGGCGTTACTTTTACCTTCTCGCATGATAGAGATTTTTTTTGCAGTTGTCAATACCTTTGACTCTCCCACTCGATTAGTGCGTATACACATGTATGTGCATATGGTTGTAACATTTAAGTTGCGCTCATTAAGATCACCAAATTCATTACCATATATGGTAATAATTCTGTTTTACTAATTGCAATTTATTTTTGTCTTTTTCTCACGCATGTATAATCAAATGAACATAGTGTTCTATTTTTCTATTTTTTCTTACTACGCAATACATCATAAAAAATAACGCACTTAATGATCTTACGAAAATTTCAAATTTCATTATTAAAGTGACCGTAGTGACAATAAGTCTATCCTAATAAAAAGAAATTGAGTCCAAAAAGTGTTTTTTTAATAATTTTGCTTAAACTAAAGACATTTCCAACAAAAACCAAAGAAAATTAATTTATTAAAAATAATTATGTAAAAAAATATCACATCGTATAATAAACACTCTAAATAAAAGTTATATCTTAATTAAAGCCAATTTTTAAACAAATTTCAAGTGATATAAGAATAATAATTGATAAAATAGAAGGTAAGAGTTAATGTCAATAAAACAAGTATGAAGCATTAAACTGATTTTTTTTGTTATTCCTTAAAGGAAATCTATTGAAATTTGGTCTTGGAATTTTCCTCGACCCACAGCTTTTTGGAAAACCCCAAGAGGTTGGTTCCAACCCAAAACTTAATATTCAACACGTGATGAACCGCTAAGTTTCCACGTGAACTTCAAATTTCCCACGTGAACTTCAAATTTTCAACGTGACTCCTAATTCTATATGTGAACAGTTTTACTATGTAACAAATTTATCCTGATAAAATTCTTCCAAATACCAACTAATTTAAAAATTAAAAATACTAATCAGATTGAATTAAAATTTCTTATTAAAAGAACATGTATTAATATTTCTACACAAAATAATATTTTACCTAAAAATCCATTTTTTTTGTCTTAAAACGTGTTTAAACACTAAATCTTATCTGAAATTAAAAATTAAAACAATTGCTACACAAAATTATGTAATATACTTAACCCCATTATTTCTTGAATCTTTCTATTTCTTAATATTTTACAATAATTATTATCTAAACTAAATAATTAATTTTGAATATATACATGAATTAAATTAGTAATTAAAACTTAAATCTAAATTTTAAAATCAAAAGTATCAAATTACAACAAGATGTAAAAGTATTTAAAAGTATTAAAAACCATTAAAAACATATAAAAAATCAAACATGAAACTATAATTACAACATAATAATAATTAACCTAGAAATGAATTAAAAATATCAAATTAAAATAATTACTTGAGAACTAAATGATTTAATACTTTTAAATATCTTAAACTTATACTTAAATTTACTAACTAAGTTTTTCTAGTGTAACTAAAGAATCTTTATTTTACTTTATACTTATTTTTTTTTCTTATAAGCCTATACACACTCTAATTACAAAAATAAGTTCTTTTAAAGCAACAACAACAACGTCATCAGTATGATATGATTGCTGGGCCCTCCGATCGGAACATATTGAAACGAAACATCATATTTTTGGTTGTGAGTAAAATGTAAAACATTGTATTTTTGTAATTATTTATCAATAGCTTAATATAAGTACTTCTCATTAATTTTGTCCGATAGTCCGATTCTACATTGTCCCCATTCTCTTTACTTTTATTGTTTTCTTAATTTTTTTTTTTTTTTTCTTCATTTTCATTCATGTTTATTTTTTTTTATCAATGAATGAGTATCTTTTGTTTATATTATGATCATTTTTTTTATTCTCTTTACTTCAATAAATATTACACTAATTTGTATTTGTAAAATATAAAAATATGCAATCTTAATTTTTTTTAAAAAGGGAAGGATAAACCAGTCAAATGGTTACTTTTGTAAATAGGTAATATGTCATTTTTTTTTAGGGACAGAAGTAAAATTAAGGGTATATGAATTCTGTCAAGGCGTCTAACATAATTATAGTCAGAAGGGTGGGAAAATTGTACCCCAATGTGCTTAATATCTTGCACCAATAGATTTTAATTTTTATTTGTTGAAACATTTTCTTTTTTTTAAATACACTCTGTGGTATATTAAGGCAAGAGAGTGTATTATATGTTTGCGTCATGAAATCGGGTTAAGAACAGTATAGACCACTGAGCTAGCCAACCACCAAAATTTGCCCTTAACCAAGTTCTTTTCTTTAGAAAATAAATACATTTCTTTCAAGACGAATATTAAATAATTTTTGTTATTCTTCCGGAAACGACGCGTAACAAGCTCAATTAAATTTTAAATTAGCCGAATTTACACCACCAAATTTAATTTTCCTCTTGTACGATTTTTTTGTACATCTTTGGACCAATAGTTTCGAATAAACAGATTTGCGGCATTTGAACGGAATTATTAAGGTTTTTGAAACCAGCATAAGTATGTTTGGAGTGTAAAGAAGGAGACAGATGAAAATATTTGTAAAAACAGAATTAAAACTATTCAACTTTTCTCAGTTTATGTTATTAATAAGGACTGAGATTGAAAAATTTTTAACATACATATATGTAAATAAAAATGATACCACTAAACCTACAGCTTTGAATCTTTTTTTATTTGATCGAAATTATTGTTACAATTTACAAAAAAAAATATATTTTTATAGTTCTAATCACTAGTCATGAAATTTTTAACCTTTTTCGAAAACCCTTCCATTATGGTTTTTACAGTGCTTTATGTCACTTTGTTCGAACAGATTGTCCATCTCCGTTTAAAATCTACCACACTTTTGGACACCTTTTTTGTGCTTTTCAATACTCTTTTAACAAGAGCCCAATATCTCTCCACTGGACTCAGTTCCAGGCAGTTTGGAGGAATTGCCTCTCTTGGTACAAATACCACATTATTGTTGTTTTACCACTGAAGACCTTTCTTACCATAGTGACAGATGCCAAATCAGGCCAAAAATAAGTGGACACATTAAGAAGTCTTATGAATGGAAACATCCTTTTTTATAAACATTCCTTGATGTAAATTTCGGTATTTATAGAGCCCTTTGTAACAAATGCTTGACTTTTTTGCCGCAATTGCATATTGCTTGCCATACCAAGAACTTTTTGGAAAATTTTGTCTGCTTTTGGGTCCTAAACTTTTCTTCTACATTCCCTCGAGCATCCGAAACATAAAAAAATTTACCCGGAAGCTGCAAAAAATTTTCCATACGTACATTTCGTCATCCATTATGCAGCAGGTATATTTTTTGTATAAAATTTGACTTCAATTTCCGTGCTCAGTCTTTGGCCTCTAAATTTGTAGCAGCGTTCCTGTCAGGAACTTTTTGAGCCTTGTATATTTTTAAGCCTGCACTGGCATTAACTTTTCGTACCAAATAGTCCGAGTACTGACCTAACCGGGCTGATTTCCTACCTGATGTGTTGGGAGCTCTTTTGAAAATGCTTTCTATTTATTGGCTATAGAAACATCATGTGTACCATTCTTTCTACATGAACCAGGTTCTCTATCAACGGACAAGTTCTACCGATACTGTTTAATAACATTGGAATCAGTTTGACGGCATACCTTTGGTTGTTTGGCCAACTTTTTGTAGGATCAAGTTGGGTTTTGTTGAAAATATTTAATAATTTTAGTACGCACTTTTTTCTGGTCACTCAGATTAACAACAAATGAACATAATTGACATTAAACATAATAACTGACATGCTTTACAAAGGTAACTAGATCAAAAAAAAAATCAAATAATACTTGGGTTAAAAGTTTTAATGAAAAACGTGTGTTAAGAATTTTACCATCTCAGTCCTTAATATTTTATTTTTCTATGAAAATTAAAATTCGTTTAGCCCTGAAAATCTTCATATTTGATTTTCTTTTGGCAACTTCATAATTCTACATTTTTCCTTTTAATTTTCCAAACATTTTGAAATTATTTTTTAAAATTCTTTGTAAACATGATAAAGTAGGAATAAAAAAACTTGCATAATTTATTTCTTATAAATAGTTTTCGTTTACAATAAAGAAAACTTTAAACTTATCTATCTATCTATTTTTGTGTAGTTTTTCCTTCCATTTTTAATATGCAGCTGAATAAAAGTAAAAGTTTTATTGCCATATACTATAAATACGTAGTTTATAATATTTTGTTAAACCTACAATGGCCTTATCAAATACAGATTCGTTTTTTTATCTTTTACAATGATGTTGTGTTTTGTTTTTTATTAAGCCTTAACAAAACAATTGCTGGAAATCCTATTTACTGGCTGGCGTTGTTGTTGTAGCAACAGCAGCAACTGTATATTTAACTGTCAACAACATAATAACATTGTCTTAACACAATCAAAACAAAAAAACAACAATGCACAAAAAAAAAGAAAACTTAAAACGAAACTTATTTTGTCTTACGTTTTGTATTATTTTCGAAAGTTGTTCGTTCCTCCTAAATGCATTTACTTATTTAATGTTGTTGCATGCAACAACAAAAAGGCAAACAACAAAAAACAACAATATAAGAAGAAGAAAAAAACTGAAGAGAAACAACAACTGTAAATATCTAATAGAGCATATAACATAAACATTAAATAATGTTGCTCGGCTGCATGCTTTCCGGACTAACTCTATTTATCTGACTGTTTATCTATTTGTCTTACTGTCTCTCTGTCTGTCCGTGTCTCTGTCGGTTGGTATTATTGTACAGCTGTTTGCATGTCTGTCGGCTGGGTTTCTTTGTCTCTCTGTTACTTAGTTTGTTTGTATATTTGTCTGACGGTTTTCTTGCTTGGCTGCCACTTCAATGGTTGGCCACTTGCACAATTGGTTAAACACTAAACTTTATTTATATGAACAGCAATCTTTAGTTTAAACCAAGAAACAGCAAAAAGACACACTTTTTTTTCTCAGCTCTTCCTCAAAATAAGTTGGGATTTTGTTGCAATTTTATTTGTTTTTCCCATAAGCAGTTATAGGAATTACTGTATTTCGATGAAATTGTTATAAATATTTTCAGTAAAGGATTTTTAAAGTCATATGTTGTCGTCCTAAACATGCCAAATTGTTTTGTCAATTTGAAAGCATTTTCTTAACGAAATGGAAAATTATAGTGTAGATATTACTGTTTCCAAGATAAATCTAAGCAAACTAGTGTGCCAAGAAAACATATTTTTTAATTTAAAATATTTATGCACATTATCAACTAAACTGTTGACAAAACCTTATTTATTTTAATAAAATTTTCTATCACCTTTTCACTACTTTTTTGTGAAAATTATTTATGGTGTCTGTGTAAATCCCGCCATGCTATTTAATTAGATTTATAACAAATTTACACACTGCTACGCAAACAACCCTGCAGTTTTAAAGGCAGCAATTTTATACTTTTATTTATACTCTTTATATACTAAGTATGATCATTATTATAAATGACGTATTGTATCAAACAGCAAAATGTTTTGTGGATATAAAAACAAGCTATGAATTTTTCAGTTTGAGTCGATTAATAAGATATCTTAGTACTCCCTCTAAAGGGCCTATGTGAAATTTTTGCACAGTTTTTTACTAGACCATTTGAGAGGCTACTTCATTTTCTGTGAGAATTTCTACAGAAAGGTCCACCGGGAGCAAAAATTAAAATGTTAAATAACAACTGATATTCTCTAACAGCTAAATATTAAAAAAAATCCTTCGAAATATTTCTATCAACCATTAGTTATCACAAAACAATTAAAAATAGGCCAAATAAAGCTTTTTATTGTTCATTTACCAATGTCGCGTTCTTGTTCCTAAATAATCTCTTGATAGAAGTACTCCGTGATCGTTCTATTTAAGTAGCTGAAAATTTGCTTTAAAATCAAAATTATATATTGTAATAAACACATTGAACATTCTATTTGGAATTTCAATGTATCTCGTTCGCTAATGTTAGTGTTTATTTTTTCAGACATGCACATTTTGATGGGGTAAAGAGTGTGTCAAAATGATTAAGAAGTTTGAGCCCTATACCTGCAATCATTGGAAAAGCTAAAAAAAAAGGCTGGAAATATATGGGGCATTTCACGTCAAGTGAACCAACTTTTGAAATCGATGTCTTCCGATCGGGATGAAATTTGCACCAATGTTAGTTCTATTGGATAGTAATTCGGACACAATTTTTCAACAAGATCGGCCAAGAACTCTCTGAGTTATAGGAGTTCAAAATTTGACATTTTGGCCAAACAGGTGTTTTTTCTTATCCATATAACTTATTACCTATTGTTCTTAGCAAAATGTGTCCCAAATAGTTTAGATAGCTATTTATGCAATCTTCCGAAAAAAAAAATTAAAAAAAATTAATAAAATATTTTTGACTTTTTTTTTAAAAAATCAAAAACATTTTTGACTTTTTTTTCAAAATGGGCCCTTTTTATTTTTTTTTTTTATTTTTTTTAAGAAAGCTTAGGTCTTTTCCTAAGCGACCTATATGGTCGCTTAGTGGGATGCGAGTGGGATATCTATCAAAAAAAATATTTTGTAACTCAAGATATGAAATTTTTTGACTTTTTTTGCAAAATCAAAAACTTTGTTGACTTTTTTTAAAAAAATGGACCCATTTTTTAATTTTTTTTTTTTGCTCAGAAGAAAGCTTATGTGTTTTTCTTTAACACCTTTTTTGTCGCTTAGTGGGATGCGAGTGGGATATCTATCAAAAAAATGTTTTGTAACTCAAGACATACAATTTTTTACTTTTTTTTTTTGCAAAATCAAAAACTTTTTTGACTTTTTTTCCAAAATGGGCCCTTTTTTATTTCTTTATTTTTTTCTCAAAAGAAAGCTTAGGTCTTTTCCTTTAAAACCTTTATGGTCGCTTAGTGGGATGCGAGTGGGATAACTATAAAAATAAATGTTTTGTAACTCAAGACAAAGGTTTTTAAATTGATTTTTTTCATATTTTCATATTTCAAACCTTAAAAAAAAACCACTACAACTGACCGATAATAGCCACTGGAGGGGTGCAATGTGAGGCCGACCGCTATTAATTTTTCGCCCCCAAAATTTGTCTGAGTTTTGCATCTTGCGGCTTTTTTATTCAATCCTATAGGTAGTTTTCAGCGCAATAATTTATATTCGTGAGCGATTTTTGGAAGTGGACCTTATATGGGAGCTATGTCAAATTATGGACCGATCATCATGAAATTAGGTGGTGTTATTAATGTTTAGATGAAAGTTATTTATGTTGCATTTTATGTGTATACCAACATTTTTAGGAGATTTATGCTCGTTAAAGTGATTATCGGAAGCAGGCATTATATGGGACCTATGACTAATTATGGACGGATCATAATAAAATTTGGTGACATGAATTCCGTATATATAAAACTTATTTCGAGAAAAACTTGTGTAGATACCTATATAAATTAAACATTTGTGACCGATAAAGTCCACTTTCGGGAGGACATTTGTATGGGGGCTAGGTGAAATAATGGACCGATTTCAGCCAGTTTCAATAGGCTTGGTCCTTGGGCCGAACAAATTACATGTACCAAATTTTATCGAAATATCTTCAAAATTGCGACCTGTACTCTGCGCACAAGGTTTACATGGACAACCAGCCAGCCAGACGGACGGACGGACATCGTTTAGTCGACTCAGAAAGCGATTCTGAGTCGATCGGTATACTTTAAGGTGGGCTAGACTAATATTTTTGGGAATTACAAACATCTGCAAAAATTTAATATACCCTCGCCACTATGGTGGTGTAGGGTATAAAAAGTGATTTTTATTCCTGAGGTTAACATATTATGGGTATTACAGTATCGAGGCTATGAAATTTTAGTTAGGTTGTTACATACCATCGGAAAGGCTAATGTGTCTAGTTTCTCCCCGTAAGTTTAATTTTTAAGGTTTACACACAAATATGAAAGAAATCAAAATAGTGCATATCCTAAAAATTTAAAAACCTTTGTCTTGAGTTACAAAACATTTATTTTTATAGTTATCCCACTCGCATCCCACTAAGCGACCATAAAGGTTTTAAAGGAAAAGACCTAAGCTTTCTTTTGAGAAAAAAATAAAGAAATAAAAAAGGGCCCATTTTGGAAAAAAAGTCAAAAAAGTTTTTGATTTTGCAAAAAAAAAAGTAAAAAATTTTATGTCTTGAGTTACAAAACATTTTTTTGATAGATATCCCACTCGCATCCCACTAAGCGACAAAAAAGGTGTTAAAGAAAAACACATAAGCTTTCTTCTGAGCAAAAAAAAAAAATTAAAAAATGGGTCCATTTTTTTAAAAAAAGTCAACAAAGTTTTTGATTTTGCAAAAAAAGTCAAAAAATTTCATATCTTGAGTTACAAAATATTTTTTTTGATAGATATCCCACTCGCATCCCACTAAGCGACCATATAGGTCGCTTAGGAAAAGACCTAAGCTTTCTTAAAAAAAATAAAAAAAAAAAATAAAAAGGGCCCATTTTGAAAAAAAAGTCAAAAATGTTTTTGATTTTTTAAAAAAAAAGTCAAAAATATTTTATTAATTTTTTTTAATTTTTTTTTTCGGAAGATTGCATAAATAGCTATCTAAACTATTTGGGACACATTTTGCTAAGAACAATAGGTAATAAGTTATATGGATAAGAAAAAACACCTGTTTGGCCAAAATGTCAAATTTTGACCTCCTATAACTCAGAGAGTTCTTGGCCGATCTTGTTGAAAAATTGTGTCCGAATTACTATCCAATAGAACTAACATTGGTGCAAATTTCATCCCGACCGGAAGACATCGATTTCAAAAGTTGGTTCACTTGACGTGAAATGCCCCATATATAAAAAGTATGTTCTAGCAATATGTTAATAATAAACTCTACAACTTTTTTGATATTATTATTATTATTGTTTTATTATTATTAGAGAAGCTTTACGCAATGCGACCCATAGGATCTTTTGTGCAACCATTAATATGTTGTCCCAATAGATTTAGGCTACGTATGAAACCAATTATTCTATTTGATGAGAGATCAATTACGTGCTAAATGGCTCGGAAGCCATTTAGTTTTACACATTGCCAGCATTAGGCAGTCACTTAGAACATGTTCAGAGGTTTAAGGTGATAAGGACTGAGATCGTAAAATTTTTAACACACGTATTTCATTAAAACTTTTAACCCAAGTATTATTTCAATTTTTTTTTTATTATGCTTAATGTCAATTATGTTCTTTTGTTGTTAATCTGATTAAAATGAGTGACGAGAAAAAAGTGCGTACTAAAATTATTAAATATTTTCAACAAAACCCAACTTGGTCCCACAAAAAGTTAGTCAAACAATCAAAGGTCTGCTATCAAACTGTTTCCAATGTTATTAAACAGTACCGGGAGAACTTTTCCGTTGATATAAAACCTGGTTCAGCTAGAAGGAATGGTCCACATGATGTTTCTAAAGCCAAAAAATAGAAAGCATTTCCAAAAGAGCTCCCAACACATCCGGTATGAAAGCTGCCCGGTTAGGTTAGTCCTCGGACTATTTGGTAAGAAAATTTAAAGCCAATGAAGGTTTAACAGCATACGAGGCTCAAAAAGTTCCTGACAGGTACTATGCTAAAAATTTAGAGGCCAAAGAAAGAGCACGGAAATTGAAGTCAAATTTTATACAAAAAATATACCTGCTGCATAATGGATGACGAAATAAACGTATGGAAAATTTTTTGCAGCTTCTGGGACAATTTTTTTATGTTGCAGATGCTCGAGGGAATGTTGAAGAAAAGTTTAGGAGCCAAAAGTTGACAAAATTTCTCAAAAAGTTCTTGGTATGGCAAGCAATATGCAGTTGCGGCAAAAAAGTCAAACATTTGTTACAAAGGGCTCTATAAATACCGAAATTTAGATCAAGGAATGTTTACAAAAAAGGATGTTTCCTTTTTTGTAAACGGAGATGGACAACCTGTTCGAACAAAGTGACATAAAGCACTGTAAAAACCATAATGGTAGGGTTTTCGAAAAAGGTTCAAAATTTCATCACTAGTGATTAGATTTTTGGTAAATTGTACCAATAATTTCAATCAAATAAAAAAAGATTCAAAACTGTAAGTATGGTTACAGTAAACATATATATGTTTGTGACAACCATTTATATGATGAATAATTTTACCATAATATGTTGTTCTCAGATTATGATATAAGAGCACCATAATATGGTAAATCCTTCATCATATAAATGGTTGTCACAAACATATATATGTTTACTGTAACCATATATATGGTTGAAATATTCATGTGAATCGTAAATTAACCATATTATTGTTACCACAATCATATATATAGTTACTGTGACTATAATATTATTAAAAATTTTGAAATGGTTACAGTAACCATGCACAAATGTTGAAATGGTTACAGTAACAATACCCATACCTTCATGGTCAGGTATCCAGTTCAAGGTGAGTTAATTGTAAACACCGAGTTCATTCCAGGATGTCCAGCAGTCCATAACAACAACAGACTCCATTTCATATGATGATATGGCTCTAAGAGCAGCATGGCTACCCTTCACCTTTGTTGTGGACGCATTAATTGCCCACTTTCACCGTATAGCATCCTAAATATATAAAGAAAACTTTTAAAAATTTTACATTTCATTGCTGACGAACTGATTATATTGTAGAAGTTACAAACGAAATGACAATCATATATATACCCTTCTCACGAAGGTGAAGGGTATAAAAACAACAACGAAACACCAAAAAAAAAAACAAAAACAAAATACGCAAAGCAATAAAACCAACACATATCCAAACATACGTTTTGTTGCTTTTTTGTCAAAGCATGCAATAAATTGTATTTTTTTAATGAAATTTTTAGAGGTTGTCTCGGATTTTTGCGCATATCACCGTTTTTTATGGACGGATTTTACTGATTTTAAATAGGAAACTTTTCGAAAGCATGTCTGACAGAATTATTGAAGATTTGGATCCCGAAGATATCTGGGGTCTTCAGAAAATTGATTTCAACAGACAGACATACGGACATGGCCTAATCTACTCCGCTATCTATAAGGATCCAGAATATATATACTTTATAGGGTCGGAAAATAATATTGTGGAAATTACAAACGGAATGACAAACTTATATATATACTAGGGTGACAGCCGATTTTTTTTTTAAGATTTCAAAGAGTGCCGGGTGGAATATTGTGACACTAGGTCTAAAAGATAAGTACTGAAAATTTGAGCCAAATCGGACAACGATTTCGGGACGCGCATCGAGGTCAAAGGTCAGATATATTCAAAATTTTACTATTTATATGAAATAAATTTGAAAAACTCCTTAACTTTCTGTATTATGTTACATAAATATGTAGATTTATTAATATTAATGAAAATTACAGTCAAAAAAATATTTTTCAGATTAAACCTATATCTCCTTTGGGTCAAATTGACCCACGAACTGTATTATCGTTAAAATTCGGAAAAAATGCAAATTTTTCAGTTTTTGTAAAAATTTTGCTACTAAATAATTATTTTTGCAATCGAATGAATAAGAATCGAAATGTGTACGTAATTGTCGTTCTAATGAGATATAAAAGATAAAAATTGGTTGAAAAATTTTAAAGTTATTAAAAATTCCCCAGACCATTAACGTGTCTCAGGCCACTTGAACAAGAAATCTAGGAACAAAATTAACATATTTTAAGAAATATTAAAATAAAAGCTAATTTTTACTTAAAATATATCCGTATTTACATTCGTATGAGTTTTTGTCTTTGTAGAATACCGTTAACCTATTCGCAGGGATGGCCAAAAAAATTATTTTTTTTAACGGCAGTTTCAAATCTCCATTTTCAAATTTTTAAAAATTTTCTTAAACAAATTTCAGAATTTTTTGATCATCACATTGGGATTTATTGAGATCATAATAGGGAATAAAAATATGAAAAAATTATGTCAATACCTCTTACAGTTTTTTCCGTACCTGCGATTTAAATTTTGTGATTTTCGGGAAAAAATATTTTTTTGGTCATATTTTGGCGAATGAGAGCAATTTCCCTACTGTTACGAATTTTAAGTAAAACCTATACAGAATCTTATAGTTCATATCATTTTTAATTTACTCTGAAAGTTTTACTGAAATCGGACAACTTTAACCCTTAAATGGTGAAGGGCAAAGGTAAAATTTTGAAATATTTGGAATTTCTAAATTAAAGATAGCGAAATATTCTACATTTTTGAACAAATTTTAACGAAACTTGCGAAAAATATACCTTAAGGTCTTAAATATACAATAACAGTACAAAAATGGAAATTAACCCTTAAAAGCACTTGGGGTCAAAATCACTCTATATTTGACTGTGGTTTTCGCAATTTTAAAAGTTTGGACCCCAAATTATATTAAGGGTTAATTTCCATTTTTGTACTGTTATTGTATATTTAAGACCTTAAGGTATATTTTTCGCAAGTTTCGTTAAAATTTGTTCAAAAATGTATAATATTTCGCTATCTTTAATTTAGAAATTCCAAATATTTCAAAATTTTACCTTTGCCCTTCACCATTTAAGGGTTAAAGTTGTCCGATTTCAGTAAAACTTTCAGAGTAAATTAAAAATGATATGAACTATAAGATTCTGTATAGGTTTTACTTAAAATTCGTAACAGTAGGGAAATTGCTCTCATTCGCCAAAATATGACCAAAAAAATATTTTTTCCCGAAAATCACAAAATTTAAATCGCAGGTACGGAAAAACTGTAAGAGGTATTGACATAATTTTTTCATATTTTTATTCCCTATTATGATCTCAATAAATCCCAATGTGATGATCAAAAAATTCTGAAATTTGTTTAAGAAAATTTTTAAAAATTTGAAAATGGAGATTTGAAACTGCCGTTAAAAAAAAATAATTTTTTTGGCCATCCCTGCGAATAGGTTAACGGTATTCTACAAAGACAAAAACTCATACGAATGTAAATACGGATATATTTTAAGTAAAAATTAGCTTTTATTTTAATATTTCTTAAAATATGTTAATTTTGTTCCTAGATTTCTTGTTCAAGTGGCCTGAGACACGTTAATGGTCTGGGGAATTTTTAATAACTTTAAAATTTTTCAACCAATTTTTATCTTTTATATCTCATTAGAACGACAATTACGTACACATTTCGATTCTTATTCATTCGATTGCAAAAATAATTATTTAGTAGCAAAATTTTTACAAAAACTGAAAAATTTGCATTTTTTCCGAATTTTAACGATAATACAGTTTGTGGGTCAATTTGACCCAAAGGAGACAAGGTTTAATCTGAAAAATATTTTTTTGACTGTAATTTTCTTTAATATTAATAAATCTACATATTTATGTAACATAATGCAGAAAGTTAAGGAGTTTTACAAATTTATTTCATACAGATTGTAAAATTTTACATATATCTGACCTTTGACCTCGATGCGCGTCCCGAAATCGTTGTCCGATTTGGCTCAAATTTTCAGTACTTATCTTTCAGACCTAGTGTCACAATATTCCACCCGGCACTCTTCAAAAATCGAACTCAAATTTTTTTCCATACAACTGATTGTCACTCTAATATATACCCTTCTCACGAAGGTGAAGGGTATAAAAACACTACTAATATTCGAAAGGGGAACTAGATCTAAACGCTGCCGATCAAAAATAATGATCATTTCATAGTATATGAGCGTGTAGCGTGTAACAGTAAATAAAATAATAATAAATGCAGTAATAAAGCATACTTTGAGGCTGAGATAGCGGTAAGATGAAATATGAACAAGAATATACATACAATAAGTAAATGAAAAAACATATTTAATATATTGTCATGTAATTTAATGCCAAGGTTTACAAATCATTAGTAGCACAAGCATAAATAATAATTTTACAAGCTAAATATACATTAGTTTCGTTCTCATTCTCATCTTCTTCTTTTTTCATTTTTATTTCACTTCTTTTTTGTGTTACATTTTTTTTTTTTTTTGCATCTAAATGGCAAATAAATCATTTTAATGACACACAGTGACACTCGAATAAAAATTATGTTAAAACATTTTGCTGTCTAAAGGAAGTCGTAGCATGATAGATATTTGCCAAAGAAAACAGAGCTCGAGCTGAGGACGAAAGAAACATATTGTGAGATTGTTGTAATAAGAAAAAATTATTTAATATTAATTTTTATTGTCTGCAAATGAAGTAAGACAAAAAGAAACCATCACTAATGATGAAAATTAAATGTAATTAGGCGTATCAAAAGAAATGAAATAAAACAATTTAGTGTGTGCGTCTGTTAGCATATAGTCTAAATGTAGGCCTAATTATTAAAAACAAAAAAAAAACAAATTAGTGGTTTCAAAAATTGATGGACAGTACTTTTGAATTAATGAATATTAAAAATACAATATATGGGCCTTTCCAGCGAAAAGTCCACCCAGACCGAAAAGTTAAAAGTTAACTAATTTAAATCAAATTTCGAACCAAATAAGTTTTATATATACGGTAATCATGGAACCTAATTTTATGATGATCGGTACATACATAATTAGTCATGGCTTCCATAAAAGGCCTGCTTCCGAAAATAATTTTAACGAGAATAAATCTCTTAAAAACGTTGGTATCCACTTAAAATTCAACAGAAATAAGTTTCATATAGACATAAAATACGCGAATTAATTTCATGGCGATCGGTCCATAACTGGTCATAGCTCCCATATAACTCCAATTACGAAAATAAATGACTGAAATTAAAAAAAATGTTTCTCAGTGTAGGTTATTATATGGTCATGCTTGACCAACCATACCTTCCTTTTTGTTTTCTTATTTCTTAACCAAAAAATATATCAAATGGAAATTTAAATAACGTAACGTCTTGTAACGCCACGTCAGATACTAAGGCTAACAAATAAAAAACGAAGAAAGATTTTTAAAATTTATAATTTGCAAAATAAATTTATATTATTCCAAACACTACTACAAAAGGTTTTATACAAAAAGTTTTGCCCAATTCGCAGAGATATGCAATTTTATAATGCAAGTCAAACCGCACTTCTGTTTTTGGTAACGTCACTCTATCGCATATTTTTGCTAATATCTTCAGCTCCTTTGGGTCAATTGTTGCAATATTTTTTCTGATTAAAGTGCTACTTAATTACTTCGGAAATATAAAAAAAAAACTTTTTACAAATTTGAATTTTTCATTATTTTTTTTAACATTTTGTAGTACAAATGTCACATCACGTCATAATGGAAACGCCATATACAACGTAGAGGAGATATTTACGTTTTATTAAAGCATACTTTGATTAAATATATATAATGGTAAACTTTTAGGCGTACTTTTAAAGATACTTATTCAATATCCTTTATTAGAGTCTACAAATCAAGATTCTTATGAATTATTATGATGAGCACTTGATATTCAAAATGCTCATAAAGATTTTATTCTGTTATCAAAAATTATTTAGAATTTTAATTTTTTCTCATTGAAATAAAACAGTTTTCATGTATTTGCCTTAAAAATTTGTGATTTTACTTAAAACTTGTGACATGCTTTAAAAAATCATTTCATATTGTAACTACATTTTTCCGCGGCTAAAGTCAATTGCAAGTTTTCCGCAAAACATTGTTTAAAATATTTTACAACAATTTATTCAACAAATATTCCAAACTTCTAAACAAATTGAAAAAGTTTCGTTGCAATAAACTTTTTTTAAAGTTTCGGTAACTTAAAACTATTGCGCGATTGCCACTAAAGCACACACATTCACTTATACTTGTATGCATATGTATGTATATATGAGGAATATCAAAAATTTGTAAAATATGATTTCTTTATATATAAAATGTATTTGTGGAGAAATTCGGGTGGATACAAACATAAATCATATATTAATGAACAAAAATTTCTAATTTGGGAGGACATTTGCATGGGGGCTAAGTGAACTATTGCATCGGTCATTGAGGCGAAATCGACTGTTTACGCAGTATAATAGCCAAGTTCAAAAATATAACTGAATGTTACTCGCAAAAAACATTAATTTTTGAAAAATCTACTCCAATTCTTTGAAAGTTTATGAGATACGTAATGCATACACAAGCTCGATTAAAAAATTGCAAAACTTACTAAATCTGTAATTTTTGCTTGCTGTTTTTACCACCATGTTATTTTTAGCCAAAAAGTATTACACAATTTTAAATATTGGGTGTATGACTTAAAAATGCGGGATTATTTAAAATTTTTAGCTTTTATTTTTAAACATTTGTTAGCTATGGCCTTTTTACATCTTTTTGGCAACTTTTGGATTCCAAGCCAAAAGGAGTGCTCATCGTTTAATGCCAAGAACGAATAAAGCCAATTTCGGATACTCTGTTCTAAAGTGAAGCGTATTCCAGAGTGAGCCTTCTACACGGTCTGGACTTTAAAGCGGGTGAGGCTAAACATGTATTGCAATATGTCGCGAATATTACGGTTTTATGTCTGGCCTCATATTCTGGACGTTTTTTGGCCAATGCTCGCTTCAAACGAATCAGTTGCGATGGTCTAGTCAGATTTCAGCAGCTTATATTAGTTACAACCCTTTTTCTCCCACCAAATAAAGAGCATTAACGTAGCGCCATGGATATTTGGTTTTGGTGTCCATTCGGCTGGTTAATTGGGCTTTACATACGATCACTTACACGCAGAAAAAAATATAGTTGTGCATGGTTACTGTAACCATTTCAACATTTTTAACAATATTATAGTCACAGTAACTATATTGTTACGAATGTGCAATGACGATTTGAATTCAACGGTCTGTAACTACTGCCTGCAAACATTCATCATGTTTATGAACACTTCCATTAGTGGATACTAGCATTGTTTGTAAGTATGGCAACACTAAATGTTGTCATCGAAAAACTCTAGAAATCGAATGTACTAGTATGTCCGTTAAGAGCATTGTAGAAGATTCCCGATAGATGGCGCGTGTATAAATAGTGGCAGAGCTGGCAGTCGTGAGTTGAGTTTATAATTGGCGCTGTTAGAGTTAACATCAACTGTCTTGTGCATATAAGGTTGTACGTAATAAAGTTTGTGTGCATTTCTGTTTGATATACGTGTATAAAGACATTGAGTAAATATTTGAACTGTTGTTGTTGTACATTCTAAATAAATAAAGAGTTGTTACAATTTTAAACTACTAAAACTGCTTTTATTTGCAATCAAAAGTATCCGGTTTATTTAAAGGAAATAAACCCACGTTTTTAAAAGGTAAAAACGTAACAATATATATGATTATGTAAACCATATATATGGTTACAGTAAACATGTATATGTTTGTGACAACCATTTATATTATGAAGGACTTACTATATTATGTTGCTCTCGGCTTATGGATATCATAATCTGAGAACAACATATTATGATAAAATTATTCATCATACAAATGGTTGTCACAAACATATACATGTTTACTGTAACCATATATATGGTTGATGCAATCATGTGTCTCATAAATTAACCATATTATCGTACCACAATCATATATATATTTACTGTGACTATAATATTGTTAAAAATTATGAAATGGTTAGAGTAAACATGCACAAATGTTGAAATGGTTGCAGTAAACATGCACAACTATATTTTTTTTCTGCGCGTACGCTTCGGGTTATCGTAATGGATCCATTTTTCATCGCAAGTAATGATTCGGTGCAAACATGATTTTCTTCAAACATCATTTCGGACATGCAAAATCGTCTTACAACAATCTTCATGGAATAATGCTTCCAATGCTTCACTGGCCTGGGCGATATTTGTCTTCCGTGTCAAAATCACCACATCCGAACCGCACAAACCATCTCTCGCACGTTCAAACCTATAGAACACATTCACCATAAGATTTGGTGAGCAATCGGTGAGCTTCAGCGCCACTGTTTTCAAATTAAAAAAGTAAAGCAAAACTTCGCGCGTATGACGATTAGTTGGTTCGCAGAGAAAACGGATTCGTGATAGCAACCGAATTTGTTTCCAATCCAATTATCCTACCTTAGTGACCGAGTTTTACAGTTTTTAAAAGAGGTAACAAAAGTTTGGTTGCTTCAACCGAAATTCTACTGTATGAACTGACTTTCTGTTAATAGAACCGAAAAATTCTATGTATACAACCGAATCATTCGATTGGCAACAAATTCGGTGGCTACTACGAATCTGTTTTCTCTGTGTAGAAAAATCAACATTTTCAAAGCAAAAAAAAAACTTTGTTGTTTATAGTTCAATGACATATAAATTATTAAAAACTAAAACTGCGTTCAAAAGATACGCCATCTATTGTAAATCCCGCATGTTTAAGTCATACGCCCAATAGTTAAAAATTCGAAGTACAGATATGAAATTAATGAAAAACTCTATATTTTTAATTGTTTAACTTTTAAATTATCATAATTTTAAGTGTTGAAATATTAGTAATCAAAAATTTTGCACACCCAACGATTTTCCTCATATATGTAGGTATTTATTTAGTATTATTTAAAAATATGTTAACAACAAAACTGTCTCATGCGTAAAAATATCTCAACAAAATAAAAAGTAGCAGTGCATATTTTTACACAGTGTTAAACACATTTGGTGTGGCATATTTTACAAAGTTTTTTTTTTATTTTTTTTTTTTTTTTGTTTTTTTTTGTGTTAATTGTGGCACAAAAATTTTATTTTTAATTTGAATTTCATTAGAATTTAGTAAGCTTCTTTTATTGTCAAACTATATTAAAGGCATTAAGGAAACTGTATGAATTTTTTGTAATTTTTCTAAAAACATTTTAATACTAAGACCATTTAAAGTTTCTAAAAATTAAGCAATAGTGATTAAAAAAAGTAATAAAACGTTATTTTTAGATAATCCCTTCATTTTCATTTTATAATAAGTACAGCTTTTGGTGTTTAAGTGTTCAAAACTTTTGCTTGATTAGCCAATATTTGCTCCCCTAACTAGTTTACCTGTAGCTACAAAACAAAACCAAGCAAAAACTTTATGGCCACTTAGAAAATGTTTCCCCATCAAATAAATTCATCAAACTGCTCCTTTTTGGCACGTTTAACTAAAAAATATTTTTCCGGACTTGCTAAAGAGCAGTACACAAAAAACCCCAGTTATATTCATTGACTACTGTAAAATAACACTTGCTATGATGTTTCTGTTTTCTAGTTTATTTCTCTCTGCTCCCCCATTTTTCAATAAAACTCTTGACATTACTTTCTTTTTCCACTTTTCCATTTAGTAATAACCAACCACTGAAAGGGGATTAGTTTTTTTGGAGTCAAAGTAATATTTGCTTTTTTTTAACATTATCTTTTGAGTGGCTTGTATAAAAGTAGCAAAAGGTTAGTTTAAACTTTATTTCAACTCCATTTTATCCTCTAAAAAAAAATAACGAAAAAACTAAAAAAAAAAATATGTTTGAAATTTCATAAATTTGGCCAGCGAAAAATTTATTTTATGCACACCATAAACTGTTTAACCTCTACTGCTGCCACTAACTACTATAGTGGCAACAACAAAAATTCCTTGTTCCGGTTCCTGCTGTTACGACTCTTCTTAACTCTTACAGCATTTAACAATTACGTACCAACATCTTGCTTTGTGGTTTTTCGCAGTTGCTTCACCACTTTTAACCAGCTACTAGAATATTTTTTGTATTTTCCTACAAGAGGGTGTATGCGTACGTATGCCATTAATAGTCATTAATTAAGCGCTAATTTATTTAGTAGCCACTTGGGAGTAATTTAATTTTTGACAAAAAAAAAATAATAATAATAAACTATGAACTTGGGTTGAAAGTGGCTAGAAAAAAAAAATACCAAAATTGCAAAATAGATATATGTATGTAAGTATAGTAGGGTGGCACTTATTTTAATAACTTATACTTAGATTTTGAAGGGTATCTGTCATTTGTTCTCAATTACATTATAGTGTAAACAAAAAATTATTATTTTTTTGCTTCGAAAATGTTTAATTTTTTACCAACGAATCGTCGTATGTGGGAAGTTTTGCTTTACTTCTTACATTTGAAAAAAGTGCCGCTGAAGCACACTGATTGCTCACCAAAGCTTATGGTGAATGTGTTCCAGTGGTTTCAATATGGTTTGTTTCAGAAGTAGTGATTTTGACACGGAAGACAAATATCGCCCAGGCCAGCCAAAAAAAAGTTTGAAAACCAAGAGTTGGAGGCATTACTCCATGAAGATTGTTGTCAAACTCAACAAGAGCTTGCAAAATCATTAGGAGCTACTCTCAAGCAGCAATTTCAAAACGTTTGCGAGTAGTAAGAAGAAAGCGGGGAAATTGGGTACCATACGAATGGAAGCCGAGAGACCTTGAAAGACGATCTAGCATGTCCAAAATGACGTTTGAACGCTATAATATCCAAAGCCAAACATCCATGGCGCTAAAGTAATGCTCTGTATTTGGTGGGACCAAAAGGGACTTATCTATAATAAGCTGCTGAAATCTGGCCAGACTATCATATGTACCGATCGCAATTGATACGTTTGAAGCAAGAATTTGACGAAAAATACCCAGAATATGCTGACAGACATGACAACGCTTGGACACAAATTGCAATAGCTGTTTAAAACTATTAAGAATGAAGTGGTTTGTAAGTTTTGCCTCACCCGCTTAATAGCCCATACCTTGCCCCGTCCGATTACTAGTTGGTTCGATCGATGCAAAACGATTGACTTAAATTGTTCTTGGCCTCAAAAGATGAGCAGTGCTTTTGGCTCGGAATCCATATGTTGGCTGAAATATGGGAAAAGGTCACAGCTATCAATGGCCAATAGTTTGAATAAATGTATATTGTACGACTGTTTCAAAATAAAAGCTAAAATTTTATAAAAAACAAGTATATGGGGCATTTCACGTCAAGTGAACCAACTTTTGAAATCGATGTCTTCCGATCGGGATGAAATTTGCACCAATGTTAGTTCTATTTGATAGTAATTCGGACACGATTTTTCAACAAGATCGGTCAAGAACTCTCTGAGTTATAGGAGGTCAAAATTTGACATTTTGGCCAAACAGGAGTTTTTTCTTATCCATATAACTTATTACCTATTGTTTTTAGCAAAATGTGTCCCAAATAGTTTAGATAGCTATTTATGCAATCTTCCGAAAAAAAAAAATTAAAAAAAATAAATAAAATATTTTTGACTTTTTTTTTTAAAAATCAAAAAAATTTTTGACTTTTTTTTCAAAATGGGCCCTTTTTATTTTTTTTTTTTTATTTTTTTTAAGAAAGCTCAGGTCTTTTCCTAAGCGACCTATATGATCGCTTAGTGGGATGCGAGTGGGATATCTGTCAAAAAAAATATTTTGTAACTCAAGATATAAAATTTTTGACTTTTTTTGCAAAATCAAAAACTTTGTTGACTTTTTTTTAAAAAAATGGACCCATTTTTTAATTTTTTTTTTGCTCAGAAGAAAGCTTAGGGTTTTCCTTTAAAACCTTTTTGGTCGCTTAGTGGGATGCGAGTGGGATATCTATCAAAAAAATGTTTTGTAACTCAAGACATAAAATTTTTTACTTTTTTTTTTTGCAAAATCAAAAATATTTTTGACTTTTTTTTCCAAAATGGACCCTTTTTTTATTTAATTTTTTTTTCTCAAAAGAAAGCTTAGGTCTTTTCCTTTAAAACCTTTTTGGTCGCTTAGTGGGATGCAAGTGGGATATCTATCAAAATAAATGTTTTGTAACTCAAGACAAAGGTTTTTAAATAGATTTTTTTCTAAAACCTTAAAAATAAAAACCACCACAACTGACCGATAATAGCCACTGGAGGGGTGCAATGTGAAGCTGACCGCTATTAATCTTCCAGCCCCAAAATTTGTCTGAGTTTTGTATCTTACGGCTTTTTTAGTTAATCCTATAGGTAGTTTTCAGCGCAATAATTTATATTCGTGATTGATTTTTGGAAGTGGGCCTTATATGGGAGCTATGTCAAATTATGGACCGATCACCATAAAATTAGGTGGTGTGATTAATGTCTATATGAAAGTTATTTATGTTGCATTTTATGTGTATACCAACAGTTTTAGGAGATTTATGCTCGTTAAAGTGATTATCGGAAGCAGGCATTATATGGGACCTATGACTAATTATGGACGGATCATAATAAAATTTGGTGACATGAATTCCGTATATATAAAACTTATTTCGAGAAAAACTTGTGTAGATACCTATATAAATTAAACATTTGTGACCGATAAAGTCCACTTTCGGGAGGACATTTGTATGGGGGCAAGGTCAAATAATGGACCGATTTCAGCCAGTTTCAATAGGCTTGGTCCTTGGGCCGAACAAATTATATGTACCAAATTTTATCGAAACATCTTCAAAATTGCGACCTGTACTCTGCGCACAAGGTTTACATGGACAACCAGCCAGCCAGACGGACGAACGGACGGACGGACATCGTGTAATCGACTCAGAAAGTGATTCTGAGTCGATCGGTATACTTTAAGGTGGGTGCCATACTAACATTTTTGGGCGTTACAAACATCTGCACAAATCCAATATACCCTCGCCACTAAGGTGGTGTAGGGTATAATAAGTGATTTTTATTCCTGAGGTTAACATATTATGGGTATTACAGTATCGAGGCTATGAAATTTTAGTTCGGTATGTTACATACCATCGGAAAGGCTAATGTGTCTAGTTTCTCTGCGTAAGTTTAATTTTTAAGGTTTACACACAAATATGAAAAAAATCAAAATGGTGCATATGCTAAAAATTTAAAATCCTTTGTCTTGAGTTAAAAAACATTTATTTTGATAGATATCCCACTCGCATCCCACTAAGCGACCAAAAGGGTTTTAAAGTAAAAGACCTAAGCTTTCTTTTGAGAAAAAAAAATTAAATAAAAAAAGGGTCCATTTTGGAAAAAAAAAGTCAAACAAGTTTTTGATTTTGCAAAAAAAAGTAAAAAATTGTATGTCTTGAGTTACAAAACATTTTTTTGATAGATATCCCACTCGCATCCCACTAAGCGATCAAAAAGGTTTTAAAGGAAAAGACCTAAGCTTTCTTCTGAGCAAAAAAAAAAAATTAAAAAATGGGTCCATTTTTTTAAAAAAAGTCAACAAAGTTTTTGATTTTGAAAAAAAAAGTCAAAAATTTTATATCTTGAGTTACAAAATATTTTTTTTGACAGATATCCCACTCGCATCCCACTAAGCGATCATATAGGTCGCTTAGGAAAAGACCTGAGCTTTCTTAAAAAAAATAAAAAAAAAAAATAAAAAGGGCCCATTTTGAAAAAAAAGTCAAAAATATTTTTGATTTTTAAAAAAAAAAGTCAAAAATATTTTATTTATTTTTTTTAATTTTTTTTTTCGGAAGATTGCATAAATAGCTATCTAAACTATTTGGGACACATTTTGCTAAAAACAATAGGTAATAAGTTATATGGATAAGAAAAGACTCCTGTTTGGCCAAAATGTCAAATTTTGACCTCCTATAACTCAGAGAGTTCTTGACCGATCTTGTTGAAAAATTGTGTCCGAATTACTATCCAATAGAACTAACATTGGTGCAAATTTCATCCCGAACGGAAGACATCGATTTCAAAAGTTGGTTCACTTGACGTGAAATGCCCCATATACCAAATTATACTTTAAAATAAAAATTTTAAATATTTTTAGGTAAACAAAATTAATTTTTTTATTTAACAAAAAAAAAAATTTTAAATTTAAAAAATAAATTTTTTTTTCAAAATTGTCTTAAAAATTTTTTTTTTTAAATTTACTAATGAAAAAAAAATTACGACAAAAAACTTTTTTGGGTTCGGTTTAAAAAATATTTTTCCAGATTTTGTCCCATTGTAGGTCCAAATTACTATAGCATTATATAGATCGTTGCAATGGACTTTGAAATATCTATCGTTAGATATACATATTGTCTATATTTTAAATATTTTTAGGTAAACAAAATTTTTTTTTTATTTAACAAAGAAAAATTGTTTTTCAAAATTTAAAAAATAAATTTTTTTTCAAAATTGATTTAAAAATTTTTTTTTTTTAATTTTTTTTTTTATTTTTAATTTACTAATGAAAAAAAAATGATGACAAAATACTTTTTTGGGTTCGGTTTAAAAAATATTTTTCCCGATTTTGACCCATTGTTGGTCCAAATTAATATAGCCTTATATAGATCGTTGCAATGGACTTTGAAATATCTATCATTAGATATCCATATAGTCTATTTAAATGACTTAGTAATCCAGATATAGATCAAAAATAGGCCAACAAATCGAGGTTGGTCCGGTTTTTTCCATATATCTCAGCCATTTGTGGGCCGATTTTCTCGATTTTAAATAGCAACCTAGCCGGAAGAATTCCCGATATATTGATGTATGAATCAAGTTTGTAAGTTATTTGGGGTCTTTAGATAATTGATTTCAACAGACAGATAGACAGACATGGCTTAATCGACTCCGCTATCTATAAGGATCCAGAATATATATACTTTATAGGGTCGGAAAATTATATTGTGGAAATTACAAACGGAATGACAAACTTATATATACCCTTCTCACGAAGGTGAATAAGCATTTTTTAATTAAATTCCAAAACTATTTCTTGGTAATACGTATTAGAATGAATATCGAATTTCACGAAAGATAACCTTTATAGCAAGAAATATTTATAACGGCTCATTTGTATGGGGACTAAGTGAAATCATCAACCGATATTATCCATCTTCAATACCAAACAATATCAACAGAGACTATTTGTCGAAAATTTCAGTTGTCTAGCTAATTTTGATTGGGCCCTAACGTGTTTTCAACAGACAGACGGACGGACAGACAGACATAGTTAGATCGTCTTAGAATCTTATAAGGACCCAGATTATATATACTAATGAAGTTTTGCTACAAATATGTTGATGAATTACAAACGGAATGACAAATTCCATATACCCCTATATTTTTTTGATAGTGGGTATAAAAATTGAAAATAATGACCAACCTAATGTATATATTGCAGTTGTAATACGTTAAAATGCTTGGACCAGCAGAATAAAAGTGTATAGGTATGTGTAAAAGTGTTGCATGAAAGATTTATTTTTGGTAATGGCCATGAAAGTTAAATGATTTGATTTTTATAGCTCTATTAATAATGAAACATTAGACAAAATGTAACAAAAGATACGTACATACATATGTTCGAAAGCTAATTAATTTAACAATAATGTTTGTAATTATTATTAAATCTATACAGCATTAAAATATCTACAATTTCTTAACCTTATAACTAATTAAAAGGATTAAATGTTCAGGGCTGAGATCATAAAATTCTTAACACACGTTTTTCATTAAAACTTTTAACCCAAGTATTATTTGATTTTTTTACCTTTGTAAAGCTTGTCAGTTATTATGTTTAATGTCAATTATGTTCATTTGTTGTTAATCTGATTAAAATGAGTGACCAGAAAAAAGTGCGTACTAAAATTATTAAATATTTTCAACAAAACCCAACTTGGTCCTACAAAAAGTTGGCCAAACAATCAAAGGTTTGCCGTCAAACTGATTCCAATGGTATTAAATAGTATCGGGAGATCTTGTCCGTTGATAGAGAACCTGGTTAATATAGAAAGAATGGTGATGTTTCTATAGCCAATAAATAGAAAGCATTTTCAAAAGAGCTCCCAACACATCAGGTAGGAAAGCAGCCCGGTTAGGTCAGTACTCGGACTATTTGGTACGAAAAGTTAAAGCCAATGAAGGTTTAAAAACATACAAGGCTCGAAAAGTTCCTGACAGGAACTCTGCTAAAAATTTAGAGGCCAAAGACAGAGTGCGGAAATTGAAGTCAAATTTTATAAAAAAATATTCCTGCTGCATAATGGATGACGAAACGTATGTTCTGGCAGATTTTTCGCAGCTTTCGGGTCAAAATTATGATGTTGCTGATGCTCGACGGAATGTTGAAGAAAAGTTTAGGACCCTAAAGCAGACAAAATTTCCCAAAAAATTCTTGGTATGGCAAGCAATATGCAGTTGCGGCAAAAAAGCCAATCATTTGTTACAAAGGGCTCTATAAATACCGAAATTTACATCAATGCATGTTTACAAAAAAGGATGTTTCCATTCATAAGACTTCTTAATGTGTCCACTTATTTTTGGTCTGATTTGGCATCCTGTCACTATGGTAAGAAAGGTCTTGAGTGGTACAAGACTAATAATGGTCTTGTACCACTGGTAGATTTTAAACGGAGATGGACAACCTGTTCGAACAAAGTGACATAAAGCACTATAAAAACCATAATGGAAGGGTTTTCGAGAAAGGTTCAAAATTGCATCATTAGTGATTAGAATTATAAATATATATTTTTGTGTAAATTGTAACAATAATTTCAATCAAATAAAAAAAGATTTAAAACTGTAAGTTTAGTGGTTTCATTTTTATTAACTGAACTTAGGTGTATGTTAAAAATTTTTCGATCTCAGTCCTTATAAAGAACTTAATAACGCTAACTATTTTAACAATCTAGTTACATTTCTCTATTAATGTTGTAAAGAAATTACCTGTAAAATCGTTAAAGTAATATTTATTTTTAAAAATTACGCCACACTTACATAAATACTACAAAAGCTATGAACAAATAACCACCAATGAAATTTGAATTTTTATAAAAATTTTATTCGCGCGTATTTCAATAAATTTCAACTCGTGTTGCATTCTTTCCAAGTTAACCAATGTACAAAAGTTGTTTAGTTGTTAGAGCTGATTAAACATACTAACAACGGCAACAACTCCAGCTAATATTTGAACTTATCTCTCTAGTTATATGCAACAACAATTATGTTGATGCTACACACTCATACTTGACAAACAAAAAAAAAAAACATATAGGAATTCTTTTAATTATATTGGTAGGGAATGCATGATATGTGAATGCATGTATTTCTAAAAATGTAGTAGTGGAAAAAACATTTATACATTCACACACCCCATCATGCAGCAGTATATTGATCATGGTGTCTGGTTGCATGTGTAAGTATGCGTGCTGTTCTCTGAACTTAGGTTTTAGTGGTAAATCTGGGTAATTGAAAATGTGGTATGTGTGTTTAGAAATGAATTGGCAAAACTGAAAATTAAAAGCAGCAACAACTAATACAAAAAAAAATTTTACATGAACCAACATCTATTTCATACACAAAACAAAATATTAAATAAATATTGAGTTTTTATTATTTACCAAAAACAAAATCCGTACATACAAACAATTTTCCTTAATATTTTTACAAATAAAATGAAGAAAAGGCCAATGATGTTGGATGATAAATGGAAATTTAATTTTGGATATTCAATTATTTAATATGTTAACATGTTTATGCTGATACTCAGTATATGGGCAACCACAGTCCGGAACGCGACATTAGTCGCAGTATATTTGTCACCCATATTCGGATCGAATTCACAGATGGATTGTGGGATTTGAGTTTAAACGGACAACTAGAAAGAGCAGTGCATTCTATTGTTAAGAATGGGTTCAGTTGATAGTAGAAGACAAACGAATTGATGGAAGAGGCAAATTGATATTGCAATTAGTTGTTGTCTAACTGTGCACAAATATTATTATTACTACTTACATTTATATTAATCAATAATCATTAAAAAATTACAAAACGATCGTGTTATTAATTGTTATAAGAAAATGTGTAAAATACTGAAATAGTAGGTACGATAGATTTGAGCCTACATAAATGTAAAGTTAATTTTGAATATTCAATTAGTTAATATGTAAAATATTTTATATCGATACTCAGTCGACGTTTTCAACACAAACAGCTAGGATACTTTATTTGCATATTATTACACAAATATAGGCATATATGGTCTAGAACGCGACATTCGTATCTCTTTGAAATAAAAAAATAAAAAAATTATTTTTTTTCCATTTTTTAGAAAGTAGCTCTATATTTAGTGCAAAAGGTATGTAGGTTTTATCGTTTTGTTGTTGCAATAAACATGGATTCCAGAACGTAAAACTTGTTTTCTAGTACATCTGAAAAATATAAATTAAAGTTGAATAATATGGCTTTCTGTTAATAGTTGTCATGTTGAAATATTTGCATTCATTTTATAGTTATAAGGATTAGTTCAAGTAATCTCAACTAAAGCTTCATATTTATTGGTTCGACATAATTTGTACAGAGTGCTTCATCTAAATGTTGCTTAGAATTATTCGTAAAGGTATTTTATTATGCGCTGCCTACCTTTAAATTTAAATAAAACAAAGTGCTCGTGAGTTATTTGGTTAATAAGAAATGTTGATTATATTGATTAATCAGAATGTTTGATTATTCGATTCATCGCACATCGATTATTTAAACAAATTTTAAAAACACGCTGCTACGGTGGAAAAAAACTTGGACCCATCGTGGGTTATAGGTCTTGCTGAGTACATTACAAATTGTGTCTAAAAATTTCAAAATTTAAAAACTAATATTTTTTTTTCAAAACAAATTTTTTTTTGAAATAGTTTTCTTTCGGGTTAAAAAAATATTTTCCCGATTTTGACCCATTGTAGGTCCAAATTGATATATCCTTATATAGATCGTTGCAATGGACTAATGATAGATATCATTAGATATCCATATTGTCTATATTAATGACTTAGTAATCCAGATATAGATCAAAACAAGTAAGAAAGTATGGTCGGTCAAGCCCGACTATATAATACCCTACACTAAGTAAATGAGCAAAACATGTTTCTTTCAAAATTTCAATAATTTATATTCGTGATTGATTTTCGGAAGTGGGCCTTATATGGGAGCTATGACAAATTATGGACCGATCACCATGAATTTGTTCATTTATGTGTACACCAACATTTTAAGGAGATTTATGCTCGTTAAAGTGATTATACGAAGCAGGCCTTATATGGGAGCTATGACTAATTATGGATCGATCATAATAAAATTTGGTGACATGAATTTTGTATATATAAAACTTATTTGGAGAAAAACTTGTGTAGATAGCTATATAAATTAAACATTTATGACCGATAAAGTCCAATTTCGGGAGGACATTTCTATGGGGGCTAGGTGAAATAATGGACCGATTTCAGCCAGTTTCAATAGGCTAGGTCCTTGGGAAATATTGACATGTACCAAATTTTATCGAAATATCTTCAAAATCGCGACCTGTACAGCCAGACGGACGGAAGGACGGACATCGTTTAATCGACTCAGAATTTTTGGGCGTTACAAACATCTGCACAATTCCAATATACCCTCTCCACTATAATGGTGTAGGGTATAAATAGGCCGAGGTTGGCCCGGTTTTTTCCTTATATTTCGGTCATTTGTGTGCCGATTTTCTCGAATTTATATAGCATGAATCAAGTTTGTAAGTTATTTGGGGTCTTCAGAAAATTGATTTCAACAGACAGACGGACGTAGTTTAATCCACTCCGCTATCTATAAGGATCCAGCATATATATACTTTATAGGGTCGAAAAATTATATTGTGGAAATTATAAACGGAATGACAAACTTACTTATATATACCCTTCTTACGATGGTGAAGGGTATAAAAACCGTTTTCAGTGATGGTCGTCAAATTATTGACCTGTAGCTCAGTCAGTTTTTCTGCGACTTTAAATTTTTTAACGGATTTGGAAAGAAAACTGAAAATAACGTGCATGTTTTGATACATTTGTAAGTTATAAGTATTGCTTTTCTTAAGAATATCTAAAAAAATAAAAAAATTATAAACATTTTTGATTTTAGTCGCTTTTCATTACTTATTTTGATATTAAAGCTTATAAAAATTTATACCAATGTATTAAGTAAATTTAGTTCTTAACAAAAAAATGGTTTTAATTATTCAAATCGGTTGAAAATTGTAAAAGTTATTCAACTTTTCATTAACACCTTTTTTAGTATTTTCTCCCCCAGAGCATATGAATTAAAAAAAAAATATACAAAAAAATATTTCTAAAATTTTTAATTTACAAGGTACATTTTTTCGAAAAACTTTAATAACTTTTGCAAATATAAACCGATTTTAACAAGTGATTTCTCATGTTTGTCTATATAAAATTGTCGTTAAAACACTGTGCAAAAAAATAGGTTTTCATAGAAAAAATTAAAATAACTATTGTTGAATTTGAAAAATTACGAAAAAACTGCGAAACTTTTTATAAAAACTTATACAATTTCTTGGAATATACATTTTATGAAGGCTTAATTTTGTGCCTATCCATAATTGTATAAAATTTTGAAATCGGTCTAAAAATGTGTGAGTTAAGTACTACGACCTACCTTAAATTTTGAGGGTGTTTCAAAATCTTTGAAAACGGTTTTAGTACGCCTACAACCCCCATTAGGTCGCTTTTCAAATTTTGACAAAAAGTGTTATTTTGTAGCAGAGAGAAATTAATGCATACTTTTAGGTTTCAATGTTTAAAATAATTGTAAAGGATTGTCTATGTATATAAAACTATTTTTACGTTTTCTAATGATAATGAAAACTGTAATTGTAAATTATAAAGTCGCTGTTAAACTACCTGGAAGTTAGAAAACTAGAATATAAATTTATTTGAAAATGACCGAAAATATCTTTAATTAAATGTTATTACTAACTTTATGTTTCTTAATCTTAACTTTACTACAAAACAAAAACTGTATAAATTGATTTTGGATTAAAAAAGTTTTTTTTAATCCAACATCGCATTTTAATGAAACCCATTTGAGAATTAATATTTTAGCATAAATTAATGTCATATGTAAACTAATATTTTATATTGAAGAAAATTAAAAATTTAACAGCATTTTGTTTAACATATATGTTAAAAATATGAAGACATTTATGATAAAACTGCATTTGGAGACTCGTTTTTTACTTTCGACACAAAAAACAAAAGCGTTATAAATATAAAGAAACAGTTTTTAAGTGAAATATACACTAAAAAAATATATTCCAAGAGATAAAAAGAAGAGTGGTGAGGAGAGGAGAGGAAAAGGGAAAGAACATATACGAAATTGGAACATAACATTAAATTTCACTCACACATGTACATAGTAAATGATGCTTTACTTTATGTAACAACAACAAACAAACATACAAACCAACAAACACTTACAACTTTACATTGGTATTTGCTTTAGCTGCCTTGAGTAGTAGTTGTTGTTATTTAGTTGCTATATAGCAGCATCTAGCTAAGGTATGTATGTGAATATATATATGTATAGCTGTGTGACAACTAATTCAAAATAATGACCGTAATTCAAAGGATTTTATGTAGATACAGCTACAAAAATGACGAAAAAAAGTGGAAAAATTGTTGAAAAAAAAGCAAATAAAGTTAACGAATGAATACCTTATAAAATATGTCAACATTATGTGTGAGTATGTGTTTGGCTACAACCAAAACGAGCTCTGCTCGACTTTATAAAAACGCACTCTAAACTCTGCAGGCAGTCTTCAGTTAAAGCTCCTAATGCGTAGCTACAAGGGAGTGTATTCTTTTTTTTCCCTCATATACATTAGCTTCTACAGCTCTTATACATATTTATACAAAAAATAAAGTTAAGTTAAGTAAAGTAAATAAAAATTCATAAGTTTGTACAAAAAAATAAAAAATAAAAAAAACAGAAATAATAATAATTTTTTCGAGTAGCAGAGTTTGGCGTTTGGTTTTTACTATAGTATAAAAGTGGAAAAAATATATATTACAGAACTCGGCATGATGTCTCTTATATATTTGAGATCACGTTAAATGGTAATGGAAAAAATAAAAAAATATTTTTATAAGATGCAGCAGGAAAAAAAAAAGTCAATGTAATACGAGTACTATACAAAAATTAAAAAATATGAAATCGCCGTAAATTATGCTAGAAAAATCTTAACTTTGCTCGATTTTATTTTTCAAATGCGAAATGCGATTCTGTTTAACATTCTAATAAACTTAGTTTATGAAGTCGTTATTTTGCACTTTATTAAGTTGAAATGAAATTTGAAAATTATGCAAAAATTTTAGCATTTCATAAATGTATGTACCTACATTTATAGTAAGCAAAAGTATGCTTAACAATTGTACACAAATTTGCAACTAAAAGTATGCTTAATAACAAGGTTTATTAAAAATGTTCGTTAGTCATTTACATAAGTAAGTTTTTAATAAGAAACTTTTTATGGCAAAAGAAAATAATATTATATTAATATAAGTACATAAGTATTTAAATTTACATCATGATTTACAATATCTATTTCTGTCAAAAAATATACTTTGTTGTTATTTTTCTAGTATTTATTACTAATCTTTTAAAGTGTTTTTAAAATATTTACATAATTTTAACAATGCTTAAATGGTTTCTTTGAGCTTTATCTAAAGCGTTTTTCACATTTAAATTTCATATGAATTTAATGATTTAAAATCTACTTTTTGACTTATTTATTATGTATTTAATAAATAAAATACCACATTTTAAGTAGTTTCTTTTGTTATTTCCTTATTGTACTTTACGTTTATTTATTTATTTTTTTCTTTACATTTTGCTATAATATGATTATAATCCTGTTCAATTTGATTTTTCTATTTTATGATATCGAGGGTCTATATTCAATAACCTCTATCTTAGATTTTCATTAAAATGGATTTGAGATGGGCAAAATATTCAGCAAATATACTCAAAATCTGTGGTATAAAGTTAAAACCAAATAATAATATTGTTACGAATGTGCAATAGCGATTTGAATTTAACGGTCCGCAACAACTGCCTGCAACATTCATCATGTTTACAAACACTTCCATCAGTAGAAGCTTCTACTTATAAACAATGTTGATAGCTGCTAACATTAATATCGAAAGCTCTAGAATTCAAATGTTCTAGTATGTCCGTTAAGAGCATAGTAGAAGATTCCCGATAGATGGCGCGTGTATAAATAGTGGCAGAGCTGGCAGTCGTGAGTGGAGTTGATCATTGGCGTTGTTAGAGTTAACATCAACTGTCTTGTACGTGTATACTTGTACGTTATAAAGTGTGTGTGTGTGTGTATTTCTGCGAATTGATATACGTGTATAAAGACACTGAGTGACTATTTAATTCTGTTGTTGTTGTACATTCTAAATAAATAAAGAGTTGTTACATTTTTAAACTACTAAAACTACTTTTTATTTGCAATCAAAAGTATCCGGTTTATTTAAAGAAAATAAACCCACGTTTTTAAAAGGTAAAAACGTAACAATATTTTTTTTAAATTTTTATTGATATTTTTTGTAGTTCATCTTTCTTAAAAAAAAATTATGGTGTATTTAGTCCATTATCATTACCTACAAATAAATGGATTAAATTACAAGATTTCAAGAGCGTAATGCCACCAGAATTCTAGTTTAACTTGAACCAGTTAATACTACATGCAGAGAAAAAATATGGTTCGACATGGTTACGACAACTATACTGTGTTCTTTGTAACAATATATTGTTGTCGTACACAAATAATTGTTATTTTGATTTAATTTCAACAATATTTTAGTTACTATTGGGTGTATGACTTAAAAATGCGGGATTTCATTAAGTTTTTAACCTTTATGTTGAAACATTTGTACAATATAAATTTATTCATATGCATTTCGAGCCAAAATAACTGCTCATCATTTGAGACCAAGAACGAATAAAGCCAATATCGATACTCTGTTCCAAAGTAAAGCATATCCCAGAGAGAGCGACCTGCATTGATCGAAACAAATGTAGTCGGACGGGGCTTGGTCCTGACTATAAATACTTTTTAACACATTTTGCAGACCGAAAGTTGTCATGATGGAATATTTCGGTTTCATATCTGGCCGCATATTCTGGGACTTTTTAGGCCAATTCTCGCTTTAAACGAACCAGTTGTATTCGGTAGAGGATCCCTGCGATAGTCTGGTCAGATTTCAGCAGCTCATAATAAATAGGACCCTGCTGGTCCCACCAAATAGGTAACATTAGTAGCTAAGCGCCATGGATATTTGGCTTTAGTGTCGATTAAGCTGGTTGGCCGGGCTTCACATACGAGCTCTTACGTTTCGAGTTATCGTAATGGATCCAGTTTTCATCGCAAGTAATAATTCGGTGCATCATTTCGGATATGCAAAATCGTCTTTCAAGGTCTCTACACGCATAGAAAAAATATAGATGTGCCTGTTTACAGTAACCATTTCAACATTTTTAAAAGTTGTTTAACAATATTATAGTCACAGTAACTATTTACATAATATGGTTAACTTGCGATTTACATGATTGTAGCAATCATATACATGGTTACAGTAAACAAGTACATGTTTGTGACAACCATTGTTATGATGAATCTTTATATCATAATATGTTGTTCTCAGATTATCATATCAACTAGCCGGGAGCAACATAATATGGTAAAACTTTAATCATAAAAATGGTTGTCACAAACATATACTTGTTTACTGTAACCATATTATATATGATTTCTACAATCATGTGAATCACAAGTCAACCATATTATGGGGTTACCACAATCATGTAAATAGTTACTGTGACTAAAATATTGTTTAAAAAACTTTTAAAAATGTTGAAATGGTTACTGTAAACATGCACAACTATATTTTTTCTCTGCGTGTAGGCTTAAATTCGTATGGTATCCAATTTCCTAGCTTTTTAATGAATCCTGATGCTCCCAAATGTTTTTAAATCTGTGCTTGAGTAGCTCCCAATGATTTTGCAAGCTCTCGTTGAGTTTTACAGCAATTCTCATGGAAGAATGCCTCCAATTCTTTGTTTTCAAACTTATTTGGCTGGCCTGGGCGATCTTTGTCTTCCGTGTCAAAATCACAACTTCTGAACTGCAGCGACCATCTCTCGCATATTGAAACCGATGAAACACATTCACCATAAGCTTAGGTGAGCAATCAGTGTGCTTCAGCGGCACTTTTTTCAAATTAATGAAGTAAAGCATAACATTCCGTTTATGACGCTTTGTTGGTACAAAATTCGAAATTTGCCAAGCAAAAAAAACTTTGTTGTTTACACTATAATATTCAATAACTAAGTGAGAATAAATGACATTTAAGTGAGAATAAATGACATATAAGTTATTATCTATTGTCAGTCCCTCATTTTTAAGTCATACACCCAATACAAAAAATTCCTCTATCTGTAATAAATTTTTGGAATTTATTTGCGAACTTAAAAGTATATTGTTAAAGTAATAATTCAATATTCCTCATATATAAGCGACATAAACAGTTGTTTTGCTCTCTTGAAAACTTGTGTTATCTAAGATAGAGGATTTTGTATATAAGCGCTCAGTATTTTTTTATTCGTTATTCTTGTTGCTTTTGTTGTAATACATATTTCATTTATTTCTTCAGTTTTTAATTTTTTTTTTTTTGCCTTCGAATTGAGTGGCATTTGTTCAACCTACCATTTATTTTTAAGTATATTATTTTCTTACGCTGTATTGCTTTCTTCCACAACAACACCAACCAATACCAATTCTAATAACAGCAACACCGCCAACAAGTGTTTCCGTCGGATCGTAGATCTTTTCTTCTAAACAGAATATTTTCCTTAAACAGGACATCTTTTAAAAGCAGTTGAGGTAGTTGTTATTTTTTTTCATTCCACTTTTCGTAAGTACATTTTCTACAAAAGTCATGAGCGAATAATACTTGGGGGAAAATGGTATATAAAGCAATAGTATTCTATTATAAAATCATATTTATTTATTTATTTATATTTTTATAGAAGAATATATTTTTTTACTCATCTTTCTATTATTTATTTATTTTTTTTCATCTGTTGTTGTGTTTTTAAGTTGTTGCTGTGCGTTTGTATTAATTTCAGTAAGTATTAGGGGATTTTGTGTGTGTCTGAGAAATGGAAAAAATAACTAAATAGTGTGAAATATAATTTAATCAAAAAAATTTTAACAATTAAATAAAAAATTCCGATAAATTTGAGCATTTTATTAAAAATAATTAAGCTAGTTTAATAAAGTTAAAAAACAAGTTAAAATATTATTTTGGAATACAGTGCACTCGCGGTAACGTGAACACCGTCTAACGTGAACACCGCCTAACGTGAACAAGCTTTTGTTTACATTGACTACTCTGTAACGTGAACAAACTCAGAAAGCTCTATAACGTGAACAATTTATTTCACTGCATTTGTTGTCTAAGCATGTAGACAACACTGAAATACATACATTAAATTCGATTTTATATTAAAAATCTGTTTGTATCTCTAAATTAATATTTTTTGTATGGCAACGAATGAGTAATTTTATTTGCTATGTAATTTTATTTCAATGTATTTTTTCTTGTGATCTCGTTTTGTTTTGTAATGCATTTTAATCAATAATTTTTGTTTTATATTTTAATAATGAAAATAATAATTAAAGAATTTCACCTTCAAGCGTATAAAACACAGGTTTATATTATAAAATTATATATTTTTTCCATGAAATTCGACAATCGCTAACGTGAACAATTTCACTAACATGAACTCCCTTGGTTTTAATTAGTTCACGTTACCGTGAGTGCACTGTAATTCAAAAATATCCACCAAAACTAGACTTACACAATTCGAATACTCGTCTCAATATTAATGCATTCACACATACATACACACCGATTTTTACAGTCTGTCCGAAAACGTTTTTTTAAATGCCGAAAAAGAACCGAACCTAAAATCTTAACTTTAGACGATGTTATAAATTATTTACATTGTTGAGTCTTGATGTTTCATCTTAAACAGAAAGTTGTCTTTTGAAAGATAAATTTGACATTTTGGATTTTATTTATTGTATTCAAAACTTTCCAGCAAAAACTTTGGAATGACTTGCAATTGAGAACTTACTTTTCAATTACGGTTTCATACCGTCTGCATTACTTAGAAGTATATTGATAATTTTTGCAATTTCTACATTTTTCATTTGCGACCCCACAAAGTGTATATATTCTGGATCGTTATATATAGCGAAGTCGATATAGCCATGCCCCTCTGTCCGTCTGTATGTTGAAATCAACTTTCCGTAAACCCCAAATAACTTACAAACATAATTGATACATCAATATATAGGGAATTCTTCGAGAAAATCGACCCACAAATGGCTGAGATTTAAGGAAAAAACCGGGATAACTCCGATTTTTGGCCTATTTTTGATCTATATCTGGATTACTACGTCATTAATACAAACAATACGGATATCTAATGATAGATATTTCAAAGTCCATGGCAACGGTTTATATAAGGCTATAATAATTTGGACCTACAATGGGTCAAAATCGGGATAAATATTTTTTAACCCGAATATTTTTTTACCACAAACAATTTTTTTTATACGTTTTTTTTCGCTAATAAATTTAAAAAATTTTTTAAAATTTAAAAAAAAAATTTTAAAAAAAAATTTGGAAAAAATTCAAAAAAAATTAAAAACAATTTTGAAAAAAAAAAATATTTTTAAATTTATTTAAAAAATTATTTAAAAAATAATTTAAAAATATTTAAAATTTTTATTTTAAAGTATAATTTGGTGAAGGGTATATAATATTCGGCACTGCCGAATATAGCTCTCTTACTTGTTTAAAGACAATTTGTAATAGGTTACTTGTTTAAGTCCCTATTTGTAAGCGAACGTAATAATGACTTATTTAAGACACTATTTTTTTTTTTTTCGGTAATAAACTTAAAAAATTTAAAAAAAAAATTGGAAAAAAAATTAAAAACAATTTTGAAAAAAAAAAAATATTTTCAAAATTTTGAAAAACAATTTTGAAAAAAAAAAAATTAATTTTGTTTACCTAAAAATATTTAAAATTTTTATTTTAAAGTATAATTTGGTGAAGGGTATATAAGATTCGGCACTGCCGAATATAGCTCTCTTACTTGTTTAAAGACAATTTGTAATAGGTTACTTATTTAAGTTCCTATTTGTAAGCGAACGTGATAATGACTTATTTAAGACCCTATTTGTAAGCGAACGTAAGAGTAAATACTTATATTAGCATTTTAACTCATTACATTGCAATGTCTGTTTTTGCTGGGATGGTTTTCCTTTAAAATTTCATAGTTTATGTTTTTAGAAAAGTTTCGGTAATCGACCAAAATTTACCCGATCATTCGAATAAGACCGATATATATCCTAATCCGAAAACAACACCGAATATTAGGTCGGACTCTACTGATTTTTCCAAAACTCAAACACTGGGAATTACTTAAATAAGGAATCGTATTTTGACAACTTATAACGAATATTTATTTCTTTATTTGTATAAGGGAATTTCCACAGAAAGTTAATAATCAAAAGATTTTTTCAAACACTATAATAAAAAAATTTCGAAATTTGTATATACAATTTTTTTATTAGTTAATCATGATTGTGTCTTGCTCTTAGCTACTTTTATTAACATTTTCTCTTTATGAAATCTTTCCATCATCAACAATTTATTAAACAAAAATTATAAAGGTCAAACAAAGCTTGATTTATTATAGTTTTTCATGTAATTCCGTTTATGTCTGAATGCCGCGTACTTACATCTAATCAGTCTTATCAGTTAGCTGAATATTTTAATTCAATTACAAAATTTAGTAGACTTACTTTCAATATTTGTTGCGTTTGCTATTGTTAGTGTAAATTCTTTTAAAAACAAACAATTTTTATTTTTAAAAGCATATTTACAGGGGTAGTGTCGAAAAAAGCAGGGAAGCAACAATGCGGTACTTGGGAAAAATTAAAAGAGATCCACTTAAGGATAAGATTATCTTGTATCAAGATTTTAAAATTGTTTAAAATTCAGTACTAAATATAAAACCAAAACAGTTTATCTTAAATTGTAGTAAACTTTAAAAACACCACCTCCCTAATAAGTACACTGCTAATTAATCATTTTTACTACATATATAGCTAAATACAATTATCAAGCATGTCTACATACATATTGCAAACTATTGTTAGGTCAATGTGTGTCAATAAGTAATTGTTACCCATTGACATCGACTAAACATTAATTGAAATTTTGACATTTATTTATAACGTTAGCACTTGTGAATAAATCTTCAAGGAAATTAGATGCAACTAAATTTTAATTAATGTAATAAATTTTAAATAAATCCATAAACTAAATCACAAATATCTATGTATATCAAAATAACACCAAAAAATCACACACACACAGTTTAACAACTAGAGACAACAAAAAAAGTGATCAAAAACATTAAACATATCAAACAGCAACAACAATAATAATAACTGGAGAAATTGTAAACAATTTCAATACAAAACGGAGACATTTTAAGGTAATTTGAACATAATTATGTGCCACAAATATACAAATAAATGTGTATGTATGTTTGTTTACAACAGGAAATAAATACAATTCAACGTAAAATGTTATGCAGTGCGTCATTACATTTGTATGTGTGTGTGTGTGTGTCTGTGTGTATATATAAATATTTACGAAATCTATTACATACAACTTCCTGATTATATAATTTACACATAGAAATATGTGAATATATTGAAACAGAGAGAAAGAGATAGAGAAAAACCAAACAAATTTGACTACAGTTGTATTATCATTAAGCTATAATAACAATACTATTGAGTTAATGTTTAAATTTATGACCATAATTGTATACCAAACACCAAAATGCCAAAAATTTCAAAATTGTTATATATACACACAAAAACACACAAACACATACAACTAAATAGTGGTTGGATTGCAACAAACCAAACCAAATCACTCGCTCTACCCTTCCAATGTAAAATTACAAAAACCAAAAACAAAAGATACATTAGTCCTACAGAGATACATATGTATGTAAGTATGTATATATACATGTATTTGTATGAAATATATTTGTCCATTTGTATGTGACTTTGTGTGAATAATGTTCATTTGTCTCTATGTAAAAATTCAAATTGTAATTGAAACATTACTACACACCATAATGGAAAAATCTTCATACACAGGGCGGAACCTTCTAAATTTAAATAAAGTAAATTTTACTACATATCCTTTAAAAATTAAAATTTTGACAATATGGGCATTTTTAGGATCAAGAACGCGACATAAAGAACAAAAATAAAGAAATCTTAAACATTTTTTTCCATTTTTAGATAGCATTTTAGTAGCAGTATGTTTAGTACCAAATGTAGATTTTGTTTCCAATATATTAACAATATACATGGGATCCAGAACGCTACTAAAACAAGAATTCGTTTTTGAATGCTTCTAGAAAAATTAAAAAAATCTGTGATTTTTTTATGTTAAAGTACACTAATGTAGTTTTCTGCATTTCCAAGGTCCAAAACGCGACATTCGTACGCCTTTGCAGCGATAAAATTAAGAAATCTTAAACATTTCATTTTTCTTGTTTTTATTTTTCGCTAGCATTTCAGTAGCACTAAGTTTAAAGCAAAAGTTAGGTTTTTTGTTTTATTTTTTCTAATATATTATCTATCAGCATGGGATCCAGAACGTGACAAAAAATAAAATTCGTATTCAACTCCATCTAAAAATAAAAAGCAAAAAATCTGCGATTTGGAACATAATTTTTTAAGAAAATTTTTTTTCGTTTTGTTATTTTCAATATAATATTCCAAAATCTGCGATTTGAAACATAACATTTTAAACAAAAAAATTTGTTTAAACTAAAGTACATTAATGTAGCTATCCGAATGCGACATTCGTACGCAAAATTTTAATTAATATTCTTGTTTTCATTTTATAGCATTTTGGTAGCAATTGGTCAATTCACAAGGTCTCTTATCATGTCATATTGTCATAATGTCCTAATATTTCTTAATGCTTTTTATTGCTTTTCAAGCAAAAAATTACCTAAAATAATACTACTTTCTATGCTATGTTTGTTGTGTTATTGTAACGAACCAGCAGAGACCAACGCCGAATGCCTAAGAGTCGGTTAAGCCGAGCCGTCGAGTCGTGATATATTAGAACATTATGACAATATGACTGATAAGAGACCTTGTGAATTGACCAAATACGTTTAGTGCAAAAGTTTGGTTTTGTCTTATTGTTATTTCCATTATATTATAAATAAACATGGGATCCAGATTACCACAAAAAAAAAATTTAAACTAATGTACACTAATGTAGCTTTCTGCAATTCAACACTCCACAACGCGACATTTGTAACAACTTGTTTTCTTGTTTCCATTTTCGATAGCATTTTAGTACTTAGTACAATGTTTAGTTCTAAAGGAAGGTTTGTCTATTTGTTGTTTCCAATATATAACCCATAATCATGAAATCCTGAACGCGACAAAATAAAACTCGTTTTCGACTGCATCTAGAAAAATGCAAAAATCTGCGAGTAAGAACATCAGTTTTTATATAGATTTTTTTAAAGCGTTGTTTACAACCATTAGTATGATTTAGCACGCGACATATATCCCTGTTATATTTATAATAAGGATTAATTCAAATTTGTTCAACAAATGCTTCATATTCATTATTTATTTTTGGGTGTAGTATGGCTTAAAATGCGGGATTTACAATAGATGGCATATCTACAAGGTGGCGCAAAAGTAATCCTCATATCAGAAAATGCTATAAATTTTGCGATTGGCCCCTAATGTCAGTTCTGTTTTGACATTTGTGTAGTAAACACATGCGAAATATATGTTAATAAACAATGTTACGCTACACTGCTCCAGAACGCGGAATATTGCTGACTATTTATTTGACCAATAATCGGCAAAATTTATAACATTTTCTGATAGGAGGATTACTTTTGCGCCACCTTGTATCATTTATTCTCACTTAGTTATTGAACATTATGGTGCAAACAATAACGTTTTAAATTTTTTTTTTTTTTTTGCTCCGAAAATGTCGAATTTTGTTCCCACGAATTGCCATATGCGGGAAGTTTCGCTTTACTTCTTTAATTTGAAAAAAGGGCTGAAGCATTTCGATTGCTCACCAAAGCTTATGGTGAATGTGTTCAATCGGCCTCAACGTGCAAAAGATGGTTTGTGCGGTTCAGAAGTGGTGATCTTGACACGGAAGAAAAATATCGCCCAGGACAGCCAAATAAGTTTGAAGACCAAGAATTGGAGGCATCACTCCGTGAAGATTGTTGTCAAATTGAACAAGAGCTTGTAATATCATTGGGAGCTACTCAATCAGCTATTTCAAAGCGTTTGCTAGCAGCAGGATTCATCCATAAGCAGGAAAATTGGGTATTATACGAATTGAAGCCTAGAGACCTTGAAAGACGATTTTGCAAGTCCGAAATGATGCTTAAACGCTATAAAAGAAAATAATTTTTGGACCGAATCATTACTTGCGATGAAAAATGGATCCATTACAAAAATCCGAAGCGTAAGAGATTGTATGTGAAGCCCGGCCAACCAGCCGAATCGTCACATAAACCAAATATCTATGACGCTAAAGTAATGCTCTGTATTTGGTGGCAGCAAAAGGGTCCTATCTATTATGTGCTACTGAAATCTGGTTAGACCAGCACAGAAACCCCGTACTGAATACAACTGATTCGTTGAGCCTTGGCCGAAAAACGTCCAGTTTAAGCGCCAAACATGAAACTGTAATATTTCATTATGACAACCTTCGGACACATGGCGTAATAACTCTTAAAAACTATTTAGAATAAAGTGGTTTGGAAATTTTGCCTCACCTACTTTATAGTCTAGACCTTGCCCAGTCCGACTACTATTTGTATCGATTGAAGCTGAATGCACTCTCTGGAATACGCTTCACTTTGGAACAGAGTATCCGATATTGGCTTTATTCGTTCTTGACCTCAATATATGACCAGTTTTTTTGGCTCGTAATCTATGTTGCCAGAAAGATGTGAAAAGTTCATAGCTAACAATGGCCAAATCTTTGAATAAATTTATATTGTAGTTAGACATACTTTGTATATATTACTTCAATAACTATGACCGCGTTTTGAGCCTTTTTACTGTTTTCTCCAATGGTTGCTTGCTGACTGAAATTTCTCGTTTTCTTTAGAATTTATTTTTAAAAAAAGATGGCTACTGATACAAGTTCGATATCGAAAAGTGGCCAATTACTTTCCAGCAAAAACAAATTACATTTTAATAATTCAGCCAAAAGCTGAGTTTTAGGAGACACAATATTCTCATAAAATTTATATAAATTCAAAGAGGTTTGTGCAGTTTAATGATAACTTTGTTTACCTTTTAAAATTATATAAAAAAAATTATAACAACTTGCACCATTGCTTATAACAAGAGTACCCGCAAAGAAATTCAAATGAAAAACGTCTTTAATTTAAACTTAGTTGTCGATACTCTGACTGCACATTTCAATTAATCCGATTTTTCGATAATATTTTAAAAGCTGTCTTGTAATTGTATCACGGTGCGTATGAGTAAATTCAGTCTTAATAATACTCATACGCACCGTAATATAATTACAAGACAGCTTTTTATTGAAAAATCGGATTAATTGAATGGTGCAGTCGGAGTATCGACAACTAAGTTTAAATTAAAGACGTTTTTCATTTGAATTTCTTTGCGTGTACTCTTACACATTCGCATATAATTGTCTATATGTAAATTCCACATTATTTATTGCACTCGACACCAATAAGGTTGTAAATCTTCCAACATTATTTGTCCTTCATTTTACTATTTACACACATATTCTCAAACTTACACAACAACATCCCAGCAAACACACATAACTGATATTAAATAAACAATGATTTACAGTCAAATATTTGATGTTAAAAATTTGAGAGCAACTGATTTCTCTAAAAAAGTTTTCAAAGATTTTCAGAAATTTGTATTTTTGTTTTTTTTTACTTTGTGTTTGCTGGTATACTTATGTTGGCATGCGTGTAAATAAATGTTAGTGTATACAATTGTAAAATAGAATAGATGTAGTTACAATGTGCGTATCTATTCTATACGTATAATGGTGGTATCTAACCACACTATTTTCTCATACTCAAACTCTACATGAAGTCGTTCATGTAGGAATCGTATTTCATAGCGAGTATCTCTCATAATTCTCTAACAAACATAAAATTCATTAAGCACATATATACAAGTATGTGTTGGTTTGTTTTGTCTGTAAGTATTTATGATTTTCAAATGTTATACATACTTGTAAAACATTTATGTTTCAAAATTTAAAAAAAAAAAATAAATATATTTCGTGCTTTACATACATATCGATATAATATTTTGTAGCTGTGTAGTAGTATGAATTTTATCAATTTGTTTTGTATTTTTGGTATTATTATTTTTTATTTCATTTTATTTTTTTTACATTCAGCCATGAAACCAATAAAACAGAAATAATTGTTTTATTTTATTGTAATTTTAAATGAGTGTGTGGCATGAGACAAATTAATTTTTATTAATTTTAGCAGGTTTGATGTTGTATTTTATTGTAACCTGACTTATTGTTTGATTTTTTGTCATGGTTTGTATTTAATCAGATTTTGTGGCTGATATAAATTGCTTGTAATAGTAGTGGTATTAAAATATTTAATAATTTAAAAGGAAATTTAATGAAATTATAAAGACTACATTAATACTCAAATAAAAGCCATATGTGCATATATTGCTTGTGAGCAGAAACTGTAAAATAAGTGTAACACAATTTTTAAATATTTACTTTTATTAACTCCTTCTTGTTTTATACAATATATAGCTCGATACATACAAATTTAAATAAACCAAACAAAGCTCTATAACGGGTAAATATGTCATTTGATTTTGTTTATGATTCGGGATCTTGCACCGTTCTAATCATGTTGTTAAACATTAAAAAAAAAACTTATATTCTGACCATTTTTTGGATATTTATCTATCATAGTACACGCAGAAAAAAAATATAGTTGAACATTGTTACTGTAACCATTTCAAATTTGTGCATGGTTACTGTAACAATATCAAAATTTTTAACAATATTATAGTCACAGTAACAATATATATGATTGTGGTAACAATAATATGGTTAATTTACGATTCACATGAATATTTGAACCATATATATGGTTACAGCAACCATGTATATGTTTGTGACAACCATTTATATGATGAATAATTTTATCATAATATGTTGTTCTCAGATTATGATATGAGAGCATCATAATATGGTAAGTCATTCATCATATAAATGGTTGTCACAAACATATACATGGTTACTGTAACCATATATATGGTTGAAATATCCATGTGGATCGTAAATTAACCATATTATTGTTACCACAATCATATATATTGTTACTGTGACTATAATATTGTTAAAAATTTTGATATTGTTACAGTAACCATGCACAAATTTGAAATGGTTACAGTAACAATGTTCAACTATATTTTTTTTCTGCGTGTATGTGGAACAAAAATATTTTTTAAATTTAAAAAAGAATACCTTATTCAATTTCTCTAACGCATTCCTGGTGCATTCAAACAATACAACTTTTTAAAAATAAATAAAAATAAAACTTTTTAAAGTATGTACCACTTTTTAAAAAAGTGCTAAAAGTACTACATTTTATAAATGAACTAAAAATACTGCTGTTTAAAAATGTGTTATAAATATAACTTCTTTAAAAAAGTACTAAAAATACTACTTTTTAAAAAAGTACTATTAGATAAATTTTTAGTACTTTTTAGATACATTATTAGTACTTTTTAAAGAAGTTATATACTTTTTAAAAAAGTACTAAAAGTACAACTTTTTTAAAAACGTACTAAAAATATAACTTTTTAAAAAAGTATGAAGGATACTATTTTTTAAAAAAGTACTAAAAATATTAGATAGTTTTTAAAAAAAATACAACTTTTTATAAAAGTACTAAACTAGTACTTTTTAAAAAAGTACTAAAAATATAACTTTTCAAAAAAGTACTAAAAATATTACTTTTTAAGAAAGTACTAAAATTCTACTTTTTACAAAAGTACTAAAAATACTCCATTTTTAAAAAAGTTCTAAAAATACTACTTTTTAAAAAGTACTAAAATTACTAATTTTTTAAAAAGTACTAAAAATACTACTTTTTCAAAAGTACTAAAAATACTACTTTTTTAAAAAGTACTAAAAATATAACTTCTTTAAAAGTACTAAAAATACTGCTTTTTAAAACGTACTAAAAATACTACTTTTTAAGAAAGTACTAAAAAATACTTCTTTTTAAAAACGTACTAAAAATAATACTTTTTAAAAAAATACCAAAAATACTACTTTTTAAAAAAATACTAAAATACTACTTTTGAAAAAAGTACCAAAAATATTACTTTTTAAAAAAGTACTAAAAATACTACTTTTTTAAAAAGTACTAAAAATAATACTTTTTTAAAAAGTACTAAAAATATTACTTTTTAAAAAAGTACTAAAAATACTACTTTTAAAAAAATACCATTTTAAAAAGTACTAAAAATATTACTTTTTAAGAAGTACTAAAAATACTACCTTTTTAAAAAGTACTAAAAATACTACTTTTAAAAAAGTACTAAAATATTAAAATTTTTAAAAAAGTACTAAAAATACTAATTTTTAGAAAAGTACTAAAAATGTTATTTTAAAAAGTACTAAAAATGTTATTTAAAAAAAAGGACTTAAAAGGACAATCTTTTAGATAAGTACCAAAAATACTACTGTTTAAAAAAATAATAAAAATATAAAATTTGTTTAAAAAAGTACTAAAAATACAAATTTTTAAAATAGTACCAAAAGTACTACTTTTTGTAAAATGACAATAAATACAGTGTAATTTCTACAAGGTGGCGCAAAAGTAATCCTCCTATCAGAAAATGCTATAAATTTTGCGATTGGCCTAATGTCAGTTCTGTTTTGACATTTGTGTAGTAAACACATGCGAAATACACGTTAATAAACAATGTTACGCTACACTGCTCCAGAACGCGGAATATTGCTGACTATTTATTTGACCAATAATCGGCAAAATTTATTGCTGACTATTTATTTGACCAATAATCGGCAAAATTTATAGCATTTTCTGATAGGAGGATTACTTTTGCGCCACCTTGTACAATCCGGACACATATAGTTTTAGGCTCTGTCGGATTATCGAGTTTTCCGGACTATAGTGGTGAAAATTCTTGAAATAATCTAAGTGAATTAAAACATGAATGCACAATTTTGTTGCAGATATACTTATTTATTCTAAAACAAATATAATATTATAAAGAATCCACATTTAAATTAAATAAAGCAGAAATCGTTCTTCCCCCTCAAAAGTATTTGGTCTTTGCTTTTAAAATTTCTGATGAAATCGGGATATGATTGTTTATTTGTTCCAAAAACCATGTGTAAAGCGCTTCTTCTAATTCTGCATTTTCTGCTTTTTTCATAACTTTTATATTTCCTGAATCAAAGTGTGAATAAAAACATTGCCGACAGTGTATCCGCCAGTAAGGCACCGAAAGTTTATACAACTTAAGTCGGTAGATCTTTGTAAAACCACTTCATGAAGTTAATGCTATGTTTGTGAACTACCTCCTATTACATAGCTATCTCTCCATTTGCTCTTCTTCCGTTTTACTCTAGTACTGAGAAATAAAAGTGTTGTCACTGTGTTCAAAAATAAAAGAAATACCATTTACTTTCCATGCTTAAAAACGTTCCTTACCAAAAAAAAAAACCATCTTACCAAATTGTATCCAAATCGAAGACCATCACTAAAATACTTTATTTAATGGAATTACTCACTTATTATTCTACAAAGTTCTACAATTTATAAAGTTATTAAATTCGTTAGTTTCTATTAACATACTGAATGTAATAAATGCTTATGAGCAATAAAAATGATAGTATTGCACTGTAAAATTTGTGGTTCAATATTAAACCAAAATCTATACCAACATTTTAAATGGCTTATACCATATGGGAACAATTATAAAGTTTATAAAAAAAAACAATATTAAATTGTATACTGTATGTGTTTAAAATACTTTACGTACTAATTTATGTACATATGTGTATATAAACCGTGAAATGTGACCAACTTCACAAAAAGTATAACGTTTTAGGACCATATTTTAAAAAGATTATTTAAATTAAAAATGGTTACCAAGCCTGTTTTTATGTTGTAAAACTTTGCCAATTGAAATAATAATATTTAATTCATTTTTTTCATTTCTGTTATTTCTCTTTATAAGAATTGTCAACATTGCATTATATTAATGATATTGTTGCGTTTCACCTTTTAAAAACGGTGGTTTATTTCCTATAAGTAAACTGGATCCTTTTAAAACTGGTAATACGGTTGATGTTAACTCAAACAGCGCTTACGATATACTGACCGCTCAACAACTGGCTGTTACTCTGTATGTATTTATATACACAGCACCATCTTCTTGTAAATTCTAGTATTATCTCTTTCTACAGTGATTACGCAGAGCTTTTAAAGCTGCTTCAAAGATAATGTAGTCTTACTTAAATACAATGTTGATAAAATTCTGCTATCAACATTGTTTATAAGTAGACGTTTCTACTGATGGAAATGATGTAACAGTATATATTTTCATATATAACAGGTGGCGCAAAAGTAATCCTCCTATCAGAAAATGCTATAAATTTTGCCGATTATTGGTCAAATAAATAGTCAGCAATATTCAGCGTTCTGGAGCAGTGTAGCGTAACATTGTTTATTAACGTGTATTTCGCATGTGTTTACTACACAAATGTCAAAACAGAACTGACATTAGGGGCCAATCGCTAAATTTATAGCATTTTCTGATAGGAGGATTACTTTTGCGCCACCTTTTATATTGTAACTTACATTGTTGTTATTTATCGCTTTCCAATAGGTTATCTGTGTGTATATAGCTTTCATTGGTAAAATTGCTAGTATGATATCTACCTATATATAAAGTGGTAGACTTTAAAATAAAACATAATACCAACTAATGTATTGTTCATGACTGCAATATATGGCTTTGCAAGTAGGTTGCTGGGTATACAATGGTAATTTTTTGTACCAACACTATGCGAAATGGGTAACTAGTTCCAAAAGCCTTTACAACATACATACATGTATATTTAGTTAATATTCAATATTTGTCTCCTTAAAAAAATATCCAACTTAAAGTTGCTCCTGTTAGTTTATTGTCGCTTGCAGGTTGGAAGCACATGTGTGCATGATAGAATTTTTGTTTAATGTTCAACATGTCGGCGTTTGTAGTGCAATAAAATTATAAAACTTTATTTATAAATTGAAAACTGAACTGAACTTAAATTAATTTACGCTTAAAAACAAAATCTGAATAAACATATATTATAGATGTATAAATAAATGCAAATACATATGTACCTATGTATGTACTATATAAACAAGTACATAACTATAATATAATTTATACACTCGCACTGTGTTTTCAATAAATGTTCACTGTATTAATAGCAAATTTTGTATTTCAATATGAACGTGATGGCAAACGTATTTAAATATGCATTCGCAAATGGGAATTTGGGAGCTTATGGTTTTTCAGTTTTTAATTAGTAATTATAATAAGTTGTTATAATTTTTTTTATTTTTATTATTTTTTTTTTTTATCATGATCTTCTTTAATTGTAGTTAATATTTATATGTATGTATTATAAAAAAGTAAGCTTAATTGTTTATATATTTATTAAACAATTGACAATATTAATGATATATGAAGGATAAACTTATTTTGAATACTTACACTTAAACATTATTATAAATATTTTAACATATAAACATATACTGAATTGTTTACGGTTTATAACGCGACATTATTACGCCTTTAAAGTGTAAATAAATATAAAGAACTCTTAACAATTTTTTTCTTGTTTCCAGCAAAATGTAGGTTATACCGTTTTGTTGTTTCCAATATATAAGCAATAAACATTAAACATTAAATCCAGAACGCAACAAAAAATAAAACTAGTTTTCGAGTACATCTGGAAAAATACAAAAATCTGTGAATTGCATTAGATTTTTTTACAACCTTCATGATTGTGCAGGCGACAATTTTTCTGTCACATTTGTAATACGGATTAGTTCAAGTAATTTTAACAAAAGATTCGTTTTTATTATTTATTGGTTCGATATACTTTTCATATAGAGCTTTAATAACTTTTACTCTTTAAGCCTACTGATATTAAATTGTCTGTTTTATTTGCAGTTTTCCCAATAATTTTTTTATATCTTCCGCATCACGATGTCTTCCCAGCTGCGTAATTGAAATTATCTTTATACTTCAGTTGGAAAATATAAAATTAGAGAAATGCTACAAAGTGTATTAAAAATTGCCAAATATGCTTTAAAAAAGATAAATATGCCCAAAAAATTCAAAATATGCCATAAATATGATGTAAAAACTAATAAATGTAAAAATATGCTCTTAAGAGCAAAATATGCCCTAAAATATCGATGCCAAAATTCTTAATTTCATGGAGCGGACGTACAGGTAAAAACATGCATTTGCAAGATTCCAGTTTTCTTGGTGATTACATATATTATCACAAAGATATGTCTACGGATCGCTAGTGGATGGTAATAGTATATCAGGGGGTCCGTGAAGAATCCGCTAGTATGAGATATAATGGCGTCCGAATTTAGTAAAATGTTAAGCTTATATAGGGTGAGCCAGAAAAAACTTATACTTGTATTAAGTTAAATAAAACTTAAACCGTTCAATATAAAAATTCTCAAAATTACCTACATTTATTAAAATATTGTATATATTTATTAAACATGTCTTGTCTTGTTGGGACAATTTTCTATAGAAAAGTGTCTTGTTGGGACAGTTTTCTATAGAAAAGTGTCTTGTTGGGACAGTTTTCGAAAAGTTTTTTTTTACACTTTTATATTGAAAAGTCTGTTTTTTGGGACAGTTTTCTGAAGAAAATTATCTTGTTGAGACCGTTTTCTATAGAAAAGTGTCTTGTTGAGACAGTTTTCTATAGAAAAGTGTCTTGTTGAGACAGTTTTCTATAGAAAAGTGTCTTGTTGAGACAGTTTTCTATAGAAAAGTGTCTTGTTGAGACAGTTTTCTATAGAAAAGTGTCTTGTTGAGACAGTTTTCTATAGAAAAGTGTCTTGTTGAGACAGTTTTCTATAGAAAAGTGTCTTGTTGAGACAGTTTTCTATAGAAAAGTGTCTTGTTGAGACAGTTTTCTATAGAAAAGTGTCTTGTTGAGACAGTTTTCTATAGAAAAGTGTCTTGTTGAGACAGTTTTCTATAGAAAAGTGTCTTGTTGAGACAGTTTTCTATAGAAAAGTGTCTTGTTGAGACAGTTTTCTATAGAAAAGTGTCTTGTTGAGACAGTTTTCTATAGAAAAGTGTCTTGTTGAGACAGTTTTCTATAGAAAAGTGTCTTGTTGAGACAGTTTTCTATAGAAAAGTGTCTTGTTGAGACAGTTTTCTATAGAAAAGTGTCTTGTTGAGACAGTTTTCTATAGAAAAGTGTCTTGTTGAGACAGTTTTCTATAGAAAATTTGTCTTGTTATGACAGTTTTCTATAGGAAAGTGTCTCGTTGGGACAGTTTTCTATAGAAAAGTGTCTTGTTGGAACAGTTTTTTATAGAAAGTATCTTGTTGGGACAGTTTTCTATAGAAAAGTGTCTTGTTGAGACAGTTTTCTATAGAAAAGTGTCTTGTTGAGACAGTTTTCTATAGAGACAATTTTCTATAGAAAAGTGTCTTGTTGAGACAGTTTTCTATAGAAAAGTGTCTTGTTGAGTAAGTTTTCTATAGAAAAGTGTCTTGTTGAGACAGTTTTCTATAGAAAAGTGTCTTGTTGAGACAGTTTTCTATAGAAAAGTGTCTTGTTGAGACAGTTTTCTATAGAAAAGTGTCTTGTTATGACAGTTTTCTATAGGAAAGTGTCTCGTTGGGACAGTTTTCTATAGAAAAGTGTCTTGTTGGAATAGTTTTTTATAGAAAGTATCTTGTTGGGACAGTTTTCTATAGAAAAGTGTCTTGTTGAGACAGTTTTCTATAGAAAAGTGTCTTGTTGAGACAGTTTTCTATAGAGACAATTTTCTATAGAAAAGTGTCTTGTTGAGACAGTTTTCTATAGAAAAGTGTCTTGTTGAGTAAGTTTTCTATAGAAAAGTGTCTTGTTGAGACAGTTTTCTATAGAAAAGTGTCTTGTTGAGACAGTTTTCTATAGAAAAGTGTCTTGTTGAGACAGTTTTCTATAGAAAAGTGTCTTGTTGAGACAGTTTTCTATAGAAAAGTGTCTTGTTGAGACAGTTTTCTATAGAAAAGTGTCTTGTTGAGACAATTTTCTATAGAAAAGTGTCTTGTTGAGACAGTTTTCTATAGAAAAGTGTCTTGTTGGGACAGTTTTCTATAGAAAAGTGTCTTGTTGAGACAGTTTTCTATAGAAAAGTGTCTTGTTGAGACAGTTTTCTATAAAAAAGTGTCTTGTTGAGACAGTTTTCTATAGGAAAGTCTCTCGTTGGGACAGTTTTCTATACAAGACACAGTTTTCTATTAAAATATTGGTACATATATTGGTATATTTCTAGGTATTTTAAAATGTATCCAATTTTTCCACTTCAAATCCTGGGATATCTTTCCTGTGTTCTTTTATTCTTTTTTTAATAGAGCCCAATACCTTTTCACAGGCCAATGTTCTGGACAGTTGGGACAAAATTGACAATATTGTTTGAATAACACTCATGACATGATGCCCAATCGGGCCAGACATATGAAGACACTCTGTGCTGTCTTATGAAAAGTAAATTCTATTTTTGTAGACACTCCGTAATATATATTTCTGTATTTATCGTGCCTGATGTCACAAATGATTGACATCTTTTGCCACAACTGCAAATGGCTTGCCACACAAGAAACTTCTTGTTCGGTATTGTTCTTGAACATTACCTCATCAAACAGCCACATAAGAATCTTGACCCGATAGTTGTGAAAGTCTGCCAGTAGATAAGTTTTATCACACAACATTTCATAAAATTTTACCTAAATTTTTCTCTCGTTCTTTTTCTTCTAAGTTCTTTACCGCATTGCGATCTGGAACTTTATATGACAGCAACCCTGCATTAGCTTTGGCATTTAACTTTACGAGCTGCTTTTCAGGTAGATGTGTTCGGTGCTCTCCAAAAGAGTTCGACCCCTTTGCGCGAAATTATCGTATGTTAGATTTTTGCATAGTAAAATATTATTTCGATATTCGCTATATTTATGGAAATATTACTAAGTTAATTCTATCGTATATGAAATTTAATTTACTAAATCGGTTATTGTATCGGATTTAGAATTTGGTATTGGTGCTACCAGCCAAAGCAAAGATATTTAATAATTATAACGCTCTCCTGTAAAATTTGGTTTTTGTAACATACAATAATTTCGCGCAAAGGGGTCGAGTTGTTCGACTTCTTTTGTCTTAAAGTCCATATTGGATTTTTTTGGAAAAATATTTTTTAATCCGAGTTTTTTTCAGCAAAGAAATTTATACAAAATTATTTAATATTTATCTTAAAGTATACTTTAGTGAAGGGTATTGCCGAATACAACTCTCTTACTTTTTGATACTACCACAGACTAGGTGCAAATACCCACACATAGCCAAATCCTTTGGTGATTTTATTACACTAAATTAAAGCTATCGTTCTAAATTTCAATAGTCCCCAGACCCTGATCTTCTATTTGTAGCACAGTTTTTAATCTGCTCACATGGCTTTATCGTAATGATAGTGTTTTTTTATGGGAACTGTAGACAAAAATCATTATTGTTACTATATACATATATGCTTCACATTATTTCTATAGAGTGCTTTAAAAATAGATTTAATCGACTATGGCATTTTAAGTTTTTCAATTTATAATTTTTTTTTTTTTTTTTTTTTTTTTTTTTTTTGTTTTAAATATTTAAATCGTATTATTTTGGGGTGATTTTATTATTGACACTGTTATTATGTAGTAATTTTATTATAAATTTTAAAATGAATGTCGATGAACATACATTAATTTTAATTTTGCACTTCTAAATACATATTTCTATTTCTATTTTTTTTTTTCTAAAACATATTTTATTTTAATTTATCCATTGGCAATAACTATTGAACTACTAGTTTAAATCTATAAAATAATTGTGTATTTCATATGCATCTACATAAATAGAAATTGTTGCCAAAAATATAAATAAATACAAAAATGTATTTATAAATCTGTTATTATTATAATATTTATTAAATACTAGCTAATACCCGGTGCGCTTCGCTACCCCCTCGAAGTAAAATGCATATTAAATAAAGGTTTAAAAAAAATATTTATTTAGTAATTAAAATATACATTGTTTCTTTAATATTATTTCTTATTCTATTTTTTTGATGTACAATATATTGAGTCTATATATACAATTTAAAAATAATAAATTAATGAACTATTTATTTCTTACTTCAAATTCCAAAATATTCATATTGATACTTAATATGAGGACTATATCAGTTATAGTTTTCCAGATATGCAGTTTTTTGTCAAAAATATTTCTATTGAAACTAAAATTACTTGTACAAAATTTGGAAACTCTAACTGATATAGTTTCCTTGAAACGCAGATTTTAGTGTATACTACATATGGGAAGTGACACGCCCACGTTTGCTGGTCCGCCTATTTTTGGTCATAATATTCATATTGAAGCTAAAGTTACTTGTACAAAATTTGGAAACTGTAACATGTATACTTTCCCTGATATGCAGATTTTAGTATTTACTGCATATAAGAGGTGACATGCCCACAATTGCTGGTCCGCTCATTTTCGTCCAAAATATTTCTACTGAAACTTAAATTACTTGTACAAAATTTGTAAACTCTATCTGTTATAGTTTCCTTCATACGCAGATTTTAGTATTTACTATATATGGGAGGTGCCACTCCCACTTTTGCTGGACCACCTATTTTTGGCCAAAATATTCATATTGAAACTAAAGTAACTTGTACATAATTTGGAAACTCTAACATGTATAGTTTCCCTGATATGGACATTTTAGTATTTAATTCATATAGGAGGCACCACTCCCTCTCTTGCTGGTCCGCCCATTTTAGTCCAAAATATTTCAAGTGAAACTAAAATTACTTCTAAAAAAATTGGAAACTCTAGCTGTTTCCTTGGTACGCAGATTTTAGTATTTACTACATATTAGAGGTGACCCGCCCACTTTTGCTGGTCCACCCATTTTTGGCCAAAATATTCATGTTGAAACTAATTTAACTTGTGGAAAATTTGGAAACTCTAGCTTTTATAGTTTCCATGATATGCAAATTTTGGTATTTAATTCATATGGAAGGCACCACGCCCTCTTTTGCAGGTCCACCCATTTTAGTCCAAAATATTTATATTAAATCTAAAGTTACTTGTTCTAAATTTGGGTATTTTAGCTGTTATAGTTTCCCAGATATTAGGATATTAGTATTTACTTCATATGGGTTGTGTCACGCCCACTATTGCTGAACCGCCCGTTTTTATCCAAAATATTCATATTGAAACTAAAGTTACTTGTACAAAATTTAGGAACTCTAGCTCTTATAGTTTACATCACATTTAGTATTTACTTCATATGGGAGGTACCACGCCCACTTTAGTTGGTCCGCCCATTTTTGTTAAAAACATTTGTATTGAAGTTAAAGTTACTTGTATTTAATTTGGTAATTTTAGCTGTTATAGTTTCTTAGAATTTCAGATTTTAGTATTTACTACGTATGGGGGGTGCCACACCCACTTTCGGTGGTCCACCCATTTTCGTTCAAAACATTCATATTGATACTAAAGTTACTTGTACAAAATTTGGGAACTCTAGCTCATATAGTTTACTTCACATTCAGATTTTAGTATTTACTTCATATGGGAGGTACCACGCCCACTTCAGTTGGTCCGCCCACTTTTTGTCCAAAACATTTATATTGAAACTAAAGTTACTTGTACAAAAATTAGGAACTCTAGGTGTTATAGTTTTCCTGACATTCAGATTTTAGTATTTACTTATTATGGGAGGTGCCACGCCCACTATTGCTGCTCTGCCCACTTTTTGTCCAAAACATTTATATTGAAACTAAAGTTACTTGTACAAAAATTAGGAACTCTAGGTGTTATAGTTTTCCTGACATTCAGATTTTAGTATTAACTTATTATGGGAGGTGCCACGCCCACTATTGCTGGTCTGCCCATTTTTGTCCAAAATATTTATATTGAAACTAAAGTTCCTTGTACAAAATTTGGGAACTCTAGCTGATATACTTTTTGAAATATACGCATTTTGTTTTTGACTTGAAATAAGAGGTAATGTTGTATAAATGAGCGTGGCACATCGCCCACGTAAAATTTCAAAATAAAAAGTAGCCTATAGTTCCTTCCAGAGATACGGGAAGACATTGTGAAGATTTCATGAAAATCGGTTTAGCCGTTTAGCCGTCTATAAAGTCCAAACAAACAAATATACATACAAACACACATTGACTTTTATATATATAGATTATCATTATTCGGATTGGGTGTAAAGTGTTGGTGTAAATATGCATGTGTGCGAGCGCTTATAATGGATTTCCGTTTTAATTAAATATTTAGTAGCCATATTTTCTATAATCGTTATCAAATGTTATTATTCTAAATTATTTACTATTAATATTTGGAGAGCGAAAAACAAAAACAGAAGTGTTATACATATTTATATTGTTGCATTGCATAATAAATTAATATAATACTGACAATAAATATTTGTGGTGGTGGTAGCCACCAGGGGGCATCTATTTAGCTGTATTGTAATTTGTTTATGTTTTTAATATTTGATAGCAAAACTATATTTGTATGGAGTTATTGTGTTGTTTGTGCGAGTATTTATAACCATAATATAATCATTGTAAATTTAATACAGTTGAATAACTAAATTCAAATAAATATGGAAATTTGTTTCTGCAAAATTTATTTCGAACTGTGTAAATTACTTTAAATTGATGACTCAACAAATGCAAATACGCATAACTACAATATGTATGTGATCTTATTTGGGGTTTGCTATTTATTCGGAAAAGTGAAATTCATTTGGGATATTTGTTTGTTTGAAGTTAGTGATTAAATAATTAATTTTTCCACCTATTAAATAAATTTAAAAATCAGAAATAATAAATACAATATTCGGCTGCATGGAATATTAAAAATATAAAAATTATACTCGTTCCATTCTAATAAATGCTATTGTAAGTAAGAATTAAAAATATAAAGTTAAACGATTGAAGCTATTTTTGCTTAGCGTTGGGAGTCGTTTTGAAATTGGTCATATATATTTTTTAAATTTTCAATATTTAATTTCAGAATGTTTGTTAGAGTTGCTAATTTATGATTTTGTAATTTTAAATCTCCATGATCTCCACACTCATATTTTTTGACAATATTTAATCACTGTAATTATTTATATGATTTCGATAATCATAATATGGTAAATATATCATATACATGATTATCGCAATCATATACAAGGTGGCGCAAAAGTAATCCTCCTATCAGAAAATGCTATAAATTTTGCGATTGGCCCCTAATGTCATTTCTGTTTTGACATTTGTGTAGTAAACACATGCGAAATACACGTTAATAAACAATGTTACGCTACACTGCTCCAGAACGCGGAATATTGCTGACAATTTATTCGACCAATAATCGGTCGGTGACTTTGGCACAACGTGAATTTCGTCGCAGATTTCCTGGCCGTCCAACGCCTACTGGTGCAACACAGCGACGTTTAGCCGCTCGCCTCGAAGAGACTGGCACAACACGAGATGCTGCCAGGCGTGGCAGACCCCGGAGTAGCCGTTCTGCAGAGAATATTGCTGCTGTAGCCGAGGATGTCATGGAAGTGCCGTTGACATCGACCAGACGACGTGCCACGCAAATGGGTATCAGTCGACGGTCTTTACAGCGAATTTTGGTACACGATTTGAAGATGTTTCCATACAAAGTCCAGACGGTGCATCAGCTGTTAGCTGCTGACCGCCAATCGCGTCTAACATACGCTCAAGCCATCCTTAATCACCACCAAGAGGAAGATGATTAATCATCAAAAATAATTATGAGTGATGAGGCCCATTTCCATCTTAGCGGGTACGTAAATAAGCAAAATTTACGCTTCTGGGGCACTGAAAATCCGCGTGTAGCCCACGAAGAGCCATTACACCAGCTCAAAGTCACTGTATGGTGTGCTGTTTTCGCTGGAGGAGTCATTTTCCAAACGGTTACTGTGAATGGTGAGCGCTACAGAGCAATGATCAACGAGTTCTTTTTGCCGCAACTTGATGAATTGGGATTGGAAAACATGTGGTTCCAACAGGACGATGCAACGGCACACACTGCACGTGCCACAACCGATATGCTGAAGAATGCATTTTCCGGGCGCCTAATCTCCCGTTTTGGCGATTTGCTCTGGCCAGCAAGATCGCCTGATTTGACCGCTCCAGACTTCTTTTTGTGGGGCTTTTTGAAGTCGCGGGTTTATGTCAACAAACCTTAGACTTTTGCAGCTCTTAAAGACAATATCCGTCAAGAATGTGAGGACCTATCGCCGGAAGTTTTGGCCAAAGTGATGGAAAATGCCATAAAAAGGGCTCAAATGACAATCAACTGTGGCGGCGGCCATTTACATGACATCATTTTCTCGACTTGATGTAAAAAAAAAAAAAATTAAAAGTCCAAATAAAAATAATCCACAAGAAGAATCAAAGTTTTTCATTTTATTTTAATTACAGCCAAAAAACATCGGAAGTTTACTTTTGCGCCACCTTGTATATGATTGCAGTAAAAAAGTATATGTTTGTGACAACCATTTGTTTGATGGTTATCATAATCTAAGAACAACACATTATGGTATAATGATTCATCATGAACATGATTGCCATAAACATATATTTATTTACTACAATCATATATATGATTGGGATAATCATGTGTATGATAAATTTACCGCAATCATATTAATAGTTACAGTGACCATAATATTGTTAAAAAACTTGGTTACAGTAAACATTTACAAATATATTTTTTAAATCAAATATAAAAACTACATATATTGAAATTCTTTTTAATTTTTTTTTTAATTTTAAAATTTTTTGAAAAATATTTATACAATGACTTAAAACTCGAAACTTCAGTTAAGATATACAACCTCTTAACGCAATGTGAATTTGCTCAAAATTTACAGCATTTTGTTTAATATGACCCATTTTAGAACATATGGGCATTTCCTCAGGTCACGAACGTACGTTCGTACGCTTTTGATGTCCAAAGAATATACATAGAAAACAAAACTTTTCCTAGCATTTTTTTGCGATTGGATAGCATTTTGGTAGCTCTATGTTTGGTGCAAAAGATGGATTTAATCGAGTTTAAGTTATCATACTGATAGTTATAAACATGTGGTAACGAACGTATGCAAAATAGAAGTCAACTTTAGCTGACAGTAGTGAAATGTAAAAATCTTCAAAATGAAATGGAATATTTAAAAGCGATTAATTTATTTTAAAAGTGTATTAATGTAGGTCTCTATCCGTTACTCACACAATAAAATATCTCTATTGGTTTTTGTTTAATTGGCTTATGTACCGGTCGCGAACGTACGATTTTTCCATATGATTTTTTTTTTATTATTATCACCATGCATTTTCCCATAAATATCTTAAAATTTCCTTAACAAACAAGTAAGAAAGTAAGGTCGGTCAAGCCCGATCATATAATACCCTACACTAAGTAAATGAGCAAAAACATTTTTCTTTTAAAATTCAATAATTTATATGCTTGAGTGATTTTCGAAGTGGGCCTTGTATGGGAGCTCTGACCAATTATTGACCGATCATCATGAAATTAGGTAGTAGTTTATGTCTATATGAGAGTTATTTATGTTGAATTTTATGTGTATACCAACATTTTTATGAGATTTATGAACGTTAAAGTGATTCACGGAAGCGGTTCTTATATGGGAACTATGATAAATTATGGACCGATCATAATAAAATTTGGTGACATGAATTCGGTATATATAAAACTTATTTGGAACAATATTTGTGTAGATACCTACATAAATTAAACATTTAAGACCGATAAAGTCTAATTTCGGGATGACATTTGTATGGGGGCTAGGTGAAATAATGGACCGATTTCAGCCAATTTTAAAAGGCTTCGTCCTTGGGACAAAAAAATAATATGTATTAAATTAAATCGAAATATCTTCAATAAAACAAGATGATTATCAACATTTTATTTTTCAATCCTGGTTGACTAATCGAAGGAAATGCCCATATGTGATATTTGTAATGCAAAGAAAGTTAATGAATTACTTTATGCTTACCAGGTATATAGCGTGAAAATAATGGTCACCCTAGCTACTGAATATAAACCAAAGAACTCATAATTTTAATAAGCTTATATTCTGCTGCACATGACAAGACAAAGTTAATTTCTAAAATGTTAACATATAACACTAAATTATACCTCAAACATTATCCAATACTTTCCTTAAACTACATTGAAATTTTCTCCAAATTTAATATGCTTAAAAATCGTTCAAGAGTTATGTCTTACAAATAAAAAAAAAAAAAGAATATTTACACACTTCTTTATCATTAAGAAATTGTTGACTTTCTTATCCTTTTAACTTTTCTTTATTATCACCTTTATTTTTTACTTTTTTCTTGAAGAAAACTTTTACTTTCTTAATTTTCTTTTATGTTTTATCTCAAATGATTTAAATAATGTTGATTCCTGCTTTTGTTGTCTCCACCCACCAAAACAATTTACTTGAAAATTTGTTTAATACATATTATTTTTTTTTTCTTGGTATATGTAATACCACAATCACTTAATTGTTTGGCATAGAATGTCAAAAGCTCAACACTTAAACACACATCCTTTTGTATCCTTAGTAGATAACAAAGGCAAACATACATACACATATACACACACACAACAAGAAGCAAATAAAACAAAATAGCCGGGTAAATTAATATCCTGTCATAACCTAGGTACACATTAACCTGGGTAATTACAAAAAATTCCTCTTATTTTTTTTGGTTGCTTTCTTTTTTGCTACATTTCGAGGTTTTTTAATATTATTTAGTTGTTTTTTGTGTGTGTGTTTCTGTGAGTTTTTTTTATACAGCTTTATTATCCTTTAACAGCATTCCTTTTGTTGGCTGGAAATTTTGTTAGTGTTGCTCTTGAATAATTTTGTGTAATTAGCCTAAAGCGTCATTTACTCCACTGTGATGTACTTTTTGTTCGATGTGTTTGTTGCTTTTGTTATTGTTGTTGGCAAAGGTTTAATGTTTTTTTTTTTCGTTTGAGTTTGTTGCGTGTGTATTTGTAGGTGTATAGGTGTGTCAGTGAAAAGGTATGTGTTGCTGGGCATGCAGGCATAAAAATGATGATAATGAAGGTAATGAGATTACAACACTATTACTACTAACTGAAAACAACAACCACAAAAACAAAAAAGGATAGATTTTATTAAGCTTATATTTAGCACGACTTTGAAGTACACTATTGTTGCTAATATAATTAATTTTTAAAGATATTGAATGCGACTAAGTAGTATGCATCCATCACAAACAAGAACTTATTTTAGACTTTGCAATTACTGAAGAAATTACTTTTCAATGGCTACTTAATACCATCCGCATTACATAGAAGTAGTTTGGTAATGGCTGGCATATTATCTGATATCTACGTACTCGTTTACAAAATTCAGAAATAATTCGTAATAAAATCCTTTGAATGATTACATTTTTGTTAATCAAAATCTTATGCAAATTGCTTTAAAATATTGGTCTCTACATAATGTGGCTTCTCAGCTTTTAGGATTATTGCTGGAGGTAAGTTGATTTATTTATATGTTTCTGTAATAATACAATTTATATTTTAATATTTTTTAGAGAACAGAGTTTCAGAGTTTAGATTGTTAGACAGATTTTTATAAGGAAAATAAAAAAAAAAGTTATGAATTTAAAATCAAAGTTTTTTTTATTGTTTTTATAAAATGAATTGTTTGGAATTTCATAATTTTTTAAATACTGTATGATAGATGACAACTAGATAGGTAACTGAGAGACAAAAACCTAAGTTTGTTGTCAAAAACCTAATTCAGAAAAGAGAGCAGTTTTTTTCCATTAATATTTCTCTCTCCTTCCGCTCTATGTATATTTCTCTATGTACTGTATTTCAATAATATTACAAATATTTTAATAGAGAAAACAATATTTTTTTCAAGTAAAAACAAGCAAGAAAGTATGGTTGGTCAAGCCCGACCATATAATACCCTACACTGAGTAAATGAGCAAAAACATTTTTCTTTCAAAATTTTAATAATTTTTTTTCGTGAGTGATTTTAGGAAGTTGGCCTTATATGGGAGCTATGTTCCTGTTTAATTTTATATGGATACCAACATTTTAAAGAGATTTATGCTAGTTAAAGCGAGTTATTATATTAAACATTTATGACCAATTACGTCCTATTTCGGGAGGACTTTTGCATAAGGGCTTAGTGGAATAATGGACCGATTTCAGACAGTTCCAATACTTGTGTCCAAAAATACTTGTCCAAAATTTGATCGATATATCTTTAAAACTGAGACCTGTACTTTGCGCACAAGGTTTATATGGACAGCCAGCCAGCCGCACAGTGGTTTAGAAACGATTTATTTTTGAAATAATTCGGCATCTCGGAAACTATTGTTACGGAATTTCACTAGCTGAGGTGTGAAATTGCAGGCAATATATGAAAAAACGTTAAAAATTTTTAAAGGGCGCAAGGTTTGTGGAGCATTAGAAAAGTAAGTATAGGCTTTTTATATAAGTATTTAATATTGGTGAAAACCTTAGGACTTGAAGATTTATATTTTAGAAAAATTAAATATTTTTATTAATTTTTCAGATGTTATTTACCTTTAAAACTGAAAAATTTATAATATGGTGATTTTCCATGAAGAAAAATATAAAATTTGAATTAATATAAAATGTTAACGGCTAAAGATATCATAACAATATTTGAAATTAATGTAGAACCAAATGTCTTTATATCAACAGAAAAATAATCTTTAATATTTTTTATTTTCAAATACCGAAATTCCTAAAACATGAAAAATGTGTTCCAAAAACTGAGTTTTATTAGAAAAGTGCTGACTGTGCCGCTACTTACCGTGTGATTGTAAACAATCTTTGTACGTATTTAAATAACATATATAGCTATATAAATATGGAGCATTTTCGTAGATTGGTGCTTTGCGTTTTTAGAATTTTTTACTCAAACCTAATTTTTTTTATTTCAAGTTGTCCAAATATGGCTAGGTCTGGGGGTCCGCTTAAGTTTATACGCATTTGCTTTATACGCTTTTGTATTAAGTCAGGATCATATTAAAATTCTATAGTCTTGAAGAAAATTTGTTTTTCTACAAAAGAAAAAAGAAATACGGCCCTTTTTACATGTTCCAACTTTGAATGCGTGTAACTGTTTATAGGGATGAGATAACTATAAGCAAGTTGTATTTCTTTTATTTAGAATTTTATCACAAATATAGCTGTTATTTTAAAAAGAATTTCGACCCTCGTGGGCCCGCCATATCTAAAAAACCAAAAAAGATAGAGCAAAATTAAAAATAAATAGACCTAAATATCTCTTCAACTAAAAGAGGACTTAAGGACTATTTACATTTTAGATTTCAGCTCATTCGGATCATAAATGAGAACCCAGGTGACCAACTTTGAGGGGCCACGCACCACATTGGTTGAGGTTCATAGAACGAGCGGCTAAAAATAGAAGAAATTGTCGAAGGACAATGAAACTTGGCACATAGGCATTATTTGTTTGAATCAAGAACAAATAGAAAAAATAAAAATAATCCGCCCACTTTTACGCCCACCTACCATACAAAGTGAAAAATAAATTTTTACCTACGGCATTGTTTTTTGGCACATATCATTTTTAAACACTCAGAATCATTTGTGTGAAATTTGAAAAATATCTGCCCACTTCCCATACAATTTGTATTGAAAAAGTGGCATAACTCCCTTGGTTTTCACAAAAAATAAATATTTTAATTGTAGAATGGGCTCCTGAAAATATATACCTGATCCGCCCACTTTTACGCCCATCTCTATAGAAAAAACAAATATAAAAACATGAATAAGTAATTTAAGGATAGTCTTTTAATAATTTTTTAACATCATTATCGTACTCCAATTTTTTGACTTGCTCCTTTGAGCGAAATCTATTTATATATGGTATTCACTGCGTCCCGAACTTCCATCACAGCTGAACTGCGCAAAACCTCATATTAATGCTTTGACAACGAAGTAAAGAATTATGGCAACAACAACATGCATGAACGAAAATTCATGTTTTGTTACTTTATCACTTTATAGTTTTTACTGTTTTTTTTTTTTTTTTTTTGAAAGGAGCAGGTAGGAGCAGCTGAATTTTTTGTTAGCTTTTATCTGTGACTTCAAGCTATAATTTGACATCTTTCATTTAACAACGCTCCACAGCGCTAAAAAGATGCAGTCCACTGAAGTTGATGAACATTGAAATTTTGATGGTGAATATATATTGTTCTACGAAATTTTTTATATGGCACTTTTTCCAATTTTTTTAATGAAAATCTCATTTAAGACAATTGTCATTTACGAAAATATACAACAAAGTCAAATGATAAGTTCAGTGTGATTGTACCAAAAGATTGAATATACAGTAAATTTGCATGCCATTTTAAACAAGCGGACATATATGAACTTCGAGAGTGTCTGTCCAAACAAATAATAAATATTGTTACGAATGTGCAATGACAATTTGAATTCAACGGTCTGTAACGACTGCCTGCAGCATTCATCATGTTTGATGGCACGTCCATCATTGACATTGTTTGTAAGTATGGCAACACTAAATGTATGGGCTGCTGGCAATGACATCGAAAAGCTCTAGAAATCGAATGTACTAGTATGTCCGTTAAGAACATTGTAGATGATTCCCGATAGATGGCGCGTGTATAAATAGTGGCAGAGCTGGCAGTCGTGAGTTGAGTTTATCATTGGCGCTGTTAGAGTTAACATCAACTGTCTTGTGCATTTAAGGTTGTACGTAATAGAGTGTTTGTGCATTTCTGCGAATTGATATACGTGTATAAAGACATTGAGTGACTATTTAATTCTGTTGTTGTACATTATAAATAAATAAAGAGTTGTTACAATTTTAAACTACTAAAACTGCTTTTATTTGCAATCAAAAGTATCCGGTTTATTTAAAGGAAATAAACCCACGTTTTTAAAAGGTAAAAACGTAACAATATATTCAGCCTAATATTATGGAATCATTATATTTAGATATCTGACAACAAAATACCAAAAACTTATCCAAATCGGCGAACATGAAAAAAAACTAATTTCGGACACTCTTCAACCTATGTGCGCACTGGCCCCATTACGCCTAGTAAGCTGAACAACTGCAAATCAATTCAAAATGGCCTTAACTCTGACCAAGTTTCATAACAGTATCTTAAATAGTACCCAAGAATAAAACGTTTCTAAACCACTGTGAGCCTTCTAAACGAACAGACGGACATCGTTTAATCCACTCAGAAAGTGATTCTGAGAGGATCGATATACTTTGGTGGATGTTGGACTAATATTTTTGGGCGTTACAAAGATCAGTTTGGTGTAGGGTATAATTACGAATTTTAGTTTTTAATTCTGTGATAGGTCCTATTTCAGTAAAAAATATATTTGATTTTTTATATTTAAATTTTTAATTGGATACGAATTTTGGTTTTTCTGTGTAGAAATATTAAAAAAAAAATAAAAAATTAAAGAATGAAAAAATCCTGCTTTAAAACAACATTTCGTAGGCTATTTTCTAATAATTCATTTCTGATTGTTTCTTTGTTAACCCTTTTTTACTGGGCTCAAAATAGACCAATTCCTTTGGTACTATACAAATAAAGTCCTGCTAGTAGACACACAAATAATATATGTAAACCACAAAACATTTTCTCTCAGTGTATGCTAAAATTCATATTTATTTTTCTTCATTCTAAGCAATTAATTTTATTTTTAATAAACCCTAGTACAAAATGTAATACAGCAGAGTTTAGTTAATATGGCTAGAATAGAAAGAGCATCCCAAATTTGTTCTTTTTTTTTATTTGTTGTTCGCTATTCATAAAAGAAATAACAAACGTTTACAAGTAGAGATATCTTTGTATTCGTAGAGGTTACATTTTTTGTTTGTTAGATTGTATGTTTAGTGCTTTTTTGTTTGGCTTTCACCATTTCAGCGTAAAACACAATAATTTCCGCCAATAGCCTTTGGCGTTAAATCCTTCCTTCCTGTGTCTCAATAAGCTTTGTTTTACCAAAATGCTTGAATGGTTTTTGTTTTCTCGCTCTCTTTGTTTATGCATAAAAGACTGTAGAATTCTGTGTTTGTTTTTGTGTTGAAACTGAACCTGTGGTGGTTGGTGATGATGATGACGAGTCAACAGTGATGTCAGTGTTTTAGTTGGGAAAATATCTTAACTTTATTAATTTTTTGTTAAAAAATTAGTTTTTTTTTATAAAAAAAAAATATTAGTTTTTACAAAAAAAATTCCCAAAATTATTATTTTAGTTTGTTCTCAAAATTATGCTCAAAAAGAATTTCAGAAAATTATTTGTTAAACAAATATTTGAAAAGAAAATTTACTTTTTACAAAATAATTGTCAGTAATATATTGTTTCGTTATTTAAGAAATGTTTAAGAAAATAGTTTTCGCAACATTGTTCTACAAAATCTCATTTATTTATAAAAACGCTTATTATTTTCTAGAACCAGCTAAATAAGCAATATGCCAAGATGAGTTTATTTGTTTTTATCATAAATTTTTTGTTGTTTACTCACTATTGTTTTTCACAAACGCCAGACAGCCTGCCAACGGTTTGTCTGACTTCATGTTTAGAATGCTAGACCTCAAATTTGTATGAATACACACACAAAGATGAAAGTAAATTATAGTAGTTGTAGATAGGTATTTGTATATAATTTCTCTTTTTTCCCCGCTAGTTTTAATCTTACTTTTTTCTCGTAGCCTTTTTGCTAATAAATGCTTAAGGCTTGAGCATAGAAATGAACTAAACTAAAAACAACAACTAAAATCATGAATTTTTTATCTTAATTTATTTGTTTTGTGCTAGAGTATTTAGAAATTTTATAGGTTTTTTTTTTTTTTTTTTTGTTTTTCTCTCCAAAGGCTTATTATGTTGAATTAATCTTTTTGTGCGTAAAACATTATAACAGTTTTTACGTGCCTAAACTCGTACACAACCACAAACCAAACACATTGAGTTACTGGCCAAATAGTTACCTACTTACTATGTGTTTAATGAAGCCTATTAAGTTTTGGCGTTCAATCCTTCCTTATAGCGATTGTTTTATTAGACATTCGTTCACACACATGCCAGCTTACATACATATGTTGTAGATAATTGTAGATAATACATACGCACTTCTAAATAAATCTGTTAAGAATTATTGTATTTGATTTGTGTAGAAATAAACTGATGGAAAAGTTTCATTTACCTTTAAGGCATAATATACCAAATTGTTATTGTTTAATTTGTAAGCACATATTTGTTTTCCCAAATGTATGTTTTACCCTATCATACATTATTAAGTATTTAGTGTAACAAAACTTAATTATCCTGTAAGCAAATAAAATATTTATAAATAAGTACGTGGTTTTAGACAGCATAATTAACAACATAAATAAGTAAAGTGCAACCAAACGACCTTTTTCAGATCATAACCTAAGCCGAATTCACCAATTTTGCAATGTTCGGCCGAACCCGATTCCAAACTTTTTTTGAATCATAATTAAATATTGTTCTATTAACTAGTTATACTATTTTACAGTTTCAAAACTTGAACAATTCTTTGTACTTTGATTTGTTAAAAAAAACTTTAAAAGACACTTGAATTCAGCCTTTTAATTTGTACCTATTTGACATTTCATTTCAAATATCCAGCAGTCTTACAATTTATATTTACTTAATTTTCTGTCTCTATTTTAATTAAAAGTTCAGTGTTTCGTATAGATCGGCCGAATTTTTTTTTTCCGAACTCCGCAAACAAACGCAACCGGTTAATGAAATGAAATTGCAATATATACATAAACTCTTTTCAAAATAATTTTAAACACAACGTTGACAAAACAGCTATTATATTTAAGGACTGAGATCGTAAAATTCTTAACACACGTTTTTCATTAAAACTTTTAACCCAAGTATTATTTGATATTTTTTTTATCAAGTTACCTTGCATACAAAAATTATTAAATATTTTCAACAAAACCCAACTTGGTCCTACAAAAAGTTGGCCAAGCATTCAAAGGTCTGCCGTCAAACTGTTTCCAATGTTATTCAACAGTACCGGGAGAACTTGTCCGTTGATAGAAAACCTGGTACAGGTAGGAGGAATAGTCCACATGATGTTTCTAAAGCCAAAAAATAGAAAGCATTTTCAAAAGAGCTCCTAACACATCCGGTAGGAAAGCAGACCGGTTAGCTCAGTGCTCGAACTATTTGGTATGAAAAGTTAAAGTCAATGTAGGCTTAAAAACATACAGTGCTCAAAATGTTCCTGACAGTTTAGAGGCCAAAAACAGAGCACGAAAATTGAAGTCAAATTTTATACAAAAAATATAAATTTTTCGAGATTTTTCGCAGCTTCCGGGTCAACATTTGTATGTTGCTGGTGCTCGAGGGAATGTTATAGAAAAGTTTAGGACCCAAAAGCAGACAAAATTTGCCAAAAAGTTATTGGCATGAGTAGCAATATGCAGTTGCGCCAAAAAAGACAAACATTTGTTACAAAGGGCTCCAAAAATACCGAAATTAACATCAGCGAATGTTTACACAAAAGGATGTTTCCATTCATACGACTTCCTAATGTGTCCACTTATTTTTGGCCTAATTTGGCATCTGTCACTATGGTTAGAAAGGTCTTGAGTGGTACAAGACCAATAATGTGGTATTTGTACCAAGAGAGGCAATTCCTCCAAACTGCCTGGAGCTGAGTCCAGTGGATAAATATCGGGCTCAAAATTTCATCATCAGTGATTAGAATTATAAAAATAATTTCTATCAAGTAAAAAAGATTCAAAACTGTAAGTTTAGTGGTTTCATTTTTATGTTCAAAATTTTTCGATCTCATTCCTTAGTAACAATTTGTACAAGTTTTATCTCCGTTGTTTTTAATTTTTCTTGGCTTTCAAGTACATGAACGATTATCCCATAGAGAAAATATACATAGAGCGGAAACTATAAAATTACAAAAAAATTATACAAAAAAGTTTCACATACGAGTGTTGTTTTTGTTTTCACATAGTTTTTTTTACTAATACATTCTCACCACTTAGGTTTCTGACAACTTAGTTAGATCTTTGACAGTAGAGTTTCCGCTCTATATTTTCTCTATGGCTTTTCCAGATTTTATTAAATACAATATAAAAACCAGTTTTAATTGGATTTGTATAACTTAAAAATGCGGGATTTACAATAGATGGCATATCTTTTGAACGCGGTTTTTGTTTTTAATAGCTTATATGTTATTTTGAATGGTACATATCTGTCATATATTTTCACTTACCCCCATTAACACGAAGTGTGGTTATGTGTTAACTAATAGTTATACTGACAGTTTTCATACAAAAATAATTTTAAACGACCATATAACTAGTAGTTAGCACCTAACCAGACTTCGTGTTAATGGGGGTTAATTATTGAATATTGTAGTGTAAACAACAATGTTTTTGTTTGCTTCGAAAATGCTCACTAAAGCTTATGGTGAATGTGTTTCATCATGCGAGAGATGATTTGTGCGCTTCAGATATGGTGATTTTGATACGGAAGACAAAGATCGCCCAAGCCAGCCAAAAAGTTTGAAGACCAAGAATTAAAGGTTTTACTCCATGATGATTGTCGTCAAACTCAACAAGAACTTTGAAAATCATTGGAAACTACTCAATCAGCAATTTCAAAACGTTTACGAGCAGCAGGTTTCACCCAAATGAAGCTGAGAAACCTTGAAAGACGATTCTGTTTGTCCGAAATTATGCTTTAACGATATACTTAATAGAAAATTATTTTTGCATCATTACTTGTAGTGAAAAATGGATCCGTTACGACAACTCGAAGCGTAAAGCCGTGTGTCCACTACCAAGTTTTCTTGCGGAAGTTGCTTCCAGAAGTGACTTCCAGAAGTTCTTGTCGTGTAAACACGTATTAGAAGTCGACTTTCTGAAGTCATAAATTATGTGGAAATACGTGTTTGTTGCTTGCTGGAAGTAACTTGAACGACTTGCTGTGAAATGCAAGTGTTTTGAAGACTTGCAAGTGTTTTGAAGTCGGGTATACAACGGGTAAACGGTTTATGGTATTTTTCTCTGTTTTCAGTTTTTTTTTTGTGTTTTCTTTGAGTTCTTTTTCAAATTTATAAAAATGAATTCGTTTGGAGTAGTGAAAAAACACATCGAAGAGTAACTAAAATCCAGTCTGTCGAAGGTGTAGCCAATCTTATTTTAGTATCCATATTTTGAATTAAAGATAAAATGTATTCAAAATCATCACTAGACATTCTCTGGAAATTTTTCAGGAGCATGGAATTTTCGGTCCGATATTCTTTAAGTAATATATTTTGGAAACTAAAATCTACGCGCCACCGCACTCAATTTCTCTCCCAAACACTTCTTTTTGTTTCTTTTTATTAATTTGTTGTTTCTTTTTAATTAAATATGCTTTAATTTTATACTGTCATTCGTACAAAAAGCAAACTCTACTGCAAGCTGTGCTCACATTGTGTGGAAACACGTCTGCAATTTCTTGCAGCAAGTTCGTCGTAATAACTTCTACAAACTACTTCTGGAAACAGACTTCCGCAGGTTTCGGTATGAGTGGAAACACATCAGCCAATACTTGCAGAAATTCTTCCGCAAGTGACTTGCTAGTGAACGCAGGGCTTAAGAGATCGTATGTAAAGCCCGTCCAACCAGCCGAATGGACACAAAAGCCAAATATTCATGGGGCTAAGGTAATGCTCTGTGAATATTTGTACCAAAAGGTTACAATCTATATGAGCTGCTGAAATCTGGCAGACTATCACAAGCAACCGGTACCGAACGCAACTGATTCGTTTGAAGACATGAAACCGTAATAGTCCATCATGACAACACTAGGCCATATTATGCAGTGGTTGGGAAGTTTTGCAATACACGCTTTATAGCCTAGACCGTGCCCCGTCCGACAACTATATGTTTCGATCGATGCAGAACGCTCTCTCTAGGATAGGCTTAACTTATTCGTTCATGGCCTCAAAAGATGAGCGGAATCCATATGTTGCCAGAAAGTTGGGAAAAGCTCATAGCTAACAATGGCCAATACTTTGAATAAATTTATATTGTACAAATTTTTCTAAATAAAAGCTGAAAAATTTTTAAAAAGAAGATCCACAGCCAGAAAGTTCAAAACTTGGCGAAATATCCAATCTGATTAGGCAGAAAATATGGTGAAAACTATGCAAATAGTCGGAAACACAGTTGGTCAATTCACAAGGTCTCTTATCATGTCATATTATCATAATGTCCTAATATTTCACAATGGTTTTTATTGCATTTCAAGCAAAAAATTTCCTAAAATAATACTACTTTCTATGCTATGTTTATTGTGTTATCGTAACGAACCAATATAGACCAAGTATCTAAGAATTGATCCAGCCATAACATAAATATACAAAATTTAATATTAGACAGCTCAAGAGCACATCACTAAGATCTTTCACATTTTCAGACTTTATTATATAGTACTTTATTTAGTTGCAGGGCTGAGAAGTTACGAAAATATGATCCAAAACAAAAAAAGTTACGAAAAATTTAACAAATGTAACCAAAATGTGTACAACTTTGTTATAAATACACTTATAACACCTTTTGTGTAAACATGTAGCTACTTAATTTTTCATTAAACATGTTGCAGCAACATTTCATGTTTACATATTTATGCAATATTTTCTATAATAATAAACAAGTAAGAAAGTATGGACGGTCAAGCCCGACCTTATAATACCCTACACTAAGTAAATGAGCAAAACCATTTTTCTTTCAAAATTTCAATAATTTATATTCGTGAGTGATTTTCGGAAGTTATTTATGTTGCATTTTATGTATATACCAACATTTGTAGGAGATTTATGCTCGTTAAAGTGATTATCGGAACCAGGCCTTATATGGGAGCTATGACTAATTATAGACCGATCATAATAAAATTAGGTGACATAAATTCGATATATATAACATTTATTTGGAGAAAAACTTGTGTAGATATCTATATAAATTAAACATTTATGACCGATAAAGTCCAATTTCGGGAGGACATTTATATGGGGGCTAGGTGAAATAATGGACCGATTTCAGCCAGTTTCAATAGGCTTGGTCCTTGGTCAGAAAAAATGATATGTACTAAATTTTATCGAAATATCTTCAAAATTGCGACCTGTACTCTGCGCACAAGGTTTACATGGACAACCAGCCAACCAGCCAGCCAGCCAGCCAGCCAGCCAGACGGACGGACGGACGGAATCAGAAAGTGATTCTGAGTCGATCGGTATACTTTAAGGTGGGTGTTAGACTAATATTTTTGGGCGTTACAAACATCTGCACAAATCCATTATACCCTCCCCACTATAGTGGTGTAGGGTATAATTAACTTCTTAAAACTATATTTTTACAATTAAAAAAAAAGAAAACATTTTTATACTTAATAATAATTTCTAGCTCATTTCCAGTTTCACAAACTGTGCTAAAAATAAGAACTTAATTAAATTTAAACCATATTTGTATAATACATACATACATATAAATTTAGACTCAAACTTGGAAATCATTATAGAATGTAACACTATCTTGAAAAAGTACGAGGGTTATCCCAAAAGTTATCGGAAAATATATATTTCATAAAATATTAATAAACTATATGCAGTATTCATTCAATTAAAAAAGTGAAGCACTTGATAGCAATATTTGTGTAAGAAAGATTTCTGTATATCTTTACGATAAAAAAAATAACCAGATATTGAAAAAATTGAACATTAAGTTTTCAATATTTGAACGTTTGTCGTGGTAAATTATTTCCAGTTGTAGACAGAAAGTGTAGGGCCCAAAGTATACCAAGTAGTCCGAATCTCTATTTTTTAAATTACTCTCTCACATATTCGTGTACAAAAGATTTCAGTATATCGTTACGATAAAAAAAATAACCAGATATTGAAAAAATTGAACATTAAGTTTTCAATATTTGAACGTTTGTCGTGGTAAATTATTTCCAGTTGTAGACAGAAAGTGTAGGGCCCAAAGTATACCAAGTAGTCCGAATCTCTATTTTTTAAATTACTCTCTCACATATACGGGTTCTGTGTGAATTCTACACCCTTGTGAGAGAATTAAACACATCAAAAGTCTCGAAATTTTCAATATAAATTGTCGAATAAATTAAGTTTTATACACGTAAATTTACTAACACACATTATTTTATAATTTTTTTTAACACATTTAGCACTTTTTCTTTCCCGAAGCACGTGCATTTTGCACAAACTAAAAAAATATTTTTTTTATTAATTTTGACATTTTATTTTGTTTGTGGTAGATATTAAAATATAGAACAGAGTTTCAAATTATGGTATTGAAAATAGAATAAAATTCAAATAAATAAAAATTTAAACATTTTTATGGAACTCTGTGTGTCTGGTGAAAATTAAAAAGGCACCATCACAAATACATTTTAGGTACTGCTGTCAAAGAGTCGGACTACTTGTTATACTTTGGTAGGGCCACAAGTTGATATTCAACAAGTATAAGTATTCCATTACTTAAATAATTTCTGAAGAAAAACAGTATGTCACAAATGTTTTGTATACACTTTCCAATTAAATCCTTTACATGCAAACGACTATATATGTATTTTATATAAGTAAAAATGCATGCGTGTATGGCAATGTCTATTGGTGTGCATTAAAAATATGAGCAGTATGAGTAGCAATCAACTGGCATGTTGCATATTCTTTTATTTTACACTTGTATTTGTTTACCAAGGGAATATTCAATCCATTCATACCCACTTTTATTTGTATATTGTACATAAGGGTGGCCCTTATAATGGACTTTTTAGATTTCCGGTGCTCCCAAGGTCTAAAATTTTTCTCTGTCATCTAAAAACCAAATGCTGAACTATAAACAAAAGCGAATAACGTTTAGAGGTTGCACATTTTATTTGAAGTTTCGTGTTTGAAATCTCAAAATTTCATGGATATCTCAAATCCCAAATTTTGAACTTTTTTTTTAAATGAAATTTCCAACAAAAATTTAAAATTGCTTCTGATTATATTAATTTAGATTTTATTTTGAAACATTTGTACAATACAAATTTATTCAAAGTATTGGACATTGTTAGCTATGACCTTTTCCCATCTTTCTGGCCAAGAACGAATCAAGCCAATATCGGTTACTTTGTTACAAAATGAAGCGTATCCCAGAGAAAGCGTTCTGCATCGATCGAAACAAATAGTAGTCGGACGGGGTACGGTCTGGATTATATAGCGCGTGAGGCAAAACTTCCCAACCACTTCATTCTAAACAAGTAAGAGAGCTATATTCGGCTGTGCCGAATCTTATATACCCTTCACCAAATTATACTTTAAAATAAAATTAAAATTTTTTTCAAAATTTTTAAAATTTTTTTTTTTAGAAATTGTTTTTTAAAAGTTTTTTTTCCAACTTTAAAAAAAAATTTTTTTTAATTTATTAGTGAAAAAAATTTATGACAAAAAAATGTTTTTTGTGAAAAAAAAAAATCGGGTTAAAAAATATTTTTACCGATTTTGACCCTTTGTAGGTCCAACTTACTATATCGTTGCAATGGACTTTGAAATATATATCATTAGATATCCATATTGTCTATATTTATGATTTAGTAATATCTCGATTAAAAATAGGCCAAAAATAGAGGTTGTCTCGGATTTTTGCTCATATCTCCGTTATTTATGGACGGATTTTGCTGATTTTAAATAGGAAACTTCTCGAAAGCATGTCTGACAGAATTATTGAAGATTTGGATCCCGAAGATATCTGGGATCTTCAGAAAATTGATTTCAACAGACAGACAGTCAGACAGCGGACATGCCTTAATCGACTCCGCTATCTATAAGGATCCAGAATATATATATATACTTTATAGGGTCGGAAAATTAAATTGTGGAAATTACAAACGGAATGACAAACTTATATATACCCTTATCATGAAGGTGAAGGGTATAATTATTTTTAAGAGATATTGCAACATGTAGCCTACACGCAGAAAAAAAAATATAGTTGTGCATGTTTACTATAACCATTTCAACATTACTACAAGTTCATTAACAATATTATATTCACAGTAACTATTTATATGATTGTGGTAACTATAATATGGTTAATTTACAATTCACATGTTTGTATCAACCATATATATGGTTACAGTAAACAAGTATATGTTTGTGACAACCATTTATATGATGAAGGACTTACCATATTATGTTGCTCTCGGGTTTTGGATACCATAATCTGAGAACAACATATTATGATAAAATTATTCATCATAAAAATGCTTGTCACAAACATATACTTTTTTACTGTAACCATGTATATGGTTGATACAATCATGTGAATTTTGTTAAAAATGTTCAGTCATGGGGTTTAAGATGACTAAGAACAATTGTAGTCCTTGAGAGCACCGAAAATTGAAAAAGTCCATTATATGGACGGCCCTAATGTACATGCGTACGTCTGTAGCATCTGTATAACGAGTACAATCTACAAACAAGAAAATAAGTTTAAATGAGCATGTTTGTAAATGTATGGTCTTTTTACTTATTTATTTTTATTTTCATGTTTTATAATGCCACTTTGTTCAGAGATGTTTGTTCAGAGATTTTAAAATTATCTGCTTTCTTATTTATCTTCTATATATTTTTTTTTTTTTTTTAATAATTAATACCACGTTTAGAAATTCTATTTGTGACATTTTAATTAAAGGAATTTAATTTATAATAAAAAGGTAGCATATGAGCATATCTCACATACATATAAACACATACATACTTATCACACATGAATGGAAAAATAAAATCCTTGAGATAAGTTCTGTTTAATTTGTTGCAAGAAAATAGCAAAGTTTTGATTGAATTATACATACCATACGTCTCATCTACAATGTAAATATTTAATAATTAGCACAAAGTTAAAATTATGTACTTTAACGACCTTTTTATTTTTAATTAACATTGCATATTTTTGTACATTTCAAACTTTTGAACTTGATGTTTTGGTTTTAGACAGAAAAACATTGTCTCTGAAAAATGGATTTTTGTGTAATGTTAATGATTTAGTCTACTAAATAATTATGTTACAAACCACAAGATAAACTTTATTTTTAAGTTTACTTATAAGTATGTATGTGAAATTATCAAGAATATTGTGTAAATATGTACATCAGATGTGGTCCACAGATAAAATGGATTTATTATTAGATTAAGTGACATGTAATTAAAAAAAGCTACAATACAAAATAACATCTAGTTAAAGTCTTACTGTAAATTGTGGAAAATAAATATAAAAAAAATTAAATTATTTAAAAAAAAACATTTGAATATTTAATGTTGAGAAAAAATCAAATTAAAAATAGTTTTTGTATTTCATTCATCCATATATATTTAACATCGTTGATCCATTATAACTTTATTCCAAAAAAATCATAAAATTTCATACATACCTCAAATCCCAAATTTAGCATTTTCAAAATATTTGAATACGAAATTTCGAATTTCTGGAATCTAATAAATCCGAAATAAAGCAATATTTAATAAAATAAGTTTTGAAAAAAATCCAATAAAAAATAGTTTTAATGCTTAAATTAAGATATAAACAAACACTTGCTGTCATCAACATAAAGTTTCATGCATATCTCAAATTGAAAATTTTACATTTTCAAAATTTCATTTAAAAGAATATTAAAAAATAAAAAAAAAATGTTTTCAATTGTTATAAATGCTAAATGGGGATTAAAAATTCAAATGTTAATGATTTTACCAATTATGGGTTACGTTGAGACCGATTTGAAAATATCGGATTTCGAGGTCAAATTTGTTAGTAACAAATTTTAGGGGAAAATATTTAAAAAATTTTTTTTTTTTTAATTTTTAAAAAAAAAACAATTTATATTTATTTGTTTTAGTTAAAAAATATTTTTCCCGATTTTGACCAATTGCAGGTCCGACTTACTTTCGCCTTATATACGCCGTTGCAAAAGTCGTTGAAATATCTTTTATTGGATATCCATATTGTCTATATTAATGACTTAGTAATTCAGATATAGACCAAAAATAGGCCAATAATCAAGGTTGTCCTTATATCTCAGCCATTTGTGGGGCGATTTTCTCGTTTTCAAATAGCAACCGAAGTGGCAGAATTCCCGATATATTAATGTATCAATCATGTTTGTAAGTTATTTACAGGATTTGGAAAGTTGATTTCAACCGACAGACGGACATGGCTATATCGACTATGAATTCCTAATTATTGATAAATTCACTGAAATTTTTTGTTGTGGGATAAGCTAATTCCAATGCGCATTTCACTTGTTGTTTAGGCTAGATCATCAGGAAGTCTTTTCCAAAAGGCTTTAGAAAAACTAAAGATATTATACAAATAAAACCATAGCACAGTGGTCCAAATGCTCAATTTAGCCTGAAAAAAGTAATTTTTTTAAATGTTTCAAAAGCAAATTTTTTGTATGGTAGTATGTTGACAAGTGTCCATAGTACATAACGGCATATTTTTTTTTTTTCTTTAAATATCTACACTAGCATTGATACATTGCTTCAAAAACAAGTAATTGCTTCTTTGTTAAATAATGAATATCTCAAGTGACATTTAACAGTGCAAGTGAAATTGTCGTAAAAAAATAATAAGAACAACTAACAAAAAATTTATTGGTGTAATTAATATAATATTAATATAATTTTTCATAAAGTATATTTTGTTTAGATAAAAAATGCAATTATGTACATGTGTGTTTTAAATGTGAAATTTTTGTTCAATGTCCAAATTCTATTAGAATTTCAAATGCTAATTTAACAGAGTTAAGCTTTAGTTTTTATGTTGTCGTCATCTATATATACGTAGCTTTCTAATGTTTAAAAAATTGGCTGCCACTTTTTGTCTCTTTGATTTTTATTTCATTAAGAGTTTAACATGTCCATTACAAGGAAGGAGCTCTATTTTTATTTTTAAGATGGGCGTGGCATTTCGCCCACTTCAAATTTTTAAATGAAAGGTAGCCTTTAATTCCTTCCATTTACATACAAAAACACACATTCATGCACAAAAAAAAATAAAAAAAAATATTTTCTCAGATTGTGTATATTGATGAAATCTATAAACGTACCAAGTTTCATGTCGGTACGGCTTTTCAAAAGCGAGTTATGACTTTTTTCCGGCTAGATTGAAAATTTGGACCACTGTGCATAGAGTGAATGAGATAAATGACATTAAACAGTGAGTTTATCTTTTCTTACATTCCCTGCTACAATTGGTTGGTTTCTTTTCGACTCAAACTGTAGTTTGTATAATGGGTAAAAAGAAATAAATCAAAAATAAAACAACTTGCTTTATTGTTTTCGCAAGAAAATCAAAATAAAGAGAGTTATCATTTAGTCTTGATGCACGGGCACCTGCTGCAAATTTATCAAAAATGTTATTACGGGAATACAAAATTAATATTTTTAAATCTATTAGCAATATAATTTGCTTTTACTCTATTGAACAGTGACTTAATTCTAAAAATTATTGCAAATGATTCTTAGCATTGAACAAAATAGTTTTAACATTTATTTTGTTGGTTATTGATTTCCAAAATTACTTTAAAAACTATAAATTTGTCTTCAGGTTATCATGGTTAATTGAGTTCAAGTAAAAACATATTTTTACGTTTTTAACTTTTAATAATAAACCAGATTCTTTTATTTGTTGTTTTTAACAACTCTTTATTTGTTAAAGTCTACACAACCGTTTAAATAATTAACACTTTTAATAAAACACACATATAACTATTACACACTTTAAAAATATCCTGGTAATACGGTTGATGTTAACTCAAACTCACTCATTACTTGCTATTACTATTTATACACACAGCGCCATCTTCTAGAAATCTCATGAATAATATAACGGGAAAAAAACGTCAATGTTTTATTTCCACAATGATCATCTAGAGCTTTTCAAGCTGATTTACAGTTGTTGTTAATAACATGATGTTATCAATATGATGAATGTTGCAAGCAGCCATTGCAGACAGTTAAATTCAAATTGATAATGCAGTTTCGTAATAAAATAAAATCCCAAATTTTATATTTAAGATTTACTTTTTTAAAATTTTCAAAAATTTAAGAAATTTTTTAAATATTCTAATAAATAGGTATTAAAAATTTAAATTTTAAATGAAATTTTATGATTTTTTTTGGTATCAGTTGTATTTTATATATTTATATTTAATTGAAAAATATTTGTCATTTACTTTTTTTTAATTTCTAAAAAAATATTGCTACTCGCAACTTCAATTAAAATATGCAAACTCTAAACATTATGACAAACAACAATTTAGACTCTCAATGTCGAAAATCTAAAAAGTGAAAAATAAACGCCATCTTAATGTGCATTGAGACCTGAATAATTACTTCATAACTTTAGTATTGAAATATTGGATTATTTAAGTATAATATTCAACCAGTTAGTTATCCAGAAAATTGGAAACTGTAGTTTGATTACCAAATTTTGGGTGGATATATGAGCAAACCTTCTCTTCATAACTATTGCCAATATCAGTACTAAATATGAACAATAATTTGTATGTTTGTTGCCATATTTAGGCCCTTAACTAATTTGAAAACTAAAACAACGCCACTTGCAAATGTTGTTTTCAATTTTCCAAAAAAAAACTTTTCAACCAATTTTGTATTTTTTTTTTTTTTTTCAAATGCTGCACATTCTTTCATTGTAAACCAAATTTGTATGTGTGAATCTGTTAGAGTATGAGTGGGCGGAGTGTTATTTGAAAATATTCTACTTATGTTTTTAATTTATGGCACAAATTTGCCATTTGACAGTTGCCAAACGTTTATCAATGACAATAGAATTGAAAAATTGTAATAGAAGCACCAAAAATAGGCTGCCATAAACAAAAACAAAATCCTAACTAACATTATAAAATGGAACGGAATTTAAGCGGGACAAATAACAAAAATTGGCATTATAATACAAATGCTAAGTATAATTTATATCACGTAAAAGGTTTATAAAATTATTAAAAATTTATAAAATAAAAAAATCTTAATTAAAATTGCTGTGCTAATTTCAAAACCTTCCCAAAATTGATATTACTTACTACTACGGAAATTGCAAGAAATTCATTTGAAGAAATCATTATCTAATAATTGTTTGGCAAACTTTTTCCCATCATTTGTCTACATTAACATCATTATAAATGATCATAAACGGAAATAGCTTGTTTTTCTCCCCTTACAGTTTTTTTTACTGTTTACTTTGCCATCAATTGGATGGAAGTATAGATTGTTTTTTTTTTTTGTAAATGTTTTTCTGTAGTATGTTTTTAGGCGTTCATATTTGTATTTCTTAATAGTTCTATTGATGGAGCCAAACATTCATTACCAATTGCCTTGATTTCGAATACATTACAAAAGATACACACACACACACACACACACACACACACATACATACAACGACAGCAATTCCAAATAAATAAAAAACAACAACAACAAATATTCGTACATATATGAATGATATTTACTGGTAAACTAATGAACCATTGGGCAATTAATCACAGACACAATTTCAAAAACACAAACAAATTTGAAAAGATACTACGGCTACATTCAATGTATCACGAGTATTGAAAAATTAATGGTATTTCTGTGACAATTTTATTCTGTTTTTTATTTTTTCTCCGTTTTTGTCTATTTTGATTTAAAAATACATTTGTAGCAATATGTGTACAAAAGTTACTCGAAGGCGTATGATTGATTTTTATTAATTAATGTTAAACATACTTACGTATGATATTAAAGAAAATGGTTGGTTTAAAGTTCATGTGAACTTTAAAAACGTTTAGGTAAATTTATTACATTGGATCTTTTGAACGCGGTTATAGTTTTTAATAACTTATATGTCACTTTTAAGGGTACATCTGTCATTTATTCTCACTTAATTATTGAACATTGTAGTGTAAACAACAAAGGTTTTTTTGCTTCGAAAATGTCGAATTTTGCTTTAATTCTATAATATTTCAAATGCTCACCAAAGCTTATGGTGAATGTGTTTCCAACGTGCGCTACATGGTGATATTGACTTGGAAGACAAAAATCGCCCAGGCCAGCCTAAAAAGTTTGAAGACTAAGAATTGGAGGCATTACACCATGTAGATTGTTGTAAAACTCAACAAGAGCTTGCAAAATCTTTGGGATCAACTCAAGCAGTAATTTCAAAACGTTTACAAGCAGCAGGATTTACCCAAAAGCTGGGAAAGTGGATACCATAAGAATTGAAGCTGAGAGACCAAATCATTACTCCCGATTAAAAGTTATCCATTACGATAACCCGAAGCGTAAGAGATCGTATGTAAAGCTCAGCCACCCAGCCGAATCCACAACAAAGCCAAATATCCATGACGCTAAGGTAATGCTCTGTATTTGGTGGGAGAAAAAGGGTCCTATCTATTATGAGCTTTTGAAATCTGACCATAACTTCACAAGGAACCTGTACCAAACGCAACTGATTTGTATGAAGCGAAACGCCCACAATATGCGACCAGACAATAAACCGCAATATTTCATAATGACAACGCTCGGCCACATGTTGCAATACCTGTTAAAAAGTACCCGCTTTATAGTCCAGGCCGTGCCTCGTCCAACTACTATTTTTTTTCGTTTGATACTAAACGCTCTTTCTGTCATACGCTTTATTTTGGAACAGATATTGGCTTGATTCGTTCTTGGCCTTAAAAGATGAACATTGTACAAATGTTTCAAAATAAAAGCTAAAATATCCCTCAATTTTAAATTGCTTTAAAAATAGTATTTTTTAGAGTTTCCAAAAAACCGAAGAATTTCAAAACTGCGGTTTCGGTTTTAAAAAATTGAAAACCGATCGGTTTCGGTTCGGTTTTGTGATAATTTATTAACTATTAAATCAGTTGATAATATAGGAACTGCTATACAAATTTAAAGTTCAAATTTGTCGAGTGTTTACGAGAATTAAGGAAAAATGGTACTTTTTTAATATATCAAATTAGTTAAAATGCTTCTCAGTAAAGAAATAATCAAGAATAGGGTGCTCAATTGTATTTTGATACCAAAACTGGAGAACTAAACCAAACTAAGGAGTACTTTTTCGTTCTTCAAAATGATTTTTCTATAATATTGAACCTAGGATCAGGAAATTACTTTGAAATTTGAAACTTGACAGTGGTTTAAGTGTGGAAAATTTTTACTTTTTCTTCTAATGGTACTTTTTATTATAATAAATTATTTTACTTATTGTATATATATAATAGTTGGCTGATATGCTTCTGAGTAAAAAAAATCAAGGATGGAGGGCATAATGATATTGAGGTATCAGAAACTATTTTTGAAATTTCTATAATAATGAACCTATAAGCAGGATATTAAACACACATGATCCTGACTGAGTTAGAATATAAAAATTTGAAAATAACTAAGACTTTGTTACAAAAATGTTGCATTATTTTGCCTGCGAAAGGTAGCCTGCTACATCATTTGAAGCATTTATTGTAATACAATTTAAAAAATTTAAACAAATCTTAAGATATTTTTACCGATCTGTGTTTAGAGATATTGGATGAATAATTTGATGAAAAAGTTTGTTTCTCATTTCTAAATTTTGAATTTTTCTAGTGAAAATAGATTAAAAGTGAAAACCGAAGAATTATTGTCGGTTTCGGTTTAGGTTTTAGGCCTTGAAAAACCGCGGTTTCGGTTTCGGTTAAAACCGAATTGGAAACTCTAGTATTTTTGACTTCAGGTTATTTTGGGTTTTTGTTAATATTGTTACGAATGTGCAATGACGATTTGAATGTAAAGGTCTGTAACGACTGCCTGCAGCATTCATCATGTTTGCAGGCACGTCCATCAGTAGCATGCGGTTGTTGGCATTGTCTGTAAGTATGGCAACACTAGGTGTTTGGGCTGCTGGCAATGACATCGAAGGCTCTGGAATTCGAACATTCGAGTTTTGTCCATTAAGAGCATTGTAGTAGATTCCCGAGAGATGGCAGTGCGTGAATAAATAGTGGCAGAGGCTGCAGTCGTGAGTTGAGTTGATCATTGTCGCTGTTAGAGTTAACACCAACTGTCTTCTGCATTTAAGATTGTACGTAATAGAGTATGTGTGCATTTCTGCGAATTGATAAACGTGTATAAAGACACTGAGTGACTATTTAATTCTGTTGTTGTTGTACATTCTAAATAAATAAAGAGTTGTTACAATTTTAAACTACTAAAATTGTTTTTATTTGCAATCAAAAGTATCCGGTTTATTTAAAGGAAATAAACCCTCGTTTTTAAAAGGTAAAAACGTAACAATATTTATGGTCCATCATCATCTATTGTGGGTGACCTTAGGTGCACAAAAAGTTCAATATATGGGCCACCCTAGTACTTTTTTATATTTTTCATTCCGTTTGTAATTTCCACATATTCTGGATTCTTATAGATAGCAAAATGAGTTACACATCGGGAAAATTCGTTTATCAGATGAGTAATAAAAATACTTTCAAAACAATACATCAAAACCCTTCTAAAAATAAAATTCTTCCTCTAAAAGAACGTTTTTTAATCAAAATTAGAGTTGAGGTAAAACCTCCAAATATCATGCTGGAAAATCTTCCATTTTTCAGCTGTTTTTAAAGTAGCAACTTAAGAGTAGAGTCTATCATGTGCAATATTATTTAGAATTTTATTATTTAAAATACAATTTCTTAAGGCTTTTTAATTTCTAAAACAAAAAATTTCATTGGTTTGAAGAAATCTTTCAGTAACTTTTACATTAAAAATTTAAATGTACTCAACCTAAAGACTTTTAATTTTAAATACATCTTTAACATTTTTATTTTTATTTTTTTTTTCTTTCTACTTTTATCCTTTAGCCATCAATAAGTAGATAGACTGGTTGCTAGCAAATTGCGCATAAATAAATATTGCATGGGACAATCATACAGCATACATAATATTCATTTCATTTCTCGTACCGACTTACAAACAACAAGTAAAAAATATAAACTGAAAAAAGAAAACGTATCAAGAAAATCCTTAACACACACAGACACACATACTCGTATACTCAAAGTAAAACCTTTGTGGTCAATTCAAAACAAAACGACAACAGTTACATATTTCCACACTCACAGACAGAACGAACCAGGCAACAATATCAACGATGGCATCAATGGTAATGTCATAATAACAGTATCATCATTTACTATTTCCTCTACTACTCGCTACGGCCATCAAACGAAACCAAAGGATACGACTCAATATAGAGATGTACAAAAACAACAACAACAACTACAACAAAATAAACAAAAACTAACTAACAGGCAGAACTGGCATTGACTAACAGAGAGTGCATAGAGAAATGCTAAAACTAGTTGGAAGAAGAAACTGAAACAAAAACTGTCACAAAAATATGCTTGAAGAAAATATATTCTCATGTACACTAGGGTGGCCCTTATATTAGACTTTTTTTGATTTTCGGTATTCATCATCATCAAAAACTTCCCATTAAAAATAGTTGTTATATTTCATTTACCCATAGACATATAAATATGAAATATAAACATTTTCTTAAAATTTCATCCATATCTGAAATCTCAAATTTTACATTTTCAAAATTTTTTTTTAATTCAATTTCAAAAAATTCGTAAAATTTTTCTCGAAACTAATAAGTGCTAAATGAGGATTAAAAATGCAAATCCTAACAGTTTTGGGTACTATGGTTTAAAAAATTTAGTTTTCGGCCACAATATTGTTTGAAGTGAATTAAATTTTAATTTAAAAAATGCGGGCGAGCGTTGTCATGATGGAATATTACGGTTACATGTCTGGGTTTTTCTGGCAAATGATCGCTTCAAACGAATCAGATGCGTTCGGTACCGGTTCCTTGTGATAGTCTGGCCAGATTTCAGCAGCTCATAATAGATAGGAACCTTTTGCTCCCACCAAATACAGAGTATTAAGGACTGAGATCGAAAAATTTGTAACATACATATATGTTAAGAAAAATGAAACCACTAAACTTACAGTTCTGTTTCTTTTTTTATTTGATTGAAATTATTGTTACAATTTAAAAAAAAATATATTTTTATAGTTCTAATCACCAATGATGAAATTTTGAACCTTTTTCGAAAACCCTTCCATTATGGTTTTTATAGTGCTTTATGTCACTTTGTTCGAACAGGTTGTCCATTTCCGTTTAAAGTCTACCACACTTTTGGACACCTTTTTTGTGCTCTTCAATTCTCTTTTAACAAGAGCCTAATATCTCTCCACTGGACTCAGCTCCAGACAGTTTGGAGGAATTGCCTCTCTTGGTACAAATACCAAATGATTGTTCTTGTACCACTCAAGACCTTTCTTACCATAGTGACAGATGCCAAATCATGCCAAAAATAAGTGGACACATCAAGATGTCTTATGAATGGAAACATCCTTTTTTGTAAACATTCCTTGATGTAAATTTCGGTATTTATAGAGCCCTTTGTAACAAATTTTTGGCTTTTTTGCCGCAACAGCATATTGCTTCCCATACCAAGAACGTTTTGGAAAATTTAGTCTGCTTGTGGGTTCTAAACTTTTCTTCAACATTCCCACGAGCATCTGCAACATAAAAAAATTTACCCAGAAGCTGCGAAAAATGTTCCATACGTACATTTCGTCATCCACTATGCAGCAAGAATATTTTTTGTATAAAATTTGAACTCAATTTCCGTGCTCTGTCTTTGGCCTATAAATTTTTATCAGAGTTCCTTTCTGGAACTTTTTGAGCCTTGTATGCTTAAACCTTCATTGGCTTTAACTTTTCGTACCAAATAGTCCGAGTACTGACCTAACCGAGCTGCTTTCCTACCGGATGTGTTTGGAGCTCTTTTGAAAATGCTTTCTATTTTTTTGGCTTTAGAAATATCGTGTGGATCATTTCTTCTACCTGAATCAGGTTTTATATCAACTATAATAACATTGAAAAAAGTTTGATAGCAGACCTTTGATTGTTTGGCCAACCTTTTGTAGGACCAAATTGGGTTTTGTTGAAAATATTTAATAATTTTAGTAAGCACTTTTTTCTGGTCACTCATTTTAATCAGATTAACAACAAATGAACATAATTGACATTAAACATAATAACTGACATGCTTTACAAAGGTAACTTGATCAAAAAGAAAAATCAAATAATACTTGGGTTAAAAGTTTTAATGAAAAACGTGTGTTAAGAATTTTACGATCTCAGTCCTTACCTTAGCGCCATGGATATTTGGTTTTGATGTCGATTCGGCTGGTTGGCCGAGTTTCACATACGATCTCCTGCGCCTCGGGTTATCGTAATGGATCCACTTGGTGCAAAAATTATTTTCTTTTATAGCGTTCAAACATAATTTCGGACATGCAAAATCGTCTTTCAAGATCTCTCTGCTTCAATTCGTATGTTACACACTTTCCCTGCTTTTGGATGAATCCTGCTGCCCGAAAACGTTTAGAAATTGCTGCCTAAGTAGCTCCCAATAATTTTGCAAGCTCTTGTTAAGATTGAAAACAATATTCATGGAGTAATGCCTCCAATTCTTGGTCTTAAAATTTTTTGGCTTTGTCTTCCGTGTCAAAATCACCACTTCTAAACCGAACATCGGTTCGCACGTTAAAACTGATGGAACATTCACCATTAGCTTTGGTGAGCAATCGGTGTGCTTCAACGTAAATTTTTTTCAAATTAAACAAGTAAAGCAAAACTTCCCGCTTATCACGCTTTGTTGTTTAATATAATAATATTCAGTATTTAAGAGAGAATAAATGACAGATATATACCCTTCAAAATGACATACTTATATGTTTTCAAAAGATGCGCCATCTATTGTAAATCCCACATTTTTAAGTCATACACCCAATAGTTTTTAAGTGACAGAGAACGCTGGGGAGCATTAAAAATTCAAAAAGTGCAAAATAAGTGTCGCCCTAATTTACACATATAGAGTTGTGTACTATTGCCCATATTATTATCAATTGTAAATCAAACAATTGCTTGTTTGTACATCAATTTACTTAAACTCTTGAGACTAAAGTTTCAGTTTATATTTTCTTTTTTTCTATTTCTGCTTCCGCAAACCAGTTAACAAACATACATACACAATAACGAAAACAGTACACACAGATAAAAGCGGTAACGCAAAATTTTACACCGAAAGAAATTACAATGTAGATAAACATAAAGATAATTTTATAAGCAATTTTAAAAATATTTTCTCTAATGTCAAATAAACTGATATAAATCTTAACGTCAAGTTGTAAAATTGCACTTTCATATTTACAGAAAATTTACCTCAATTATAAAAAATTTCAATTTTGTATCTTAATTAGATCTACATTTTATTTAATTTGGCAACAACTTAGTTGCAGTTTCAACTACAGAGCATCCAATACATTTCAGTATTTTTTAAGTGTACTGAGAAAATAGTTAGAAAAAGAAATAATATTGGAAATAAACATTTAGAGATTCTTTTTTTTTTTTTTGCCCAAGTCTTTGCAGCACCGATAAGAGTGGCTACTATTCTGGGGAATAAATTTCAAGTATTTGTTTGTGCTTTGCATTAGTTGAATTGAAAAGTATTTCGTTATAAAATATCATACCAGTGGAGAATAGGAAGACGCAGCTGCACTAGAAGAGGGGAAAACACAAAATTTATAAGTCACAAAGTTAAAAGTTATTTGCTTAAATAACATAAACAAATATTGAAAAAAAACGAAAAATATGTATGAAAATATATATAACTACAAAAGTTACTAAAAAAGCCTGGATGATTGTTTAAACAAATATTGAAATTTTCTTCAAAATATAGCACAATGTTCAAACAACACAAGCCAAATGGTTGAATAAAATTTAATATTCATTTAAAAAAGGAACAATCACAAAAATACAATTTACTATTTAGTTATTAAATCTATTTTCTGACTCCTTTTCTAATAAGTAATAGTTGTCAATCCAAATAGTATTTTCCTATGCCTCAGAGAGTTAATAACAAACAAATCATTGTTGGAAATATGTTATTAAATAAGGGAAATCTTAGAAACTCTCTGTTCATACAATCGTAAGTATAATGAAGTAATAGCTAAAGAAGGTTCAACTTTTAACCCTTGTCCTGTTCTTCTAACACGAAGACACTATTTCTGATTATGTTTTTTATATGCCAATTTATGTCAGGTCAATTTACAAATAAATTGATTACCTCTCGAATATTTTGATCGATTTGGACAAAAGAGGCAAACTCCTCATTCCTCCTAAAGCATTAAAAACTGTTTGGGTAATTTTTACCTATGATCACAAAATAAGGGTTAAAATGCTTAAGAACACAGTGACATAATGTTCTTTATATTTTGTATTTTTTGCCATGATACACCAGCAGGTAAATATATATGTATGTATGAGTTATAAAATGCAGCTTAATATGTCTGCTTAATAATAACAGGAGTACTCAAAGGAATTCGAATACATAAAAGTAATGGAAAAAATAGGAAAAAATAACACAGATTGTGGTTATTTTCTCAACAACAAACTAAGTATTAACGAAATTATAAAAGTTTCAAGTTTTATAGACTATTTTATATCAAAAAAATGGGTTTTTGTTCAAAGATTGATCTTATTTTCTAAAAAATCAATTTTCAGATGTTTTAAGTTAAAAAGTGGAAAATACGTAGTATTAACAAAGTTTTTGATTAGGTGCCTCTTTTTTGCACTCTTGCTATCTTCGATACTCCCAAGGTGTTGTTCTCCGTCGCCTAAAAATTTTAGCAAAATTGGATTACGTTTAGTTGAAGTTTCGTGATTTAGAAAAAATTTAATGTTGAAAAAATAATGTTAATCCAATCCAACTAAGATTTTTAAATTTAAAAAATTTTAAAATTTTCCGATAGCGATAACCCATTACAACTTAATACCAAAAAAATCATAAAATTCTATGCAGATCTCTAATCTCAAATTTTACATTTACACATTTTTTTAACGAAATTTCAAAAAATTCAAAAATATGGGTTAACATGAGGACCGATATGAAATTTGGCAAATTTCAAGGAAAACATTTCTTATCCTAATTTCTAATATTTATAATATCTGGAGTAAAATTTGTCACTAAAAAATATTAAAGATACCAAATAAAATGTTTGCAAACTATTGGACTATTACTACGTTTATATGGAGCCTATCCGCAAATAAGAATTAGCTGCAATTAACTAAAGCACTGTTTAAATGCAAACATACGATCAATTTTTTTTTTTAAATGCAAAAATTAAATAATTAAAAATTCTTGTTTGTCTTGCAATCCCTTTAATGCAAAAACGCAATGAAATATTTAAAAACGAAAGAAAAACTATCAATTAAGAGATCTATATTCGGCTCTGTCCAATCTTATATACCCTTCACTAAATTATACTTTAAAACAAACATTTTAAATATTTTTAAGTAAACAAAATTTAAAAAAAAATAAAATTTTAACTTTAATTTATTATTGAAAATAATTTTATATAAAACATTTTTTTTTTAAATTTATTTTTTAATATTTTTTAAAAAATTTAAATTTATTACTGAAAAAAATTTTATAACTCAAAGATTTTTTTCTGAAAAAATGTCCGGTTGAAAAATATTTTTACCGAATTACGTCGTTGCAACGGTCTTTGAAATTTCTATCATTAAATGTCCATATTGCCTAGATCAAAAACAGGTCAAAAATCGGGGTTGTCCTAGTTTTTCCTTATATCTCTGCCATTTCTAGGTCGATGTCTTCCGAGAAAAAAAAGGGCCATTTTGAAAACAAAAAATCAAAAAAGTTTTTGATTTCGGAAAAAAAATTTCAAAATTTTTTTATTTTTGTTTTTAATTTTTTTTTTTCAAAAGATTGAAGAAATACCTATGTAAACTATTTGGGACACATTTTGCCAAGAACAATAGGTAATAAGTTACATGGATGAAAATAAAACACCTGCTTGGCCAAAATATCAAATTTTGACCCCCTCTAACTTAGTAAGTTCTCGACCGATCCCAATCGAAAGACATCGATTTCAAAATTGGTTCACTTGACATAAAATGCCCCATATATAATTGTAAAAAATGGCCCAACTTTAAGAGGCCTTAAAAATGAAATTCAAGCTAACTTTTCAAAACACTTTGGCATTTCGGTTTACTAAATGATCTACTTCATTTCCCATTGGAATTGTTGAGGCTGGTTTTTTTTGTTGCACAGTGTAATGTATGTAAGTCATTTGGGAGCTACGGAAGATTAAAATCTTATTTGTAAATAGTGTCGTTAATCTGGAATTGTTTTCATGAGTTAGCTATTCGTAAATAAAAAAATAATTCACTGTTAATGCGGAAAATTTTTCAACTTGCAATATATTTATTTGCGAATAAGTCCTGCGTATAAACGTAGTATTTGGACTTGACTTATTAACCCAAAGTCAAAAATACTGTTTAACGCAATTTCGAATACATATAAATTGGACCATAAATATTTGGTCGATTTACAAGGGGTCATATTGGGTTGAAAATGTTGTTATTGCCTTTCTAGCAAAAAAGTTCCTAAAATAATACTCTGTATGCTATGTTTATTGTACCAGTAGAGACCTGGCCCGAACGCCTAAGAGTCGGTTAAGCAGAGCCGCAGAGTCGTGAAATATTAGGACATTGTGACAATATCACATGATAGGAGACCTTGTGAATCGATCAATTGTAAAATTATTTCTTTATGACCAACTTTTCTCGTACACGCAAAGAAAAAATATAATTGTACATGTTTACTGTAAAATATTATGGTTGCTGTAATTATTTTTATGATTTCGGTAACCATAATATGATAGAGTTACCATCCACATGATTATCGCAATCATATATATAATTGTAGTACACAAATTTATGTTTATGGCAATCATGTTCATGTAATACAACATATACATATGTTGTTCTCTGATTATGATAATCAAAAGCCATGAACAACATAATGTTTCATAAAAATTGTTGTCTGGAATATATACTAATTTACTTCAATCATATATATGATTACAGTGACCATAATATTGTTTAAAAAAAAAACTTGTAAAAATGTTTTTGTCTCTGTTTATATCAGCATTTATAATGATTTTTGGAAAATCCGAATATAGAAATTTATGGTCCATAACTATTAAAAAAATATAAATTTCTATATTCGGAGTTCATTAACCCATTATAACCTAAAGATAAAAGTACTTTTTTTAAACAAATTTCGCATATAAATTAATAATGTTAAACTACGAAATTAACAACAAACATAATTATTTAAACTACGAGAGTTTAGAAATGTATAGTAACAAATATTTCATCTATTTGATATTTGTTAGTGCTGTCTTGGACAATTATGACCCCAGTTATAAAAGGGTTAACAATGTCCTAGAAACTTAAAAAAAGAACTATGAATTCTTTAAGAAATATTTTTATCAAATTTATGACCAAAAAACAAAGTTTTCTCGAAATCAGCCAAAAATTCTTTTAAATTTTTGTTTCGTTTAAAAAAAAATATTGATAATGTAAAATAAGGGATTTCAGTTATGCATGAAATTATATTGTTACGTTTAAAACGTTGGTTTAATTCCTTTTTTTTTTTTTTTTGATTGCAAATAAAAGCCGTTTAGTAGTTTAAAATTTGTAACAACTCTTTATTTATTTAAAATGTACAACAACGACAGTGCAAATAGTCACTCAGTGTCTTTATACACGTTTATCAATTCGCAGAAATGCACACCCACTCAAATGTACACGACAGTTGATGTTAACTCTAACAGCGCTAATGACAAACTCACTCACGACTGCAACCTCTGCCACTAATTATGCACACGCCATCTTTCGGGAATCTTCTAAAATGCTCTTAACGGATAAACTAGCTTTCGATGTCAATGTTAGCAGCTTAAACATTTTGTGTAGCCATACTTATAAACAATGCTAATAACCGCATGCTATCAACAATGTGTTGATAAGTAGAAGCTTCTACTGATGGACGTGTTTATAAACATGATAAATGCTGCAAGCAGTCAAATCGCTAACGTAACAATATGTTAATTTTTTATTTTTTGTTATCAAATAAATGGGATATCGAAATCAGACAATGTATATATTTGATATTTAAACCTCAATTGTTAATTTAAATACAAAAACTATTTTAATTTTTTCAACATTTAATTTGTTAAATATTTACCCCCTTATTCATAATCAGTTTTTAATTTCATTAAAGGTTTATAAAACATAATTTCCATACAAAATTTGCTTTATTAATGCATAATAAATTTAAAAATTGATTATGAATAAAGCCTTTAATCTTTGACTTAAAACACGAAACTTCAACTAAAATGTGCAACCAGATTTTGCTTTAATTTTCCGCAAAAAAAAAAAAACATTTTTAAAAAAGTAGAAGTGATTGTGTTTATTTTTTCAAAAAAACGCAGCATTGTTTTATATGTGTATGTATTAAACATTAAGACAAAACTAAATCAAATTTTTTGTATCTTTTTATGGCAATTTATAAAAAAAAATAAAAAAAATAAATTGATAATTTCCTACATTGTTTGAGTAGATGACATGATTACTTCTTTTAAGCAGCTTTACTTTGTTAGCATTTCTCTTTTTGGTTTTCTAAAACACAAAATACATTGTCAATTATAATTATTATACATATCAACAACAAAAAGTCCTACAACTTGCAACATGTTCATGTTGATGTTCATGTTCTTGTTCCAGCTCTGGTGAGTATGTGTTTTAACACAACCCCCTAATTAGTTAAATTTGTGGGCCACTTTGTTATTGTTGATGTCATAATCATCATTAACTGTGGTTGTTTGTAGCAGTTGCAATAGCAGCCGTAACTTTAACTGCAGCTCAGTAGGAAGAAGTAGGAGTAGAAGTAGCATCATTCTCTTTTAGATGGCGGTTGGTGATGGTAATTATGCGCTTTTGTGTTTTTAAATGCGACATTAAAAATCGTTTTTAAGGGCTTTTTTTAACCAACGAAATCTGAAAGACAAGCCAACTAACAAACTCACATAAATACATATTTGCTAACACCGAAACATTGTAACGTTTATGTATATGGAGTGCATGGATTTTGTGTAACTTTTCCAGTGTTCATTTTTTTTTCTCTTCTTCATGTATCCTGCTTTTTTTCGTGTTTATTTTTGGAATTAGGCGTGTAAATATTTAGTTTTATGCTTAAGCAAAATGAAAACAAAACAAGTAAGAAGGTATAGTCGGTTAAGCCTGACTGTATGATACCCTACACTGAGTAATTGAACAAAAACGTTTTCCTTATATTCATACCGATCGTATGAATAGTACCGATCAAATTATGTTTTTTTTCTCTTTCTGTTACAATTACAATTTTATTTTTATGGTAGTTTTTTTTCGCGTTATAAACATCAGCACCAATGCATAATACCCTGCCATGGTATATCGATCCCATATTTTTTTATACCCTTCACCATGAGTGGCAAGGGTATATATAAGTTTGTCATTCCGTTTGTAATTTTCACATTTTTCATTTGCGACCCAACAAAGTATATATATTCTGGATCGTTATAGATAGCGAAGTCGATATAGCCATGTCCGTCTGTATGTTGAAATCAACTTTCCGTAGCCTCCAAATAACTTACAAGCATAATTGATACATCAATATATCGGGAATTTTTCCGGCTCGAGAAAATCGGCTGAGATATAAGGAAAAAACCGGAACAACCTCGATGTTTGGCCTATTTTATATCTATATCTGGATTACTAAGTCATTAATATAGACAATATGGATATCTAATGATAGATATTTCAAAGTCCATTTCAGCGATTTATATAGTTATTTGGACCTACAATGGGTCAAAATCGGGAAAATTATTTTTTAACCCGAATATTTTTTTACAACCAAACATTTTTTTCCTTAATTTTTTTTCACTTATAAACTTAAAAAAAAAAAAAATAAAAAAAAAATAAAAAAAATTTTAAAAAACAATTTCGAAAAAAAAATTTTTTTTTAAATTTTGAAAAACATTTTAGAAAAAAAAAATTTTTAATTTTGAAAAAAAAATATTTAATTTTGTTTACCTAAAAATATTTAAAATTTTTATTTTAAAGTATAATTTGGTGAAGGGTATATGAGATTCGGCACAGCTGAATATAGTTCTCTTACATATTTTTGTTTTGTTCTTAGATTTTTTTTTTTTTTTGATTTTTTTTATGTTTTAGAAACAATTAAAAAAAATATATATTTGAAAAAAATCGGGAGAGATTTGGATCCGACATTAGCAAAAATCCAGTATAAGATTGGTAAAAAAAATAATAAAAAAATATCGGATCGATCTCCAAGTTTCGTGATCCTGGAGAATGCTGATTACGATTAAAACGAAACCCCGAAAGCCGAATTTACCTACATTTTCATTACACCTATTGACTCTTCGTGACAACTGTGTACTAAAACCGCTGTGTTTTAAATTCTGCGTGTCATTAAAAAGTATGTCAAAAAAATATTTTCCAATACTTTTTATTGCATATAATCTAGGTTTCTATTTAATACTGAAAAATGTTGATATTTAAATGGCTGAATCTGCCATTATTTCTCTGTTCTATGTACTAATCCGTGTTTTATATATGTAACTTAGTTTAAGTTATGTATTTATAATACAAACATTAGGTTTGTCCAAAAAAAACGGTACGAAATGTTTTTTGAAGAAATAATTTTTAGCAAATTCGTAACCAAAAACAAAATTTCCTCGAAATCCGGAAATTTTAAAACCCCACACTAACTTATATTAGGTTAAAATTAGCATTTTTATACCCACCATTAAAAAACACATAAACATATTTGTCGCAGACCCACATTAGTATTCTGGGTCCTCATAAGATTCTAAGATGATCTAGCTATGTCCGTCTGTTTGTCTGTTTAAAACAAGATAGGGCCCAAACAAAAGGAGCTACTTTGGTGAAATTTTTCACAAATACTCTCAGTTGAGATTTGAGAAATACTCTAGGTTCATGATTTCACCTAGTTCCCATACAATTGCCCCCCGCAATACTGTTTGAGCAGTCAGAAATATGTTGATTATGTGCAACCTTATACAATTTCGCACAAATTAGTTCTCAATACTCTAAAATTATAATGTAAAATATGGCAAAAATCGGGCCACATTTGTCCCTAGTCCCCATATAAGGTCCCTCCCAGAAAATGACTTGAACATTCATAATTGTCTTATAATTATTAATATCGTGATCTTTGTACCAACTTTTGTGAGGTTCAGTCCATAATTGACCCTACCCCCCATACAACCCCTATATCAGAAAAATATAACTGTTACTATGACCCAAAGCTCTAAATTTCAAATAAAACATTATATTATGTCGTACACCTTGGGAGCATAGAAAATCGAAAAAGTTCAGAATAAGAGCCGCCCTAATATGCATATGTATATTTAGATTATTTTGTCTTGCAATTATAAATCTCGTATATTTAATACAATTTTATAGGCTTTAGAAATTGTTTTTAATGCGTGTGTTTGAACGCTAAAGTGAACAACTATAAAACTCATTGAAATTGTTTGATACTCTCTGTTCAGCTACTTAAAACAGCAACAAATGCAACAACTACATGCAACTACTACTACTACATACTGTTAATGCAAGTAAAAAGTACCTTTTTTAGATTTTGTTGTTTCATAAGTACCACTTTATAGAATGAGACCACTTCTGTTAAAAGTACTCATTTATGTGTTCATAATTTGTGTATGTGTGTGAGAGCCTGTGTGTATGTGTGTGTGTTTATGTAATTGATACTCGCATTAAGAGAATTTGAACTAAAAGTAGTTATAGGAACTAGTATCAGTAATATGTAGGTAGTAGTAGGATTGAGCCAGAGTAGTTTAACTATAGTTTGATTTCTACTAATTAAAACAAGTTCAACTAAGGATTTTCTACCGTTTGTAATATGTATATTAGGGTGGCTCTTACATTGGACTTTTACTTAACATTAGGTTTAAATTATCCATGAATTTTATGAAAACTAACTAAATTTTTGGAAAAGACTCAATATTTTTTCCATTTTAAACTTATTTTATGCATGTTTAATGGTCAAAGCTTCCTTTTTTTTTTTTGGAGACCCTAATGAAAACTTACATTTATTGCTTCTTATATGATAAGTATGTTAGTATTACTGATTAGTTTAAAAAGTAAACCATTTTTGTTCTATTTTAAAAATATGTCATTTTCCTACTAACTTTATAACATCAAAACTTTAAAGTATGTATTGCATTTGAATTGTACAAATATATTGAGAAATTAATAATAAATCAAGTCTAAACGCACAGTATGGATGGAAGTAATGTTGTGAAAACGTTTTATAAAAACCGAAGCAGTATAAAATTTATTTAAATTTACAAACATATGTTCTATTAAATGTTAAATTAAAACTTAAATTATTTAATAGATAACGTAAAGTATACGTTATCTATAGTATACATATAATTTAAGTAAAAATATAATTGTACTTGAGCCGCAAATGTTATATTTATTTTAATTACAATAGTGATGTAAAAATGTTAAATATTTGAGTACTCAATACCTTCTGTTTTTTTTTTTTTATCTACTCAATACCTTTAGAGTTAAAATTTTCATATACAAATGTTAGATTTATCAAAAGTTTATTTAACAAAATGTCCATAAAACAAGGAAGAGAGCTATATTCTGCTGTGCCGAATCTTATATACTCTTCACCAAATTATACTTTAAAATAAAATTAAACATTTTTTTTTTAATTTAAAAATTTTTTTCTAAATTGTTTTCTAAAATTAGAGTTAAAAAATATTTTTTCCGATTTTGACCCATTATAGGTCCAACTTACTATAGCCTTATATACATCGTTGCAATGGACTTTGAAATATCTATCATTAGATATATATATTGTCTATATTTATGACTTAGTAATCGAGATATAGATCAAAAATAGGCCAAAAATAGAGGTTGTCTCGGATTTTCGCTCATATCTCCGTTATTTATGGCTGATTTTAAATAGGAAACTTCTCGAAAGCATGTCTGACAGAATTATTGAAGATTTTGATCCCGAAAATATCTGGGGTCTTGATTTCAACAGACATACAGACGGACAGACAGAGAGACAGGCAGGAAGACAGACAGACAGACAGACAGACAGACATGGCTTAATCGACTCTGCTATATATAAGGATCCAGAATATATATACTTTATAGGGTCGGAAAATTATATTGTGGAAATTACAAACGGAATGACAAACTATGACAAAAAATAATAAGGGTCCTCATGTAAACGCTTAAAAGTCTCGCAAACTGTGCAATCTGTGCATTTTTACACTCTCGCAAATGAACTGTCAAAAAATGTATGGAAATTCGTTTGCACAACTCCGATAAGTTTGCGCGACAATTTAGACTCGCAAACTTGAATTTATTGTGCATTTGATTAATCAGCTGCTTTTGTTTAGTTTTATTTATGAAAAATAAAAATCAAATAAAATATGAATATTTTGCGCATGTGAAGATTGTGTAACTTTGGAACAGAATTTTTGGATTGAATGGCAATGTGTATGAAAACATTTACCATCAGCTAGAACATAAACAAAATTTTCAAACTATGTATATCATCGTTTGTTCCAAAGATTTAACTTTCATTCAACATTTTTAGAATTTAAATTTATACAATTTGAAAAACTTTTTTTACAGCTTTTGTTGAATTTATTCTTATTTGACATTTTTAACAAATATAAATTTCCTGTGTAAACTTGCACAAAATTGAAAAGGTGGGTTCATGAAACACGTCGCGTAAATTTGCACATTTACACAAATGGGAAACTTAAGCGTTTAAATGAGTACCCTTATTGTATTTTTATTAATCTTTTATAAAAATATAATTTTATTATGAATATTTTTGTTATCAATGTAACAAAAATAAATTAAAAAAAATATAAATACATCAATAGCTTTATTACTGATAAATACAAATTGATTGGAAACCCTTCTGTCCCCGAAAGTCCTTGTTAAAATACTAAGTGGTAAAAACAACAGTTTTTACAGCTACCGGCTTCGCTCGGTAGCTGTTTACTAATGTAAATTCTTAAAATTTTCTCTTATTAAGAAAAATGAGAAGTGAAAAGGATATTAAAAAATTAAATTTCCGAATTTTTAATTTTTTTTTTCCTTACAAACCATATGCTGAAAATTTCGAATCGAATAAAAAAAATCAGCCAAATCGCTCCAGCCGATCTCACGTGATGCCATTACATACATGGACCATTTCATGTTTATATATATAGAAGATATGCACGGTTTAGAAGTGAGTTGGCGACTAATAAAAACTTTTGTAAAGATTTTTTTTAATTTTGTTTTATAAACGTTTTTTTTTTTAAATAATCAGTGTATTTTTACTTAAGTTAACTTGGCCTTATTCAAAACATTTAATTAAAATATTTTAGAAATAAATTAACCAGAGTTTTAATAGCGAAATTGAATTGTATTTTTTTAATGAAAATATCAAAACAAAAAATTTTGATATTTTGGTATTCTGTAAATCGAATCCACATGATTACTCGTTTTCAAATCAGTTTAAATCGTACAAAAAAAATATAAGTATTTGTACAATATTTTCATAAAAGAGATCAGACCAAATTTCCATGGTCCCAATGGGCAAAAATTATAATTTTTTTTTTTTAATATTTTTTGGAAATTCGGTATCTTTTTCTACAAAATGAGGTAACGCATAAATTAAATAATTAGAATACATAGACTACATAGACTACCTAAGTAGAAAATTTATTTGTGGTAGGTTATAGAACATATACTCTATTATATATTTTGGAAAATCCCATTATTAGTTAACTTTTTCTAAACAACCTCTAGAATTTAAATATTACTTCCCCCTTTAGAATTTAAACAACATGCATGAACGTTCCTTCAGTTCTATCAAAAATGCCTCTTTTATAAGAGTGCAAGAGTTTAGATATGTTTAGTTATACCATGTTTAACATATCCGCTGTACTTTACTGTATATTATATCCCAGTAGTTCTAGGAGCCTGTCCCGAAGGGTGACGTCTAGTTACATAACTAGCTACGCGACTAGTTATTTTAACACGTGCATGTGCTAAGCATGAGGTCGATTGAACCTTTCTGATTACAATGAGACATTTTGATAGCTGGTCCAAAGTAGTCACCACATTGGATTCACATAGCGGTTACATAGAGTCAGTTACCTTACTAGCTACCTAACTGATTACTTGATCAGCTACATAACTAGTTATTTCAACATGTATGGGTCAGTTAAAAAGACATCTCACAGACAGTCCAATAACCGATTGCTTGTAAACAAAACATCCTACGACAACTCTCTAATAGATTACTTCTTTTAGAGAGACTAAACCTATAGAGACATGAGACAAAGTAAAAATAAAACAAACTGTATGAGAATTATATCAACACAATTTGTATGAAACCAGTTTGTACGATTACCTTGATTACCTGAAATATATAAAATAATCAATTGACTTCTCTCTGCACTACAAAAAGCACACATGTGTCAAATGATCCAAAATATATAAATTGTAGTCAGCCAATAAGGGATACGTTGACTACTTGCTTAACTACTGGAATAGTATATACATACATATGTAAGTATAATATTTACATATATATAAAAGTAGTAAAATGATAAGGCTAGATTATAAGTCAAAACACAATTTCAAGATCAATTTTTATCACACAATTGTGTTATTTTTATTTTAAAATGTTTAATACAAGCTTTAAACTTCCTTTCGGTCTTATCATTCTCACACTTGAATTTAAATAAATTTAAAATTGCACCTTAAAACACAAATTGCACAATGTTTGTGACTCAATTAAAACCGCAAATGTTTTGTTTTGATAAAAATATATTTTTCAATACAATTCTGTTTTAACAATATGCGATTATTATACGAGTACGTAAGTGAAGAAAGTGTGATAGTTTTAGTAGTGTTCTTAAGTATTATAACTTTTACAGTAAGTTAAATTCTTATAAGAGTTGTAGTGTTTCATACAGTCATGCATAACCGATTATACGGTCATACTATGGATTTAGATTTATTTTTTTTTTTAAATTCAAAACATAGTTTTCATTTGACCATCAACCATAAAACAACTAAATTAAAATATAGTACAACAACATAGTAGTAGTAGTGGAATAAAATATTAAACAAATAAAAAATGTATCATACTCGAACACATGGACTGTATAAAATTGTTGTAATTTTAAATATTTACAAATTAATATTCTGTGCATCGGTGCAACCATTGGAATGTGATGTAACATGTCCTCCAAATACAATCTGTGTGGGCGATAATATATGCTCTTGCATTGAGGCTTTAATACCGGGGGGTCAAGCTGATACAAATAATCGAGATCCAAATTTTCCTAAACTTCCGTACTGTGCTGAAGAAAGTTCAACTGTTGCTGATGATGATAGTATAGATGGCGAATGGCTGGACGATGAAGCTTTTATTGAAAATAATGTAAATTATGAAATTGATAAAAATTTAAGTGAAAGTAAAAGCAATGATGTGTTTCAAGTTCAAACACACAGTAATATTGTAACAGAAAATGTAACGAAAAGAGATAATCAAACAAACGATCAATTATATAATAACTCACGAAAGAGTACTCCGTTTTATGTAATTTTAGGAATCGCATGTATTGCAGTGGCATTTATAGTTTTAATTTTATTAATAAAAAGAAATTTAAATAACTAATAAAACGTAATAGTTAAATGTTATCAGTTTTTGGTAAAATGATTAGAACACATACAAATATTTCTTTAAATTTAATTGGATCATAACATTCATAAATGATTTTACTAAAACAAAGTAACATTAGCAAAATTTGAGCTATAAACTAAATTATTGTCTAAAATTTGGTTCTTTACGAAGGAAGGAATTATCGCAAAATTAAAATAAAATAATAAAATGCTGATTGTGATGTCCAACTCAAGAAACATTTGCATGCATTATTTTATACATCAAGAATCAAAATGTGGTTGTTTTCTTATGTGATACAATAATATATTTATAGTTTTGATACCCAACATAACAATAATTGTTTTAGTTATAAGATTTAGGAGGTATGTATATTGATTTTTTCATTCCGTTTGTAACACAGAGAAATATGTATATTCTGGGTCCTCATTAGATTTTAAGACGATCTAGCTATTTCCGTTCTTCTGTCTGTCTGTCTGTTGAAAACACCATAACTAGCTATATGTAACCCATATACATACAAAATGTTCCTACAAAAACAGCTACATATGTGTAAAAATGCACTCAACCGATTTTTTTACAACATTCAAATTTATTTTATTTTAATGCGGTGTTGTAAGTGAAGATCGTAAAATAGTATTTTAAGATTTATAGAATTTATCCACATGGGATACTAAAAAGGCTTACTGCATAAATGGCTTGGTGTAAGTGCGGACTAATAAGAAGATAAACTTTCACTAGCAGATACCATATAGTGATGACCAAAAAGTGCGTGTTTGAAAAGATTTTTATACCCTTCACCTTCGTGAGAAGGGTATATATAAGTTTGTCATTCCGTTTGTAATTTCCACAATATAATTTTCCGACCCTATAAAGTATAAATATTCTGGATCCTTATAGATAGCGGAGTCGATTAAGAAATGTCCGTCTGTCTGTCTGTCTGTCTGTCCGTCTGTCTGTTAAAATCAATTTTCTGAAGACCCCAGATATCTTCGGGATCCAAATCTTCAATAATTCTGTCAGACATGCTTTCGAGAAGTTTGCTATTTAAAATCAGCAAAATCGGTCCACAAATAGCTGAGATATAAGCAAAAAACCAGGACAACCTCGATTTTTGACCTATTTTGGAGCTATATCTGGATTACTAAGTCATTAATATAGACAATATGGATATCTAATGATAGATATTTCAAAGACCTTTGCAACGACGTATATAAAACCCGAATTTTCTTCACCAAAAGTTTTTTACGCTAAATACTAAAAAAAAATTTAAAAATTTAAAAAAAAAAAATTTTAATTTAAAAAATTTAAAAAAAAAACAATTCAAAACATTTTTTTTTTTCCAAAAAATTAAAAAAACAACTGGAAAAAAAATTAATTTTGTTTACCTAAAAATATTTAAAATTTTTATTTTGAAGTATAATTTGGTGAAGGGTATATAAGATTTGGCACAGCCGAATATAGCTCTCTTACTTGTTTTTTAACAACATTTAGTTTTGACAAAAGTGCCTAGAATCATGCAATAAAATGTAGTTATGTAAAAACGACAGAATGGTTTGACTCAATACCTAAAGTACCAAGTCATTACGATTATACTTAGGAGATCAATTTAACAAATAATAATAAAATTACAGCAATGCGTAGAGTTTAGCAAAGTTCTAAAAATATGGGAAGAATTACGAAAGGATCAGTGCGATGTATGCGTAGGATATTCATAAGGAAACAGAAAATAAAAAAAAGTATCAATTACATATTTGGTCAATTCACAAGGTCACTTATCATGTCATATTGTCATAATGTCCTTATTGTGTTATCGTAACAAACCAACAGAGACCAACGCCGAATGCCTAAGAGTCGGTTAAGCCGATCCCAGTCGTGATATATTACGACATTATGAAAATATGACTGATAAGAGACCTTGTGAATTGACCAATTGTAAAAAAATATGAAGCAAGGGCTGCCAAACAGTCAGGGGGGTTACTCCCTAATTCGATTCGAAAGGAAATTGTTTCGAATTGCAATGTATTTAGCACACATTTTCGAACATTTCCGTTTTCGGATTCAGTTACGCGGTAACCCCCCAGCACTTAATAATATGTTGCCCGAAATAAAGGTCGTTACCATGTACATGCAATGTGTTTTGCTATGCCCAATGTTGAAAGTGTCCAAAAAATAATAATTTAAACACTGGAAGGATGTTTCATGCTCTAATATATACATGTATCACATTAGAGTTTTCAGTTCGGTTTTAACCGAAACCGCCGTTTTTCAAGGCCTAAGACCGAAACCGACAATTATTCTTCGGGTTTTACTTTTATTCTATTTTCAGTAGAAAAATTCAAAATTTACAAATGAGAAACAAACTTTTTTATCCAACGATTCATCCAATATCTCTAAAAACAAATCGGTAAAAATATCTTAAGATTTCTTTAAATTTAATTGTATTACAATAATTGCATCAGATGATGTAGCAGGATACTTTTCGAAGGCTAGGCAAGGAAACCTGTTAATAAAGAATGACACAAACTAATTTAAAAATATTGATCTACAATTATTTCCTGACAATTATACTTCAAATTACTGTTTATTTACAGTGATTTAAAGGTCATTATGGAGTTCTAGCTGATCCGGTGCGCTTCGCCACGCCGATTGGAAGAAAGAAATAGTACTATTAAGTCTCCCTTTGTGAATTAATACTAATTCAGGATAACATGTCTCTAGTTTCATGTTTATTGATTCATTGTGGATTCTAGCTCATTTTAAACGTATTATTAGAATAAAAACAGTACCATATAAATACCCACATTTTTTATTCCCGCTCACCATCATGATTCTGAGTCCATTATTATAGAAAATGCTAAAGAAAAGTACCTATAATGTCAACTTTTGTGAATTCTAATTCATGTGTGTCTAATTTTTATGTTTATTATTATAAAATAGTCAAAAAGTATTATTAGTTGGAAAAAAGTGAGTCCCTTTTTTAGATTCTAACTCGATCAGGATGATGTGTTTAATTTTCTGCTTATAGGTTCATTATTATAGAAATGTCAAAAAATGCCATTCGAAGAACGAAAAAATAATAATAGTTTTTGTTACCTCAATGTCATTAATGACTTTCTTTACTCAAAAGCATATCAGCCAACTATTATGTATTTATATAAGTAAAATAATTTAATATAAAAAACACTTGAACCCCCGTCAAGTTTGAAATCAAAGTAATTTCCTGATTCTAGGTTTAATATTATAGAAAATTCAAAAAGTACTCCTTAGTTTGGTTTAGTTCTCCTTTTTTGGTATCATAATACCATTGACCACCCTATTCTTGATTATTTCTTTATAGAAAAGCATATTAGCCAACTTAAATGTATATAAGCTATTCCTATATATAACATTTCCTATATTATCAACTGATTTTGTTTCTATAACACTTAATATTAACAAATTATTACAAAACCGAACAGAAATCCAAAACCGACCGGGTTTCAATTTTTTAAAACCGAAACCGCAGTTTTGAAATTCTTCGGTTTTTTTTGGAAACTCTATATCACATCATTGTATCATAGAGTATTTGGAATTTTAATTTTTATGATTTCGGGAAATTTTAACTCAATAATGCCAGGGAAATAGTAGTAAATGGTTTCAGTTAGCTTTTCCTGAATTACTGTTTAAAAATGGTGTAGAATTTATAAAACTGATATTAAAGTTTTACATACATACATATGTATAATAAGTAGCTAGTTTTACTATTTTCACAGAATTTTAAAATCATAATTTATAATAAGAAATTGGAGTTTCCACTTTACATGTTCTATTGAAACCCTAGTTACAAAACAAAGGTATAAACGCTGTAATAACCTATTAAACCGCAATACCTAGGAATTGTATTCTGTAACCACAAATGGTAGGAATTTTTAAACCACACACGTAAAGAAATTGTGTAGAGTTTTATTTACATATCGCTCATTTGCTGCAACAACGACATAACTCAAAATCCGAGTGTTTTGAACTGAGTAATACGAAATATGCGCCGTTCTATAGTCTTTCATATAGTTTTATCAGTTTTCAAAAAAATTCAATAATTTTTTCCGTGAGAGTGTTTTTTTGTTGTAAACGTCAAAACCAAAATTCATGTTTTCTCATTTATTTGACAAGATAAAATTTGGGTTAAATACAGATTAGAAGGATATTAACATCTACTATTCAAATCAGGTTTTATTTCTAAAATCTCATGATTTGTTGAAAATTTATTTAAGAAATAGTCAAATGTCATAAAACATTCAAAGCCGTTTTTCTCGAAACGATTTTTTTTGAATTATGACGTTGTTGCAGCAAATGAGCGATATGCTAATTTTATTTATAAAATTGTATTTATACCCTACACCACCATAGTGGGGAGGTTATTATGCGTTTGTAACGTCCAACCACCTTAAAGTACACCGATCGACTCAGATTAAACGATGACCGTCCGTTTGACTGGCTGTCCATGTAAACTTTTCTTTCGATTAGAAAGAAAATTTTTTTCGAATTACAATGTATTTAGCACACATTTTCGAACGGTCGCAATTTTGAATATATTTAGATAAAATTAGGTACATACAATTTGTTCGACCCAAGGGCGAAGCCTATTGAATCTGGCTGAAATCGGTATATTTTTTCACCTAGCCCCCATACAAATCTTCTCCCGAATAGAAATTTATCGGTCATAAGTGTTTAATTTATATAGTTATATACACAGATTACGCAACAAATAAGTTTTATATATACACGGAAGTCATGTCACCTAATTTTATAATGATCGGTATATAATTATTCACAGCTCCCATATAAAGCCTACTTCCGGAAATCAGTAATATGAGCATAAATCTCTTCAAAATGTTGGTATCGACATAGAATTAAACAGAAATAAGTTTCACAAAAACTTAAATCACGTGACAAAATTTCATGGCGATCATTCCATAATTGCTCATAGCTCCACATAGGCCCACAACCGAAAATCTCTCACGAAAATTAATTATAGAAATTTTTAAAGAAAAATGCTTTTGATCATTTACTTGTTTATATTAAATTTCGCATTTTTTAAATATTTTGGATTTTCAAAGGGCATAGCCGTAACACCATAGTAATGAATATACATACAATACGTGCACCTATTTTCAACCCAAAAAGTCATTTTGTTTACCAAAACTCGAAATTAAATTAAAATTATTTAAACAGAATTATAAGACAATTTTTGTTAAAAAAAAAAACTCAACAGAGCTCCACTTGTTTTATTCTTTTCATCAGATTTTTATCTACAGTTGCTAGTTTTTACTGTTAAACAACATGTATTGTAATTTGAGTTTATTTTATTTTAATAATAAAGAAATAATTTATTACTTGGACTTGATTCTCTTAAGACAGAATTCCAATTCTTTACCTTCCAAAATGTAACCATCAGCACGACCACATTGACCGGGACGGGATGAAATGCAGGCTAAAATTAAAAAAAATAAAAATAAATTGTTACACATATTTACATTCAAAATTTTAGTTTATCAAAGATTTTTGAACAAAACCAATCAGAGTAACTATGACAAGCAAAATCACGCCTCATCGGCTTGTTACAGAACTTAAAACAAGTCTGTAACAATAAGAATTGATGGGATCGCTTTGAGATATTAACATCACTTTGTTAGCAAAAATACTTTAATAAATTTCGTTTAGTTTGATTAGGGAAAGAACATACCTAAAAGACGACCAGAAACGAATTGATCTTCCACGGGTTGCTCCAAATACTTCATCATGGTCTTTTCACTGAAGGAGTAATTCAAAAAAATCATTTGCTTTATTTGAAAATCTAATACAATTTTGGTTTATACGACAAAACTGTTTTATGATACATATGTTTTCGACAAATATTAATTCAGTATTGTCGCCTGTAAAAATCATCTTTCGACAAAAATCTCCATATTACAAAACTACACCTAATTAGAAAGTTGCAATAATACCTAAAATCAAACATTCTTGGTTATTTTTAAAAAAAAACTTATTTTTGCTCGAGATAACAGAGAAGAAACCCAATTGTCAAAAACCTAACTCTTAAAACAACAAAATACATGTTATGTTGGTCAATGTATTTTTTTTTTTTTTTGACACTTTATGTATAATTCCTTATGGCATTGTATTTTATTAAAATCTAGTTCAAAACTATCAAAATAGTATCCTTAATGTGGTTCTCCGATATTTTCTTGTACGTGTTTTTTTTTTTTTTTTTTGTTTAAAATTAACTTATTTTTGGTTAGACACCGAATCATTAAAATCTTTATGATTTGTTGAATTTGTATAAGTAAAATTTTATATTAAATTTCGCTTTTCTTAAATATTTTGGATTTTCTAATGACATGGATATAACACCATAGTAATGAATATACAATATAATATGTACATCTATTTATAACCCAAAAAGTTTACCAGAACGTGAACTAAATCAGAATTATCAGAAAGTTTTTGTTACAAAAAAAACTCAACAGAGCTCCAATATTTTTATTACTTTTGTCAGATCTTTATCTACAATTGCTCATTTTTTTCTGTTAAACAACATCAACAACTCCCAGCTTGTTTTTACAATAAAAAAATTGTATTGTAATTTGAGTTTGTTTTTCTGTTAATAATAAAGAAATAATTTATTTCTTGGACTTGATTTTCTTAAGATAGAATTCCAATTCTTTGCCTTCCAGAATGTAGCCATCAGCACGACCGCATTGACCGGGACGGGATGAAATGCAGGCTAAAATCAAAAAAAAAAAAAAATTGTTACACATATTTATTATCTGTTGCAAAACATTTAAGATTTTAGTTCATCAAAGATTTTTGAATAAAACCAATCAGAGTAACTATGACAAGCAAAATCACACCCCATCGGCTTGTTACAGAACTTAAAACAAGTCTGTAACAATAAGAATTGATGGGATCGCTTTGAGATATTAACATCACTTTGTTAGCAAAAATACTTTAATGAATTTGGTTTAGTTTGAATTGAGAAAGAACATACCTAAAAGACGACCAGAAACGAATTGATCTTCCACGGGTTGTTCAACTTTAGCGTACTTTTGACGTTCCAAGTACTTCTTCATGGTCTTTTCACTGCGTTTCTTGGTGAGGACATCATTGTCGTCTTCCTTTTGTTGTTGCTTGGGGTTACGCTTGCGACCCAAAGGCAAAACGTAGTGGGATTCATACCACTGACGGAAGGGAGTAGCATCGATAACAACGATGCTGTTCTTTACCAAAGTCTTGGTACGGACCAATTCATTGTTGGAGGCATTGTAGACGACATCGGCAATACGAGTCTTGCGTGCAACACCCTCGGAGGCCCAGGCGAAGTTACCTGTTTCAAGACGGAGGGCACGGAGTTTAGCGTTACCACCGCGAGTACGGACACTGTGAACGCGGGGAGAACCCAACTAAAAATATAGAAATATTTGCATTATATTCTACTACTTCCAAATAATAACAAGTCTATTTTATTAGTTTTCAATTGTTTTTGGGGGAAATCAATCAGCAGTCCGAACATAATAACGCTATTCATCAATGGCTAAAAATTCTGTAGAACTTTTTGGTTACAGTTGACACGCGTTATCATCATTTTGATTTTCACCCATTAACAGAAAACAGCAACATTTCGTCTCTGGATTCTTGAAACTCACCTTTGTATTGGCAGCAGGGCGACCTAACTCGAACTTACGCTTCTTGCGCAAAGCTTTACGTTTGCCACCAGTGGCGCGGCGCTTGTGAGCACTATCGCGGCTAATACCTGGAATAAGTAAATCATATTATAGTATTTCAAGCTTTTCCAATATGTTACATTAAAAAATATCAAGAAAATCTCTAGTTTTTTTATGCACCACTTTGTATTTCATTCACTTCAATTACATTTCAACCGGCTTGACTTCTTTTAAACTTTTTTACACAAATATTTGTCAAGTTCATTAAATTTTAATTTAAAACTTTATTTCCATTGTTTTGAAAGTTTAAATTGCGATTTTTTTTATTTAATACTCTTGGATGTTTTAAGATTTTCTTGAAATTTTTTCACTTTTCTAAAAACACAGCACTCACCCATCTTGAGTAAAAACAGAGAAGGAAAGGAAGCAAAAAAGAAACGCAATAGTTCGTGTCAAACGTTTGTCACATGTTTATTGTAATAGATTATACAGAGTTGTATTTCCTAATGTCAAACATTATGCGGCTGTGTTCAATTTGTATTTTGTAAAGGAATTGTGGGGAATAATAATATAAAAATGGGAATTAATGTTTTTGTTATTAATATGCTCGAAAATAATAATAGTTTTTATGTTTTCACCAAATCAATCAATAACACTGGGTCTACAACTGACACGAAATGCTTAACACTAACTCGAAGTTAGCGAATGTTCGCTGATAATCAAAAAATAATGAAATATCTTAACATTTAACATATTAAAAAATTAACATGAAGTCGTAACATCATTCATTTAAACAGCTTGCATTTTAACAATTTTTTTCATAAAAATAGTTAACATTTTTGTCAATACAGAAAATATGAATATTAATAGAAAAAAATATATGAAAATATAAACTGTTATAGGATCTTGATTTGTTCCCGTCCTAAAAAGTAAAAATAAAAAGTTTGACATGTTAAAAATTATATATGTATGTACAAACAATTTCATAAATTGACTGTGATTTGCTTCCGAAACACTTTTTCTTAAAATTCGGAAACAATTTATGGATGCCAGATGAGCATTTGTTTGTGTATTTTATTAAACTAAATATTTGTTTGAGTAGGATGGTTACCCAAATTATGATTTTAGAGGTTTAGGGATGTAAATGAGAATATGTATACATTTTTTATTTTCGATATCCGTCGGACATAATTTTTAAGAACTATAAATACAAGAATAGAATATACATAAACATTAATAAACCACTAAGCTCAACATGATAAAAACAAAACACTTAATTAAACATTTAGTTAAAACAGTATATTTATTTCTAAAATCATATTTTTTTACATTAACAATTTTAGTTTAAAAAAAAACGCAATAATAAGATAAATCTTCACATGTGGCAATATTGTGCATTAATGAGGTATTGTAATTTTTGAAACCTGTGGATGACAGTTTAAAGTTACCAGATATAAAAACGGAAGTTTATTCTATTACAAAACTAGAATGTTTGTTATAACAATTAATCGGCAGGGCAAATATAATTTAAGTTTTCTTTTGAACTGAAAAAATAAAACCTAATATATAATATATTTCTCAGTTAAAAATAAGTTGTACATAGTAATATCTACTTCATAACAGTTTATGTACTACAAAATATTGGCGGTTTTTTTATTTTGTAGAACAATTTGGTGACATTTAATAAGATGAGTTGGCAACAGTGGCCGTACTTATAATCGAAAGTCGTAGAATTTATGCGAAAGAAGATGTCAAAGCAAAATAAAAAAAGCAGACGCAATTAAAACAGGCAGCTGGATTTTTACATACAAAATTAAAATCAATCATTTCTCATTTAACAAATTAACAAGGTGAAAAGGACCTTTCAAAGTATTTTAAAAAGCAAAAGGTGTGTGTTAATATTAAAGTTGTGCTAAAATCTAATAATTTTAATGAAATTTACGTGTTTAAATTTTGTTATTGCAAAATGTACACACATACAAACTCAAAAATGAGTAATACAAAGCAGAAAAATATATATATTTTAATTATTGATTATTCAACATATAAATAAAACAAAGGAAATGATGAGCATAAAATTTGTTTCCATTTATGTGTTGTAATCCGTGTAGTTTTTGTAAAAGAATTTACAAAATTCCTGCTTTAAATTTAATAATAAAAAGTGTAAAATATCTTCGTGGTTTCTATTGGTATTTGTTTATCGAATTTTTTTGTTCAATCGTGTATGTGCTTTTTGTTAACAACACAACTCTGATTTCTGTGAACCACACAGTATACTTGAAGGACATCGTGTGAATATATTTAAGTATATATTAATTATACATGTACAATATATTTGAAATATGCATGATTTAAGCAAATTAAAATCCTCTAATAGATTTATAAATTTAGTGTGTTACATTTAAACACTTGGCAACAATTTTTTGTAAAGAAAAAAAATTGATGTTTGTTTCTAGTGAGGTTAGATTTTTAATTTCAAGATGTGTGTCAAATTTTGCATTCAAGTGTGATAAATGCCTTTTAAAATGTTGTTTTCTTGTATCTTTGCTTATTTTTCTTTTCGTGTAATTC